>CP136883.1:985000-1040000 GCA_033000465.1 Sciaenops ocellatus | reverse complement strand
TATGAACAAAGTTAGCATGTAGCGCTGATCAAACATTTTAAAAGTTGTTTGTCGGGGTGTCGATTAGATCAGCTGGTAGAGCATCCGCCCCGTGTACGAAGCCTTGCCGCAGCGGTCCAGGGTTTGAATCCGACCTGCGGCCCTTTGCTGCATGTCGTTCCCCATCTCTCTCTCTCTCTCTCTCTGTCTCTCTCTCTCTCTCTCTCTCTCTCTACATTCCTGTCTCTCTTCAGCTGTCTCTGTCAAAAATAAAGCTTGAAAAAAGCTAAAAAATATCTTTAAAAAAACAAAAAGGTGCATGCAAGGTCTTAGGAGCTAACCATTCACACACTAATGGTTCAGCCTTCAAGGGCAATTTGGGGTGCAGTATCTTGCCCAAAGACACTTCGACAGGCAGACCGGAGTAGCCGGGGATCGAACCGTCGATCACCTGATTGTGGACGATCTGACGACCCACAGCTGGCCACACGATACATTAGCATCAGTGTGAGTGCTTTGGACAGAACGATGTCCAAGAAAAGCTCCTGATGAGCAGCTGGCACCTTGCATGGCGGCCTCTGACAAGTGCTGCAAAGTGTTGCTTTGTTGCTTTGTGTCCATGCAGTTTTCACAATTGGCAACTCTAAAGTGTCAATCACACATTTTAACTTTATTACTATTTTCTGATAACAATAGTTCGATTGATCAAAAGAACATCCGAAACACAACGGGGAATCAAAGTTTAACCACAGTCACTGCTTTAAATGAAAACTGAGAACAACTGCTTCTTTGTTTGCTTTCAGTCACATCACATGGTCTTCATGAGTGGATGTAATTTTATAATCTGAGTAAGGATGAACCGTCAAACACAAGAACTTACAACTTCATGAAGTTAACACTTCATCTGTGGTCACGACTTACAGAAGAACTACCTGGTTAATGTTAGGAAAGATCCTGACCGTGGTTACAAGAAGCCAACATTAAAAAAGGAGACCACCCTCATGCACTTCCCTCCTCGTCATGACTCCACTTACCCGTTTGCCAACAGTCATACTTCTGACTAACTATGTTTGTCTGGTAAACAGACATCGAAGGAGCGAGCAGTTGCTGTCGTTTCCGGTGAAGACAGTTGCCACATTTAGAAAATGATCAAAGCAAAGAGTTTGAAAGCACTGCTATCTTTGAAAGAGTAATTTTAAACTCTATTGTAGCTTCAACGAGCCACATTCAAAAGATGCATGACTCAACCACCGCCTCCACCCCTGTACAATTTTACCCCACCTCCCTCGCAGCTCTGTCAGACGGAGGCATCCATCCATCATCCATCATTCAACCCTCGATTTATACAGATTTTCTGCTATTTTAAAGCCTCAGTAAAAGGCGCCATCACAGATTCTTCAAAAGACTTTATAAAGCAGTGACTGTACATATAATCATAAATATGGACTCGTTAATAAGCTGTAACTTCCTGTCTTCTTCTTCTGGATGCAGTTGTCGACATTCCAGGGAAATGAAATCATTTCTGCAGTTCGCTTGGCTTCGTTGCTGCTGCAGAAACTGTCACTGTTTCAAACGTCTATAAAGAATTTAGTTTCATTAAAACTAAAAACCTCTCTCCCTCCATCCCTCTGCCTCCCTCCATCCTTCTCTCCGAACCTCTCTGAAGGTCAGTCGCTCCAAAGCAGCGGTCTATAACGATTACCAATTTCATCAATTCTGCTACAGCGCGGGAGGACGGGGGAGGACGAGGGAGGACGGGGGAGGACGGGGGTGGGGGGCTTTATCATGTAACTGCACAAGGAGGGCGAACACCAATCAGAGCTGTTCTAAGATAAATAAAAAAACTGCTTACTGACCTTCTGTCTAACTGAAACAAAGTGAAAAGGACAATTAAAGTGCAGGAGATTTATGAGGTGATTTATGAGGCGCCGATGTAAAGTCACATGGGAGGAAACACTGCAGCAGCATGTCAGCTGTAAACAGTCTAAAATGCTGTTAGCGCCCTCTACAGGCAGCTGTGTTCATTACAACATGACAGAACAAACATACAAATTTTAGGTTTATTTAGAGAAAAGATCTTCTCGAGAGCAGATCTGAGATATGAACATGAAATGTGAAATGTGTCTCATGTAAAAATTTAATTTAATTTTGGTTGTCAGTCAGATTTGAATCATTCATCCTCTAAACTTTGATTTTATCTCCTTACTGTCAACACCAACTCCACCAGGTTAGATCGGACTCGGTTCAACCGGTCATCAAAAATCAAACTGACCACGTAACACTCATACGACAGGATAGATCGATTGCCATTGGCTCCCAAAAGGACATATAGTATATGACTGTTGGACAGTACCAGTGACAAGCATACCAGACCTCTGATGTACCGGACCTTTGTTAACACCAACTGGTCCAGACTGGAACAGAATTGGTCAACTGGTTGACCATCTAACACATCTTTATACCTAAACATAGGAATAGGCTGATTGTCAATATGACTGCTGGAGAGTGCCAGTGACAAGCATACCGGACCTCATCATCAATCGATCCAGACTGGAACAGAATCTGTCCAACCCAGTCGACCATCCACAAACCTTTATACCCAAATGTTGGAATAGGTTGATTGTCAATAACTCTGAAAACGTCACGACCATTACAAAAATGGCAAACAATATATGACTGTTGGAGAGTATGAGTGACAATCATACCAGACCTCAAATGTACCGGACCTTCGTCATCATCAATCGATCCAGACTGGAACAGAATCTGTCCAACCCAGTCGACCATCCACAAACCTTTATACCCAAATGTTGGAATAGGTTGATTGTCAATATAACTGTTGGAGAGTACTATTGACAAGCATACTGAACTTTCGTCATCACCTGGTTGACGTTGTGAAATGGTCGCAGTTTAGAAAGGTTTCACAGTTTCATGTTACTAAAGTTACGTTACAGACTTCATGGTTCAGTAAGTAACATCAGGTTGAGCACAGTAACTCGACTGATGGCGTCGCCTGGTCAACAATCATCAACAGTCAGCAAAGTCAGCTGGTAAAGTCACTTCACGGCTGCTGCTGCTTGTGCAGAACTCATAATCCAATGTTGTCTTCTACGTTCTTCTACATGGGATGAGTTTTCGTCCACAGCATCAGGTCCTGGACGTTTAATAATAATCACTGTGTCAGCGATGAAAACGACTTTACGGAGAAACACACTGAACGGCAGTGATGAATAGCAAGGGCAAAACTTCCACAGGGGACAGGCGGGACACGTTCCATGACACGTTCCTGACTTTCATTGTTCAGGTTCTTTCTTAAATGTCTTCAAACTTTGTCTGTGTGCCGTCCAGCCACCACAGTCCAGATAAGAGAATATAAAAATGTTACATATATACAATGTTTCCAAAGATCTGTAGTTCTCATCACACTGATGTTTGTTCAAGTGTTTTCAAACCAAGACCAAGTCAAGATCAAGACCAGAGTGTATCAAGACCAAGACAAGCCCAGGGGGGGTTCAGACCAAGTCAAGACCAACACCAGACAGTATGTAACCTACTTCTGTTCACATGAACTCTTCGTGGCTCAAGAAACTGAGTTTTGTTCCAGATTTGTCTGACGTCTCCTCACAGACAGTTAACACAGAAACAGACAGAAAAGTCTTGAGCCTGGTCTCAAGACCAATCTTGTATATTACAACACTGGCCAGGATTTTATATACTGAGGTCATGAGTCCACAGCACACACACACACACACGCTGCCTCAGCGACTGTGTGTAAAATGCCTTTCAATAGAAGAGTCCCTGCTGTTCTTTACATTTCACTATGTGACCTCAATGACCCAATACAAACACACACACACACACACACACACACACACTGGGTTCATACCGCTGCAGTGAACCAGTTTAAAGGCGCGTGTGTGTGTGTGTGTGTTTGTTCCCTGCACGCTGCAACAGGTTCAAAGGTCACACACTGTGTTGCCATGGTTTTGACCTTGGACCGCGGAGGATCAGCTGACGCTCGGGGGTGATGTCATTGTTTGTGTTTTCAGCTCTGACAGGGAATCGAACCTGTGACTGTCAGCGGTGACAGTGGTGTCGTACTGCTCATATACGTAACTCCACTTTGACACTGAACATCAGGCATCACATCAGTCGACTTTATGGGAGGACAGGTGTACTGAACTGCACAGGTGTACCTAATAAAGCGGACACTGAGCAACAACAGGGTCAAACTCTTATTTGATGTTCAATAAGCGGCTTCATTCAAATACACCATAAACTGACTGACGAGCACTTTATGTTTATTTCCCACACAGATTAAATTAATTCACTTTTAATGTCTCACATTGTTTTATTGTTTTATAATTTTATTATTTTATTGCTTTGTCGTGGTTTAACAGTCGACTCTGCTCAGTGAATCAAAACTCTCCTTCACACTGTTTATTTCCAACGTGTCTGTTTTATAATTATTATCATTGTTTTAAACACTTTACTGATTTGTTTTATTTTTGTCTGATTTTACTGAAATATTTGAATCCTGTTTCAGCTCTGTGCTGCATAAAGAAAGTGTATTAATATTATTAACTGATATAAATATTCAGGTTAGGTTTTAGTCTCTACACTGTAAAAATAAAAACAGCTGCCAGCCAAACATTGTAAAATTAAAATTAAATATCAATTTAAAAGAAATGTCAAAAAAACAGAACTACTGTAAAAAATGTTAGGTTTAGGTTTGTTTTATTTTCATTAAAGTCTGTTTAATTTTCTTTCTTACACCG
Organism: Sciaenops ocellatus; assembly: GCA_033000465.1. Lineage (NCBI taxonomy): Eukaryota > Metazoa > Chordata > Actinopteri > Sciaenidae > Sciaenops > Sciaenops ocellatus. The sequence goes on along the minus strand of CP136883.1, from coordinate 1,035,246 downwards.
AAAATCCACCGGGCCCGTCCGCAGCACGTTGCGTGAGCGTCGCGTACTCCACCGGGAGCGTTTCAGAAGCGTTTATCCCTCCAGACTTTGTTTACTTGCTCAGATTTGGCCATTTTCCCAGTGTATGTTCTTCCAAACATGCTTCTACATGTGGAAATATGCTACGTAGTTAATTAGTTTCACTTTTGTCTGTTTTTACGACCGGCAGTTTGCGCGGGGTATTTTATTTTGAAAATCCACAGGATTCTCTATGCTGTTTCTGCGTCTGGCTTCCTGTCAGCTCGAGGTGCTCTGTGTAAACTGACGCGTGCTGCTCGTGTCAAGCATCAAAAATAGAACAGACGCGTAATTCACGCGTAGCCGAGCCGAGCCTGAACCGGACCACGACGGAGCCGTGGAGGTTTGATACATTGACTAGAATGGCTGCGTATTACTCGCGGTGACGAGACGCTCACGCAACGCACCGCAGACAGGCCCGGTGGATTGTGGGGGTTAAACACACTGAACACACACACACACACAGACACACTGAACACGTTAAAATGCTAAACACGGTAAACACGCTAAACACACTGAACACACACACACTGAACACACACACGTATTACTTTGAAAATCTTTGCACAAAGAGCCTCCAAACACGAGGAATGTAAAGCTTTTGGTGTGTGAGCTCGTGTGGAGTCTCGGTCACGTGTCTCGAAGCAGCTGACGGGATTTCTGACGAAAGATGAAGCGACAGTTTGACAACACAGAAATCCAGAAACAGAAACAGAGAGAGAGAGAACAGAAGGTCAGAGGTCAAAGGACGACCAGGAAGAGAAGCAGCTTCAGGCAACAGCGTCATAAGCTAGACTGACTGCTGCTCCACTTCTCTGCAGACTGAAGACACAAACCTTCAACAGAAGGTACACAACAGAGGGAAAACCCCCGTAACACACACACACACACACATATAACAGTGTGGTTTGTGCACACACTCCCTCTGTGGTAATCCCTGTCATGTACCAACACAACACATGGCCATCAGTCAGACCACACACTCACACACACATCAATAGGAAAGCATCAATAAACAAAACATCAATAAGCGGCGCTGCACTCCATAATTACAGCAGCTCGCTTCATTACACAGATATGACACAACAGGTTTAATGTCTTTACTGTTCATCCACCGTTTAACTGTCTCTGCAGGAAGTACACCATCAGAACCTCACGTCAGGTCAGGTCAGGACAAGTCTGTGAGCCAATCAGAGCAGAGGAGGTTACCTGTCTTCACGCTCAGGTGTCCCTGCTCCAAATGTGTAGTAACGTTAACGTAACGTTTTATAAACAAGCTAAATATTCTTTAAAAAATTCTTTTAAAAAATAAGTTCCTGATGAGCAGGTGATTTCTGTTGGACACTGATGTATAATCTGTGTACGTGTGTGTGTATTTATAGTTTTAATTTAATAGTTTTAGTTTTTTGTTAAATCATTTATTATGAAATGTAAATGTCGCCTGCTAACAGCTGTGTGTGTGTGTGTGTGTGTGTGTGTGTTAATATTTGAAGAGTCGGGGTCAGTCAATGTTTACATTCCAGCGGTTGTAAAGTAGCCATCAGCCTTATTTACCCTGTGTGTGTGTGTGTGTGTGTGTGTGTGGTGCATGGTGGGAACCCAGTGACCAAATCATAATAGTTGCTGTCAACATAGTTCCCGCCAACGCCGACCACTGTACACACACACACACACACACACACACAGTTTAATGCTGAACTCTCAGACGTCTGACTCAGGTCTGTTTGTTAACCTGGTGGAGCTCCATCAGGTGTCTACAGGTGAGTCCTGGATGGACACGTCGATCACTGAGCTGTCACTGTCATATTTATTCTCTGAAGCTGAAGAACTGGAAGTGCTTCGATGTGCTAACGCTAACGTCTGCACAGTCGGTTCTTTGTTTCTGGTTCTGTCCGACAGACTTCTGTAAATAAATCCGAGCTGAGAAACGGGCCACGAATCCCGGCTCGGGTTCTCTCTCCACTCCTGCTGAGGTCGTGTTGTTTGACAGCCACAGGTCTGATACGGATACAAGTATCTTCTCCTCACATCGACTCTCTGGTTTGGTTTGGTCCACACTGTGTGGCAGCCAGGTTCCCCAGAGGATGAATCATCCTGACACCAACACAAAATATCCTGAGGGGAACACGAACGTCTGAACAAACTCATGACAATCAGTCAATTAATCATTTAGTTTATTGACCATCGCCATCGAATAGTTGTCTTTTTTTAAGCAAAAATGTCAGTCATCCTTCAGTTCAACCTCGGGGAACCATGAATGTGATAATCCGTCTGACTGTTCGAACAAACCAAACAAACAATTAATCGAGCTGAATCAGACATTTCACAGGGAACTATGTGGGAACCAACTCAGAGAAACTGATGGTGCTTTCAGAGAAAAAGTCAGGGAGATCAACAGAGTTAATGGGATTCATCCTCTGGGAACCATGATTATACAACATTTCATGACAATCCATCAAATATAGAGCTAAAACAATCAGTTGACTGGAAAAGTCATCGAATAACTGACATTTTTTCAGTAAAAACACTCAACATTCTCTCTTGAGGAAAAGTCAAGACGTCACCAGAGTTAATGGGATTCAACCTCAGGGAACTGTGAATGTGACAATCCATCAAACAAACAATCGAGTTGAATCCTTTCAGTAGTTGTTTAGACATTTCACAGGGAAGAATGTGGGAACCAATTCAGAGAAACTGACGGTGGATTCACAGGAAAAATCAAGAGATCAACAGAGTTAATAGGATTCGTCCTCTGGGAAGCATGAATGTGACAGTCCATCTGATTGTTCAAACAAACCATAAATCAAGTTAAATCCATTCAGTAGTTGTTCAGACATTTCACAGGGAACTATGTGGGAACTAATTCAGAGAAACTGATGGTCACATCAAGAGTTTCATCCTCTGGGAACCATGCATGTACAACATTTCAACCTATCGGACAGTTGTGGATACATTGCTGATAACTCAGTCTCACGCTGTCTGCCCTTTTCATACGGCTTTGTACAACTTCAGCGTCCCGAGTTCGATTCCGGTCGAGGACGTTTGCTGTTCGTCTTTCGTCTCCGCTGAAGGTGAAAATGCTAAAAATGAGTCTGAAGACAAACTTTTAATAAACGCTGAGGACAGAAACAAAGTTCAGAGCTCGACTTTAATGTTTTTATTGTTTCATTATCGTCTGTTCTGACTTACTCATATAAAAATATGAGAATAAAAACAGAGCTGGGTGGGACAGCTTTCCTCCCTTCCTTCCTTCCCTCCCTCCCTCCCTTCATTCATCCCCCCTTCTCTCCCTCTGTCCTCCCTCCCTCTCCCTCCTGACTGACCTCAGTGTTGCGCAGCTAAAACACACGTGTTCTGCAAGCAGGAAGCAATAAACACACACACACACACACACACACACACACACACACGGCTGCAAACAAGTGTGACAAGTGTAAGTACAACATGGCCTCAAAACTAATGCGAGGAGCACATCAGCAAAGTGGAGCAACGCAGCAACAAAGCTGCTCTGACGAACAGCTCCAACCACAGAAACTGACACACAGTGAAGTAGAGCAGAACTGAGTATCTCTCTCTCTCTCTCTCTCTCTCTCTCTCTCTCTCTCACACACACACACACACACACTGTAACACACACACACACACACACACACACACACAGATCAGTCCATAAACGATGACCTCAGAGCGCCGTTCACGCTGACGTTCTTGCTGAAACACAAAAAACTGAAATGAAGTAGAACAGAGTAGAAACAGTCGTGTACCTCCAACCGCCTGGCCGGCCGGCTGGCTGCTGCTGCGTCTCCTCCCTCAGGAGCTCCTCGCTGTCAGCAGGTGTTCTCCTCTCTGACCCCCGAGCAGGAGGAGGAGGAGGAGGAGGAGGATGAAGGCTCAGATCACCTCCACAAAGCTGCTGCCAAACTTGTGCTCACACTGACATGTCTTCCTGTCTGTCTGGAGAGGAAGACGAAGGAGGAAGAGGAGGAAGAGGAGGAAGAGGAGGCTGTTCCAGCGCTCTGACTTTCTAACACCCCCTCCCTCTTTCTCTACCTCTGTCTAACGGCGTCCCAGAGTTCCTTGGTGCAGCCGCCGCCGAGCCGCCGCTGGTAAAGCCATCTGTTGCAACAAGTCTGCCTGCCTCTCCACTTTCACTCTCCCTCCCTCTCTCTCTTTCTCTGCCCGAGAGAGGAGAGAGAGGAGTGGGGAGGTGCTTTGTCCTCACTGTGGACCAATGAGGAGGCTCAGAGGCTCCCTCTCCATGACTGGAAGGGGAGGAACAAAATGAAATAAATACAGGAGGAGGAGGCGAGTGTGCACACAGACAGACAGGAGGGGAGGAGGCCAAAAGTATGTGGACGGAGGGAAAAGTTCAAGCTGTGTTTAAGAGAAAATCACTCACCAGGTTCATCTCAGACAAACTGCTGCAGAGCTGTGAGGTCAAATCAAACTGTGGGCATCATGGGACACGTAGGATTTACAGTTTTAACTGCTAACTTATGCACAGCTATCGACTGTCAGCAGCAGACGATGAAGATGAAGTACCGCGCAGCCACTTTAATAAATAGTTTGAGTCTAATTCATCTGCTGCTGTTCGAGCGTCCGAGCCTGATGTCTGCAGACAGCTGGATAAGCTAGCGTTAGCTTTAGAGGGCTACATGTCAGGAAGAGAAATTAAAGTCTGCACGCCGGTCATGATGATCTCATCGATAAACAGACTGCAGATCGGCGTGCACGTCTGTTTTCCAGCCTTCAGATTTATTGTGTTTGAGATAACCAGAGTCTGCAGGTCACAGGAAGTTAATGATCCTCGACACAAGAAACAGAAAATGTGGACCAGACTCAAACTATGTGATGCAAAGAGTCTGGTGGTGGATAAAACAGGTTTCAAAAATTTCTAAGAAATGTCACTGGGGTGAGCAAAACAAGAGCCGACGGCATCTCAATGTTTTTTTGTTATTTGATAACTGCTAATACACTTAACACCTTGTGAAGGGGCAAGTAAAAGTAAGTATATTTGCCCGAACCAGGTACGGTTGAACCCTGAAAGGTCCTCTGTTGCACCGTAACTACACCTGACAGTGATGTCACGGTGTCCTGGGGCACACCTGCTCATCACTGCAGCAAAGTCCGACGTTAAACCACTGAAGGAGGTCAGCAAAAGCTAATCAGAACAAATACTCGAGTACAGCTGAACATATTTACCTCAGTGGGATTACACTCTGAAACTGGAGGCGACAAATCACAACAAACACTGATTTCTAGGATGTTTTTATCTTGTTTGAGGAGGTATAGCCTTACATCGTAACTTTGAATACCGTTTCCATAACAGTGATGTTTGATATTGACCCATACGCAGCATGAATAAAGGAAATCAAAGAGGACCCGCAGCGCTTCCCTGAGGAACTCCATGAAAACTAATAAAACCTGCAGACTGTGAGCCAGAACATCAGCTTTCACGCTGACACATAGGCGGTTTAATGTTTGGGGTGACCACTTACTTTTGGCCATGTAGATTCAGAAGTGGGAGAGGGAGGGAGGGAGAGCGGTAGGGGGAGGAGATGGAGAGAAAACAGAGAGGGAGGAGGAGGAGGAGGGATGAAGAGGAGGTGGAGTGCACATTGTAATGGAGCTGTTGGCAGAGCTCCGGGCTGTTCATGGGTATTCATGTAGCTGGTGGCTTCAGTTAAATGGAGCGAACAGAGAGAGAGAGGAGAGGGGGGAGAGAGGGAGAGGAGAGGCGGGAGACGGGTGCTGAGTTTCAGCTGAACAAGAAGTCTGCTCATGGCCTTTTCCAACACACACCGTGAACACACAGACGAGTTAAACGCAGAGTTTGAAGCCGTTAAATTAGAACGATGTTTCAGCAGGAAGACGTTCATGTTCACAGATCGACCACGTTTACTCAAAGAACTCAAAAGAAAAGTCATGATGAGAAAACATTAAAACTACAGATTTAATTAAAAATAGCACAAAGACGACTCATCAGATATCATATCATGACATCACAAGCTAAACATTTTCAAAAGATGACAAGTCTAGACCAACCAGCAACCTCCCAAAAGCTGCAGTTCCTCTTGTCGTCCACTTGAGGCTGGCTCCAGAAGTGAGTCAGTCTCCATAAGTCCCCATGTTAAAATGTCCAACTTCACAGCAGAAATAAACATGTTTACAGCCTGGTACAAAAAACAGTTTTGGTCTCTATAGCTAATTTCCCCGTTCATGACAACTTTAGTTATTTTGGATTCTCCATTCTAAAGTAGCTAACGGCTAATTAACTGCTGCTAACTGAATCTGCAACAGAACCGGGCTCAGCAGCCGGACCAGACCGGGTTCAAGCAACCAACAGGGAATAACATCACAGTACCGAGCTGATTTACAGACTTTATGATGGAAACATTGATAAGTAGTGAAGCTCGGTCAGATCTTCAGACTTTAAGTGTTCAGGTTTGGAGGAATGTAACGATGTCAATGATGGTCTTCACAAGCACAAGTACAAACCTGTGAATGTGTGCATAGCTCAGACCCATAGGACAGTAGAGGAATGAAACCATCTGGATATATGCCCAAACGACTGAACACACACACACACACACACACACACACAGCAGTAAAGCATCCTGGGAAAGCAGTTGTCCAGCTGCTGCAGCCTCGAGGCGTTTAAAGAAACAAAACGAAGTGCACATTAAATCAGCGATAGACTTCCAGTTATTTACTCAGCAGTTTGTTTCCTCTGCGGCTCAGCACAGTGAAGACTGTCGACTGTAACAAGTCTGACAGCAGATCAACAGACAACCTGAAGAAGTGATCCAAACACTGTCCGTCCACCAACACCACGCTTTCATTCAGAACTACAAGAACTCTGCCAACAAGTCTTAACATAACAAATACATATATATATATACAAATAAATCCATCATTTCTTCAGATGTACCTAATAAAGTCTACAAATTTTGACCAAACACAGACAGAGAAAACAGAAATGCTGCCTGGATGTGACGTCCCGAAGACGTAATTCAGCCGTAAAAAGAACCAAAAGGTGCCATGAGGCCAGAGAAACCAGAAGAACCACAACAACCAGCATGCACTGGGCCAAACCAGACCGCCAAACTCTCTCAGTCCGACTGTCCGTGGAGGTGGACACGTAAAAAAGCAGAAGTACAATCTGTAAGTTTGAACAACAGCCTGGAGCCGGAGCGGGGAGCTCTGGGCTCATTTGCATATACCTGTTCATTTGCATATCCTGCCCACATTATAATGATACAAAGCTGGTTGAAAAGTTTCCCTTCGCATCTTTGTGTTTCACTGCATTTGAATAATGGCTGCCTCGTGGATCCTGCGTTCCCTCCGGTCAACATTCTCAGAAATGAATGCGACGTGTCCGTGAGACACAATTAGGCTCGTGAACGTCGGAGGCAGTACTTCAGGGTGTGACATAAGGTCAGCAGACGACTCTGAACAAACCACGGAAAAGAAAAACTAAACTCATCTGTGAGGGCACAAAGTGTCTTTATCTGCTGCAGCCTGCTCGACGACGGAGCGTTCAGTCGTGATCGGCCTGTGGATATTTTCACAGCTGATTATCTCCGTGTACGTGAAGGTTAAGAGAGTGAATATATATACATGAAGAAGATCTGGTTCTTGTTAAGAGCTCTGGAGAACCTTTGTGCTGTTTAAGGTTCTTTGGAAAACTGATTATTGGTTCTTTAAGTGGACCCTTTGCAGTAATAGATAGGTAAAAGGTTCCTTGCAGGAGTTCCTCTATGGCATCACATCACCATGAAGAACCACTTTAGGTTCAAACTCAAACTTCATTTTTAAGGGAGCACAGGAGTCATGGAGAGGAGAGCATGTAAAGTTCAGCACACGGAGAGACATCAGCATTCGTATCATGCGTCCCATGACTCGGTTCACGTTAAGGACAGATGATGGTGGTTTGGTTAAATATTGAAAAGGTGAACGTGTTCTGCTTCAGGCTTCAAGTCAAGTCAGATTTTATTCAGGCAGCCGAAAATCACAATTTTCCAAGATGGGCATACAACATTGAAAATCCTCTGCGCCTCGATTTGAGTGAGAAAACCCTGAAAAACTGAAAGAAGAGTCACAGAGGAGGAATCCCTCTGCCACGACAGACGGACACAAAATAAACATCGACTGCACAGAACAAACCAACATCAGTAATGATAACTTTAAATCTGGAGCTTTGAATCTTTAGTTACATGTAAGCAAATACGAATAAGTACACTGTATAAGTATTTTAAAGTAATACATCTGAATTTCAAACTTCAGCTTTCTTTAATGAATATTTTGTGTTATGGAGCTGTTAGACCGCCTCGTTAATACCGGTGTGTACCTCGTTAATACAGGTGTGTACCTCGTTAATACCGGTGTGTACCTCGTTATACTTCAGACCCCGTGTATCGCCATAGAAACGGAGATCAGAACATCATTTTTCAGATGAAGCTTGGCCTGACGTTTCTTCTCGTGCCGCCATCAGGTCACATTTTCATTTTTCGGGATGAAATATTAATGTCCATTGAGCTGTGGTTTGTGAACTGGTGCGGTCCGTGATTATTCAACACCTCCCGACTGCTAAACATTTTCAAAACTCATTACAGACTCCAGTACTGATGTCAAGTCCTGCAGCTCAGAGTAACCGCAAGCCACAAACTCAGCTGGTGCTCCCTGTTTGATTTCTGCTGATGGGCGAGAAATCCAACACTGATTAGCTTCCCTCTCTCTCTTTTACACTGTCAGGCACATTTCTGCTCAAGTTGAGACATTTTCAGTTGAACCTGAACATGTTTGGCTTCAGTCTGAACCACCAGAAGCAAATCTGCATCTTTTGACTTTCTATGAAATCCTGCTGACGTTTCATGTTCAGCGGGAAACCAGCTGTGAACGCTGACATACCATCAGCTTTTAAGTTGACACAGTTCAACTTGTGAGCAAACAGTTGCTTGTTTACAAATCCAGAAGTTACAGAGCAACTTCATCACATGAAGACGTGTTTGTGTGGCTGAGAAAAGTCGAGACGATATTTGTCTACAAAATTTGACCAATTAGTCATGACGTTCATTAGCTAAAACCGCAATATGACAATATGTTTCAATGCTCTGCAGTAATGTTAGCTTGGACTTTGGACTTTGTTGCAGTGGTTGTTGGACATTTGTTGATGTTAATGGACTCCATTTCTAAGCTAACGTTAGCTCGTGTTGCTCACTGTTGACACTGTAGAAAGAGAAGTCGAGAGAAGAAGCACACAGATCATAAACGTCACATCCTTTGTCTCGAGTTCTTTACGTAGAAATCAGTCCACAGGCTGTTATGTAGGAGGCTGAACCACCGTCTGCTAACAAACATGAGCTAACATCAGCTAACAAACTGAGCTAACAGCGGCTAACAAACTGAGCTAACATTAGCTAACAGCGGCTAACAAACTGAGCTAACATGAGCTAACCGCAGCTAACAAACTGAGCTAACATTAGCTAACAGCGGCTAACAAACTGAGCTAACATGAGCTAACGGCAGCTAACAAACTGAGCTAACATGAGCTAACAGCAGCTACAGCTGTCAGCAGTTTACTTCACTGTCCATCAGGAAACTCTGTAAATCACAGAGAGTTGAGGCGGAGCAGCCGGAGGACATCAGAGGGAAAACCAGAAAACATTTTCTCCATAAAATATGATCCAGTTTCACCAAAATCAGTGAAATAGTTGGTGGTGTGTGAACAGAGGTAGAGGGTGCAGAGGAGTCAGTGCAGCTTTAAAATGATTTAAAATCTGTTATTTGTTATTTTATGGGATAAAAGTTACACAATGAAGCTTTAAGAAGTTAAAAATACAAAAATTACATCGACAGTGACCGCTTAGCGTCCCAGTTTTCCTGCAGGACAGCACCAGCTGTGAGCCACCACATAAATCACAGAGCAGGTCCAGATCCGACATTTCAGCTTTTTAGTTTAGTTAGAAAACACAATTTGGACATAAATCCTGTTTACTGCGAGTGTTGATTTTCTCTTTAGGCTCCCAGCGGGCTCTGAACTGTCGATACCATCGACAAAGAGACAAATGGGCCTGCACTCCGGACTCTAACAGCACTGCAGAGTCTTTTAAAATCACTGCTGTCGGCTTCAGTCCACACGGCTCCTGAATCAGGTTTATCGGCAGAGCTTTGTGCTGTTTAGGTACGCTGCTGCAGAGACGTCCTGACAGGAAGCACCAACATGTGGACTTTGTTAATAAAGCTAATGGACCTGCAGTGACAGGGTTTAAATCATCGTTAGCATGTAGTGATCAGTTTGAGATGTTGGTTTGAAGAAGTAACAGCCTGAAAACTGCAGGATTTTCACATTTCTGCTTCAGTGACGTCCTCAAGTCATCAAATACAGCTTCTTTAAGACGGGTTAAGTCTGGGGAAACTGGACCTGGACGTAGGTCCACGAAGACGTTGAAGAGGTCAGTCCGTGGTCCTACGTGTCCCTGTAGTGCAACTTGTAATGTTTTGTTGTCAGTTTCCCGTGTGAAACCAAAAGTCAACGTTGACTTCTTAAAACTTGCGTACGACGTGTACGTTATTCACGTACTTATTTTAACCAAAACCATATTTTCTTTTCTTAAACCTCTCCAAGTAGAAAAGAAATGTTTCTCAGCAAACTTTATTTTGAAAATCTAACTGGATATTGTAAATCTTTGAGCGCTAACGTGACCAGGCGTTGCATATTAATGGCTGGTTACTAGATGAATTCTTTACAAATCAAACCGTGATGAATAGAAGATTTTTCTTGACCTGGGTCAGTTCACGTTTGGCTGTCATAGACGGACGAGATGATTCGATCTCACCAGGAAACGTTACGTGAACTCTGACGGGCTTGTTTTGGTCCTTCATTTCCCACCAGGAGTGTTTCAGACAAACGTGCTCAGATTTGGTCGTTGTTCTTGGTTTATGTTCTTCTACCATCAGTAAGAAGCTACGTAGTTAAATTATTTTGTTTCGTTTCACGATCTGGAGTTCTGACTGGACAACTGGTGCCACCTACTGCTGAACTCCTAATATTTTCTCTAGAAGAATTCCGACATAACGTTTGTTCAGGTGAGTTTCAGTAAATTGTCCTAATTCATGTCTAATCTGAAGCTAGTCTGTAATATTCATATTCAGTGTTTCATGTGGAGGATGGAGAGCGATCAGCGGCACAGAGAATCAGATCCACATCGTCGTTTCAAGGACTCAGATCCATAAAAGTGAAGGTCCGACACACACACACACACACACACACACACTGAGATGATTCATCCGAGTGTTTTATGGCCTCGGCTCAGAATGAAAAGTGTTGGTTAGCAGCCGCCTCGCTGCAGAACGACTGCTGCTGCCGCAACACAATGACAGGAAAACACTGCAGATAGACATCTGAACACTGTGTGTGTGTGTGTGTGTGTGTGTGTGTGAGAGAGATGGTGATGAATGAGTGTGTTACCCGCCCAGCAGGGTAATTCATTTCTCAACCTGAACAACACTTACTGTCAGACTGAACAGGATTAATAGTGGACCACAGCCTGCGCACACACGCACGCACACACACACACACACACACACACACACACACACACAGTGTCAACTGAGACCAACATTCCTGCGGTTTTGCAGGAAATGATGTCATAAGGCGTTGAGCAGTAAGCCCCAACAGCTTGATGACATCACCCCTGGAGGACCAATGAGATCATGAGCTGACCTTCAGGCACTGACTGAACTTTTGACACACACACACACACACACACACACACACACCAATAAAAATACAGATTTTAATTTAAAGGGTCACTTCACCCAAATCACAACAACAACTACAACTCCCAGGGTGCATTTCACCCAGAGACATCCAATCACAGCTTCACAGGTTCACACAAACAGCTCATTAATTCACTTTCACCTCCTCGATGAGCTCCGGATTCATCCAGTAACCATGGAAACTTGTTTTATTCCCAACTGAAATGACAAAAGATCTCCGAATATGACTTCTTCTCCACGGCGATGACCGCCGAGGCTCATGGGTAGTGTTTAGAAACATGACCAACGATGACCAATTTTTAAACTACTTTAGAAAAATGTTCATCTTTGGTACGATCTGAGATGACGAATGTTAATGCAACGTTAATGCAACGTTAATGCAACGTTAATGCAACGTGAAAAGCTGTAAAGTGGAGTGATACATGTAGTTAAAAGTCTCATATCAGCACTCATTGGTCGCCTCTTGTCCAATCAGATCACTCGGTCTGAACATTACATTTCTCGTCTTTGTGTTTTATTCAGTTGAATTTTATTTTTAACATTTTATTGTTTTATTTATTTAAACTTTTTAGAATCTGGGTCACACAAAACTTTTCCGTCCTTGTCCAGTGCTTTTATTTTTTCATCCCGTGCTTTTATTTTTTCATCCCGTGCTTTTATTTTTCATCCTGTGCTTTTATTTTTGAAACTCTTGGACTGACTCGTCGTGGTAAGTCACACTTCATGTTTTCTATTTTCAGTCTGTAATGAGTCATTAAAGAGAATAAAGAGTGCTGCTCGCTTCATTGTTTCTATGGGAATCTTTACAATGACACACGATGGAGACGAGATCATGTGACGCTCAGCAGCAATTCTTCATTATCGATGGATCCATTTTAATTTGGCAGAGAAATGAAACAGACAGATGATACAACATGTGACAGCGACTATCAGGTCATCTTCAGACGACCTCACATTCGTTCATACGAATCCCACAGGAGAAATACATTTCCCATAAGGCTTTAGTCAGTCTGCAGGGACGTCACGGAGACTACGTCCAGGTTTTAGACAGTCTGCGGGGACGTCACGGAGACTACGTCCAGGTTTTAGACAGTCTGCGGGGACGTCACAGAGACTACGTCCAGGTTTTAGACGGTCTGCGGGGACGTCACGGAGACTACGTCCAGGTTTTAGACGGTCTGCGGGGACGTCACGGAGACTACGTCCAGGTTTTAGACGGTCTGCGGGGACGTCACGGAGACTACGTCCAGGTTTTAGATAGTTACACTACTCGTTACTGGTGAAAGTAATCTGATTACTGTAATTTTCTTACTAGTAAAGTTACAGCCCAACACTGGAGAGGAAGAACAGTTCAACACTCCACACTTTACTCACCAACTCTTGTGTATTTGTGTGTGTGTGTGTGTGTGTGTGTGTGTGTGTGTGTGTGTGTATCAGCCCGCTGTGACGATCCTGCGGGTTAATTAAGCGCTCACTATGAATTTATTTAAGCATACATTGGACCTCTCTGTTACCATGGTTACCAACATACACCTCCCCTCCTCCTCCTCCCTCTGTTCATTGCTGTTGGCCCACGGAGGATGGACGTCTCTGACCCGCACACACACACACACACACACACACACAGTTTCCTGTTTTAGCTACAGTAGCCGTACAGTCTGGATCCTGTCAGCTGTTGCTTAGTAACCAGCTGATGTCGACTACGATGCTCTTTTTTTTTTGTTTTTCAAGTTAAAGCAAAGTTTGAAACACACACACGCACGCACACACACACTCTGTGCGGTTCACTCTTTGACGCTGCATCATCATTTGTCAAAACAAAAACAAACGCTATAAGAACGTAATATTAACGTTTGTGCAGACAGTCAACAGGTAGCTTCACGTTTAAAAACCTTCAACGTCCAATTTCCACAAATCTGCATCAAGCTGAACGCAGACGGCGCCGTTACCGCCGATAAACGAACGCGTGTGAAACGTTCAGAAAACGTCAGGACACGTACAGCGTGCTGAAGAGGACGAGGCTCTGGTTGTCAGAGCAGAGCATGATGGTAATGTGAGTTAATGTGAACGCAGTCTGATGGTCGTGTTTGGGACAGTGAGGCATCATGGGAGTTTTTAATCACACTGATGAGCTGCACGAGTCAGCGGTTCACCTGAGAGTTATCATCAGCTGATCGTTACAGCAGCAGAACGTTAACGTAACGTTAATATTATCGAGAATTTTCCGTCTCCGCGTCTTTACATCCAGATACGGACGTTCTCCTCCACCATCTGCTCCTCCGTCCGTGGAGTCGGCGTATCTGTCCGTCCCTTCACACCCTCCTCCTCCACCCATCTGTCCGTGCCTCCGTCTCCATCCATCAGCTGCTATTTAACCGTTCTGATGCCTTTTCTGCCTCTTTTGTGGAGTTAATGACCCTCTCCCCCTCGTTTCCCATGTCTGCTCTGTGTGTGTGTGTGTGTGTGTGTGTGTGTGTGGTCTGACTGATGGCCATTCTGTGTGTCGGGGCATGACAGGGCCTCTAAAGAGAGGAGGCAAAGTGAAAAGAAAGAGCGACTGAGCCAAGACGGATAGAGCGAGAGGGCAGAGAGCATGCTGGGATTGTGTGTGTGTGTGTGTGTGTGTGTGTGTGTGTCACTGTGTGTGTGTGGGGGGGTTGTAGGGAAGGGTCAGTCTAATTTGCAGCTCATTGAATAGAAACAAGCTTCCTCTGACGGGCGGGTTGGGGGGTCGTCGGAGCATTGGTGTGTGTGTGTGTGTGTGTGTGCGTGTGTGTGAAGCAGCGGTTCATATCTTTACAGGCAGTTTCACACGTTCAGAGACGTTTCTGTCTCAATGTTTGTCATTTAAATGTCAGAACATGAAACCAGGCGTGTGCTCGTGATGCAGGCACACAGAAAACTAAACGAACAACTCACTCGTCAGGTCGACTTTGAATATTTTGAAGGTGGAGATCGGACACAGCTCCAACTTCTGCAGTCTCATGTTCGCCTTCCTCATCGCTCAGCGAGCTCTCTGATTCTCATCACATCCCAGGATTCAGTTTTGTAGTCGTCACCAAGCAGCGAGCTTGTGAGATGGAAACGTTCCCATGTTAAACCAAACTGTGTTCAAGTTGTTTCACCTCCTCCTCAAACCTCCTGAAGGTGCTGACCGGAACCACAAAGTTCTTCCAGGTGATGAGGACCTGCTTTAAAGGAACCCATAAAAATACTTCCTTAAGGCACCATGATGTCAGTTTCCTAGTGTCAGCACAACAAGGTAAACAACAGCAACCAATTTTCAATCGTGACTTTTATGGATTCAGCGTCTGCAGAAAAAAACAGAGTTTGAATCCTTCGCTGAGCTCAGAGTCTGAAAAGACGTGATCATCAAGTGTAACACAAAAATAAGTATTGTAACAAAGTACAGTCGTCAGGACGTCTTTGTCTCTACAGGTGTCTCCATCCCGGACACAGACAGTCTTTCTCCTCCTTGCCTCCTTTCTCTGCTCCTCTCTCCTCCTCACCAGGAGGTCACGGGGTTGACAGGAAGCATCCATCACCCAGCGCCTGCATTCTCTTCATCACCTCCGATGGCGGGGTGTGTTGTCACGGCGACATTGTTGAGTGACAGGTCGTATCTGTGGCTGACGGACACGCCGACTCTCTCACGATCTATTCCTGTTGTGTCCGCGTTTACTCGAGTACTTAAGTACAGATGTGAGGTACTTGTACTTCTCATGATACTTTTACTCCACTACAGAGAAATATTCTATTATTATATGCACAAAACAAGTTTA
Source organism: Sciaenops ocellatus (assembly GCA_033000465.1). Lineage (NCBI taxonomy): Eukaryota > Metazoa > Chordata > Actinopteri > Sciaenidae > Sciaenops > Sciaenops ocellatus. The sequence goes on along the minus strand of CP136883.1, from coordinate 1,019,626 downwards.
TAAAATATGATGTTATGAAATAGGCAACAGTTTGTAGCCGCTGTTAGCTAATGTTAGCTCAGTTTGTTAGCCGGGCTGCACGGACTGTGAGCTCAGAGCACCGGGGCAGTGTTAGTGTTTGTACCACAGGAGGTTTGGACCACCGGGCAGAACCCGGGGCGCGGGGGCAAGCTGACGGGGAGCGGAGCCAGTGTCATGCCAGAACTGGAGCTGGGCGAGCATTAGCAATGTAACCGTGCTCAACAGCCTCTATGGACATAATGGCAGAGGAGAAGAGAGTGAAGAGGACGTTGACGGAGGAAGCTAAGAAGAGAAAAGGAGAGAGTGAGCGAGCAAGAAGCCGCCGGACAAGAGTAAATCTGGGACTGACTTTTAGTGGTTGGTTCTCTGATGTTTGATTTTCTTTGTATTTTACTTCAAACTTCAACATTTTGTTCGTGGACCATCAGAGAGAAGAAGCCTCCGGGTCTTTAACAGAGACTAAATTAAAACCTGGTTCGTCTTCTGGTCAGATGAAGTTTGAAAAAGGAGCCAAGGTTTCTGGGAAAGTTCACGCTGTGTTTCCAGGAACTGTTTGAGGGCCGATCGTCTGTAGCAGCGAACATAAACGTGTTCAGCCTGAAGAGAATTTAATGATTTCATAAAAACATTTCCATCATAAGAAGTCACACTAACAGGATAAACACTCGACGCAGATGTTTGACTGCAGGTGGACAATGAATTATTTTAATGGCTGTTACCGAAACGCTCCAGACTGAGTTCAGTTTGACGGTAATCAAAGATCCTGAAGGCAAAAAGAAAGATTGAAAGCAGAATGAGCTGACAGTGAAATGTGTTTCAGATGAACCAGGAGCTCTTTATGCTGCACACTAATGAGTTCTATTATCGTGACTGTGACGTCTTTTAAATGTTTGTCCGTGTTTTGGGATTTTTGTCGCGTGTTGTCATGAAAATCCTGCAGAGTCTGAACGTCTGAGCGAGTTCAACAACTTCAGCGTCAAACTGAGTGTTGAAAAGAGAACAGCTGATTATCTGTCCGTTATCTTCTGTGTGTGTGTGTGTGTGTGTGTGTGTGTGTGTGGACTTTGACTATTTTGAGCACTGACTTCAGTAAAAGTATCCAAGTACGCTCAGTTTTAAACTGTGACTGCATTCATGTCAACACAGGATACTGACCCAGTTCTCCTTCACACGTCGTGGTTTTCAGTGGTTGGAGGAACATTTTCAAAAATCAAGACGGTTGATCGTTGTTCTGTTTGAGATCAGAGCTGCCCACTGACTCAGCCCAAAGCATCATGGGCAACTAGTGGACGGTAAACAGCAACGACAACGACAACAACAACGACAACAACGACAACAACAGCAACAACAATGACAACAACAGCAACAACAGCGACAACAACAACGACAACAACAACGACGACAACAGCAACAACAACGACAACAACAACGACAACAACAGCAACAACAACAACAACAACGACGACGACAACAACAACGACGACAACAGCAACAACAACAACAACGACAACAACAGCAACAACAACGACAACAACAACGACAACGACAACAACAACAACGACAACAACAACAACAACGACAACAACAGCAACAACAACAACAACAACGACAACAGCAACAACAACGACAACAACGACAACAACAGCAACAACAACAACGACGACAACAGCAACAACAGCAACAACGACAACAACAATGACAACAGGAACAACAGCAACAACAACGACAACAACAACAGCAGCAACAATGACAACAACGACAACAACAATGACAACAACAACGACAACAACAACAACGACGACGACAACAACAACGACAACAACAGCAACAACAGCAACAACAACGACAACAACAGCGACAACAGCAACAACAACAACGACAACAACAACAACAACAACGACAACAACAACGACAACGACAACAACAACAACGACAACAACAACAACAACAACGACAACAACAGCAACAACAACAACAACAACAACGACAACGACAACAACAACGACGACAACAGCAACAACAACAACAACGACAACAACAGCAACAACAACGACAACAACAACGACAACGACAACAACAACAACGACAACAACAACAACAACGACAGCAACAGCAACAACAACAACGACAACAGCGACAACAACGACAACAACAGCAACAACAACAACGACGACAACAGCAACAACAGCAACAACAACGACAACAACAATGACAACAGGAACAACAGCAACAACGACAACAACAACAGCAGCAACAATGACAACAACGACAACAACAATGACAACAACAACAACAACAGCAACGACAACAACGACAACAACAACGACAACAACAATGACAAAAACAGCAACAACAGCGACAACAACAGCAACAACAGCGACAAGGACTGTTTTAATGGAGAAATGAACAGAGACGTAACATTTATTTCTGAGGCTCTCGCTCACGTTAACACTCGGTAAACAGACGTTAATATTCTGAAATCATCGTGTTGTTTGTGATTTATTATTATCACTGATGAGATGACAGCAGGTCTGTGATCATGTGATCGTCACTCTTCTCTTTATTCGACGTCCTGCAGTGCTTTATATGAATCTTATTTCCTGTATTTGAAACAGGAAGTTCACTTCTCGACTGTAAACTGTCAAATTAAAACGAAGAAAAATCATTAACACGATGACTTTAACCGTCTGTGTCAACACGTGAAGCCGCCAAACCACAGATCTATTCTGTCTAATTGACTTCAGAGAGAGTGTGTGTGTGTGTCACGTCCGCCTAAAGCACACATTCATTCTTTAACAGTCTAATTATGTTTCGCCTGTCATGTTATTTCGTTCCATCATGCCACTCTTCATTATGTGTGTGTCACACGCACACACACACACACACACACAGCAAAACCACAAATCCATTCCAGTCTGTTGTGATCCGACTGTCATTTGGACTAATAATATAACAGCCTGTGTGTGTGTGTGTGTGTGTGTGTAGAAGTGACAGAGTAATTAGCAGCTCTGTGGTTTGAAGTAAACAGGTCTGAAATATAATCAGAGCTAATGAAGTGACAGATGGTTCTGTACAGGTTCGGTTCTGGAGACCAGAACCGGACCTGATGGAGGATCAGAGCACCGGGGGAGTGTTAGTGTTTGTACCACAGGCGGTTTGGACCACCGGGAGCTAGAGGAGGTTACAGGCCCAGCAGTCAGCAGCTTCTATGGACATAATGGCAGAGGAGAAGAGAGTGAAGAGGACGCTGACGGAGGAAGCTAAGAAGAGAAAAGGAGAGAGTGAGCGAGCAAGAAGCCGCCGGACAAGAGTAAATCTGGGACTGACTTTTAGTGGTTGGTGAGAGCTTGGTGAAATAAAAGGCTGAAAGACAGACGCCGAGCTGGGCTGACTGCTGTTGGACTAGTCAGTAATATTAGCTGGCTGCTGTGTCTGCTGTTGGTGACCTTGTTGATGTTTGGCTGTTAGCAAAGTTGTCGACTCGCTAGTTTTTGATCAGAAGTAATGTAATCAGAACAAATACTCGAGTACAGCTGAACATAGTCACCACAAGCACTCGTCTCATTTCAAGTTTCTGCTGCTGGAAACACGTGAAGAAGACGACAACGACGTGACTTCATCTTTAACCGTGACGAACAAACAGCAGCAGACTGAGTCACTTCAGCTGGAAAACACTGCTGTGTGTGTGTGAGTGTGTGTGTGTGTGTGTGTGTGTGTGTGTGTGTGTCCAGACAGCCTCCTATCAGATCTCTATCAGGTTATTGATGAGCGGGACGCTCTGATCGATACTCAGAGGTCACCTCTCTCCTCCGTCACCTCCAGCTCTACTTTCTCACTCTGCTCTCGTGTCGTCTCATCGCTTCGTCTACATTTACTGCATCTGATTTTATTTCTGTAACGTGCCGTCTGTTAACGTTAAAACCTATTTTTACACACACACTCAGTGTGAGCGGTCAGCACAGACAGTACTTCAGTGTTCGTCTCCCATTAAACAGATTCCAGTCTGATTACAGACGGGAAGACGGACAATAAAACTCTTCATGTCCTCGTCTGTTCTGTCCTGTTTTTTTCAGTCCGTCGCTCTTTTACACTCTGACATCGCTATGAAATCAGACTCAAGTGTGTGAACACACAAAGCATCTCACACACACTTCTGAGAAGAGTTAAAGGAAGTCAGACAGACATGGACAATAAACGGGATGAATCCTGAATCGCGACACTCAGACTCACTGAGAAAGACCAAAATCATTCAGGAGCTCCGCTGACGTTAAATTCATTCAGCTTTGTCCAAAATGAAATGAAATGAAATGTTTGTGTACAAACGAAACACAAAGTCTGATTTCTGGGAAATAACCAGCAGCATCAGCGGGAAGGCCACAGTTTGGTGCTGGTTACTATAGAAACTGTTTGCACATTCATTCATATCCTCATTTTAATTTTTTAAGTGTATTTGAAGGTGTGTGTGTGTGTGTGTGTGTGTGTGTGTGACTCGCCTCATAATTTATTGTCATTGAGAGGCGAGCAGACATGTTGGGACAATCTGACAAACGGGCGTGATCACGTGATCATCGTTGTGTCAGCGACACGATGAGCGGCCACAAAACAAGCTATAAACACCAGAAGTCCCTGCGCGGAGTCGGTGTTTAGTTTGTCCGTTCTGGGCTGCCGTAGGAAGATGGCGGTTCAACATGGCGGACTTAAACTGTCATCTGTGGTTGGTTTGGGTAAACTGACTGTCATGAGATCATCAATAACTGTCCTGAATATTTTCATTAATCTCAGCTGAAGTGGAGTCACTTGGATTTCAGGTCTGACTCAGCTGTCAGAAACCAAAATGTAACGTTCAGGAAACGTTTGTGAAACATCTGTGTGGTCCTCTGAAATAGAGCAGCTCTTCCTCTCTGACACACCACTGAATCCTCCTCCTCCTCCTCCTCCTCCTCCTCCTCGTCTTCTCCACTCCTTTGTTGCTGAGATAGAAGAAGGGTCAGTGTGTCTTCTAATGTCGGTCTCATGACAGAAACCAGACGCAGCCTCTGTCACACCACCAGAGCCGTCAGGCCGTCACTGCTGGACTGGACCTTGAGTGGATTACTCTGCATCTGTTTCAGGATCTGATGTTCAGACATAATCTAACTGGTTTTAATCCCACTCTGTTACCCCAGGAGCACAGTGACCTATACCCACAGTGACATTCACCTATATTAACCTCGTGGAGGAACAGGCACTGTGGAACAGTCTCCACCCGTCTGTTTGTCTAATTATCTGTACATTACAGAGGTTTACACATCTGTGAGCATCTGCAGCTCTTCCCAACAAACCTTCACTGAAGACGCAACACTGTTATATATCAGAGATCTCTGGCAGTCTTCTCTGGGACAGTTTACCAACCTGGAGATGCAGCGAGATCACGAAATCATGAGATCTCGTGAGGATCCATCTTTCTTTCAGACCAGAGCTTTACTTCTTAGTGTCGTTGTGCAGTTTTGATTGTCCGTTCCACCTTGATTAGTTTAACCTGTGTCTCATCATCTTACCTTCACTTGAGTTTTTGTTTCAGTGTCAGTTCGTCTTCGTTGTTCAAGCGTTCCACAGAGGTTCCTCGTGTTTTGCTGCCTGAGTTTAGACTTTGCCCCCTCTCATTGGACTGCTGTCTGGTATTGACCATTCACCATCTCATCATGCCATTTGTTGACACTAACATTTGAAATGAAACTGTTATTCTGCACCAGTTCTGCCGCTGTAACCAAAACCGAACAATCGAATTTCGAGTAATTAGGAGTCTTGGTATTGGTCAGCCTCTAGAAGAGATGCAAACAGTCGGTGAGCTCCTGGACGTTTCGTTTGCTCCATAAAATATGAGAAATTAATTCAGAGGCTGAAAATTCGACAACACGTCTCTGCAGCAGGTTGGACTGGTGCAGCTCTGTTTCATAAGAGCCGAGCACAGAGGATGGGAGGAGGTGATGGAGAGATGAGTGTTATGTGGGTGGGTGATAATGCAGTGTTGGGGGGTGTTACACAGAGGCGATAACACCACCTGTCAGTTTAAAGTGTTGTTGATGTATTTTCAGTTGTATAACTAAGATGCATCCTGTCGACTCCTGATCCTGGAAACACGACCCGGGTCATCCAGCGGGGAGGATTTAAAGCCCGCAGCAGCTCCATACATTCAGGATTATGGATTATCCATCTGTCAGAGATGCTGCAGGGACGTCTACAGCCAACAACAAGGTGACCCCGCTGAACCCGCTGAACCCGACCGGAGACAAAGGCAGAGAGGAGTCAGACAAACACATCGGATGATTCATCGCAGAGTAAAAATCATCAGCGAAGAGATGTGACCCGATTAAGACCCCGTCTCTTTGTTGGAAACTCTTCTTTTCTTCAGCACCTTTCAAAGTGTTTATATATGAAGTTATTACGATATGAAAGAAACAGCTGCAGAGATGAGCTGTGTTTATGTTCCTGAGCCCATGTAGTAATGTCCTCTATACAGTCATGTGGGTTTTTGATGCAGCCTGTGCTGCCCGATGGGTCGGAGGTCACGGACACTCAGTGTTGGTTTTGGGCCTTGCCCCTCACGTGCAGAGATTTCTCTGATTCTCTGAATCTTTGGATGATATTCTGGATTGTAGACGGTGAAATTCATTCAGACTGTGTCGACAAACGTTCTTCTTAAACTGTTCTTCTGTACTTCTTTCTCAGGCTGTAAGAAGTAACGTAGGTTTGCAGATACAGTTGAACCAGCTGGGAGAGCGTCTGACTCAAAACAGGAAGTTGTTGTCTCTCCTTCAGACTCTTCTGACGGAGCGTTGAAGGACGAACGAGGGGACGAAGGATGAAGGGTGGAGTCGACATTTGGAGGAGGAAGGTTTAAACTGTGTGTAGATCAGTGGTTTGATCTCCTCCAGCAGTTGAGTCTGGGTGTAATAAGGCTCCATCAAACTGTCCAATATCTGACCTTTTTATCAGAGGATGTGTGTGTGTGTGTGTGTGTGTGTGTGTGTGTGTGTAATGAGGCTTTGGGAAACTGTGTGACTCAATCTGAACATTAGTCTGGCACTAATGGACCAGTTTAGACACGCATGAAGGAATAACATCCCTCTTTGTCCATCCGAGTCTTTAAGAGTCCTCAGCATGTTTCACAAACTTCGCCTCCATCACAGAAAAAACATTTTAACACGTCTGAAGTCGACATGACCCCGAATCCCACCGGGCACGGCTGCTCGATGGCCGGTGGAGCTGATCACAGCTGTTCTTGACAATGATTGTGATTCCACCTGAAGCGCCGCGGTGCGTTCAGACTCTCGTATCTGACAGGATGCTTCACAGCCAGTTTCACACATTCAGAAACACGTTTATGTCTCAACAGTTTGTCTAAATCTACATTTAAATGTCAAAACACGACGGTGTTCAAGACCAGGGCACATAAAAACAGACCATGTGACGTGAGCCACATCTCCAGGACAGAAACCAAATGAAAGACTCTCCCATCAGGCTCAAGACCAAGACTGGTCCAAAAACACCGACTACACCGAGAAGACAAAGGTGCTAACTGGACTTCTTTGGAGTGATGCCACAGAAGAAGTTGTTAGTCATTCCACAAAGAACCTTTTAGCAACCATGACAGGTGCTCCAGATATCTTTGGGAGCAAAAATAGGTTTGCTAAAGGTGAGAGTTAGCGAGCTATAAAAGAGTGTTAGCAGTGGATACAGCAGGCAAAATCAAACCTTAAACATTAAACCAGCGTCACGTATAAATCAGTGTCAGAGTGTAATCCCACTGTGGTAACTATGTTCAGCTGTACTCGAGTATTTGTTCTGATTATATTACTTCTACATTACTGTATATATATATATCAAATCTGTTGAGAGAGTGTTCGATGTAATCATTTCCAAAATGAACAACATGTTTTTATCTAATGAAATATTCATCTTCGGTCCGGATTAGTCGACCTGTAGTCTTTTAAAAACAACATTTTCTCTGCGGTCACTGAACACAAACGAGGCAGCAGCTGAATTAACGAGGCGGTCTAACAGCAACATCAATTAAATTCATTAAAGAAAGTTGATTTAATTATCAGGAGGTTTAGAAACACACCACGTCTGATTTCACAGTGTGTGTTCAACAATTCATTATTATATATTCATGAACGTTATGAACGTTTGTTTCTTGATTGTAGTCGACTGGTTTTATAACGTTACCATGGAAACGGTGATAAGCGATGAGCACGGTGTGATGTCATGCTGATTTGAGCACATTCCACACGTCTAGCTGACCAATCAGATTGCTAGGTCTGTTGTATAATAATAATAATATATTTTCCATGTTCATGTCTGTGGAAGAAGGAGCTGCTTCCTCATAGACGCCTGTTAAATCCACTGGAGGGACTTTTCTCGTGGACGGTGCTGAAACTGACTTCCTGTCTAAAAACACAGCCTAAATTGGAGGCTTCGGTCTGTTTCTCTCTCTCTCTGTGGTCCCACAGCTGAGGTCATTAGAGGTGGACAGTTTGTGGGTTCAGTGACCAGAGACACTAACAACATAATGACCAACACATGGAGAGCAGCAAGATGGAGGGAGATACTGTGCAACACCTCACGTCCTCCATCACACGTTTCACGCACTCCAATGTGTTCATGCTACATACTGCATACTGTTTCCTGACGGACAGAACCGGGCTCAGCAGCTGGACCGGACCAGAACAGGGAATAACGTCACACTACCGAGCTGATTTACAGACTTTATGATGGAAACATTGATAAGCAGTGAAGCTAACTGTGGTTAGCTCGGTCAGCCGTGTAGCTAACTGAACTGACTCAGCCCGGGATGCCAGGAGCCAAACCCGGCAAGAAAACCACCTCGGTAGGCTGCTGTGTTCACTGTTAGACTGGACACTGCTGGTTCAGAGGTTCTGTTACTGTATTCACTGTTAGACTGGACACTGCTGGTTCAGAGGTTCTGTTGCTGTATTCACTGTTAGACTGGACACTGCTGGTTCAGAGGTTCTGTTACTGTATTCACTGTTAGACTGGACACTGCTGGTTCAGAGGTTCTGTTACTGTATTCACTGTTAGACTGGACACTGCTGGTTCAGAGGTTCTGTTGCTGTATTCACTGTTAGACTGGACACTGCTGGTTCAGAGGTTCTGTTGCTGTATATGCTGATGCTAGCTCATAGCGCTAGCTGCAGTGTGGTTAACACACACTCGCTATTGGCTACTGTAAACGACCAATCAGTATCCATCGAGTCCCTCCGTATCTGAACGTTTTCACAGGAAACAGCTCTTGCATTTGAAAAATGGTCACATTATTTCATGTTATATTTTCTATCTATGCTTTTCTGGACATTTTGAACGATAACTCAGTTTGCACTACCTCTGTACAGACAGTGCTGAGACTTTCATTCATTTTGTCATTTTATATCGTTTTTATCTCTATTTTTAGTTTTATTTCTTATTTCGCTTATTACTTTTTATTTAGATTTCTATTTGTATCCTTGCACAGGTTAAGTTAAAATTACAATTTATCTTTATCTTTATTTTTCTGTTCGGGTCCACCAGCGCAGATGATCGTGTTAAGATGAATTTAAACAGCCTGTTTTTGGAGCTGCTGCCAACATGTTTCCAGTCATAAATACTGCCTGTGATTTAAATGAATCATCATGGATCAATAATATTATTAATAATTACTAACAGATATCAGGTGATCAGTCAGCTGGTCTCAGTGATCTGTGTTGGTGCAAACGAGGATTTATAATTCTCGTGTAAAGTATCTGGATCAGTGTGAGTGTCTGCAACATGTTTCCACAGGTAACAGGGTGTGTGTGTGTGTGTGTGTGTGTGTGTGTGTGTGTGTCTATCAGTGAAGGTGGGCAGGTTAAGTCGAGGTTCACGACACTCCCTGAAACGCAAATCAGTATCTGCTGACTCACCCAAATCCCACACACACCTTACCCAGCAACAAGAGAGAGTGTGTGTGTGTGTCTATGAAGCTATGTGGCTGTGTGTGTGTGCCAAAGCACACCTGTCAAGACCCGACGCCGGAGTAGACCCTCTGGCTTTGCCAAAGACATTTGAAATAAACACACACACACACACACGCACACACGCTGGAAAATATGAAAATATGTACCTGGAGGTGAAAACATGAAGTCTGTGCAGAGAAAACATTTAAGGATCAATACACAACCATTAATCAACATTGGGACAACCTTATCATACTGAACAGGTTCTAGTGTTTCTGTAGCGTTGACAGAACGTTCCAAAATAAACACATCATCAGTTTGAAGTGAACTAAAGCTCGCTGAACTCCTTTCACATGATTCACATGTTTAGCAGCCTCTGGTTTCTCCTTCATTCCAGGGAGGACAGGGTGATGTGAAAGGGTGCAATCAGCAGCTAGATGCCACTGAATCAGACAAACTGCTCCTTTAAAACTCTCAGCTCAAACACTTTGTCTTGCCTGGTCCGCACTGAGCATGTGCAGCTGTCAACAGAGACGAGGAGGAAGCGAGATGACCTACGTCCTGTGTGTGTCCTACAAGGCCACCGTACTGCATATAAACAGGAAGTCAGAGCTCAAGCCTCCACCTGAACCCTGGATCAGGACTGCAGCGCTTTGGATTAATTTGATGTTTCATCACGATCATGATGTGAGTTCAGGGCTGGGCCTTCAAAGAGCTCACACTGTGCAGATTTAGTGACTTTAAGAAGAACCACAAACACGAAGATGAAGCAATCATTCAGTAATTAGTCTGAGAGGAGCTGCTTCACCTCATGGATCAGATCTTTCCTCGTACATCTCTGCGATGGTCGCTCTACAAATCAGTTTGTGAAGTTTAACACGAGCAGATCTAGAGTCAGCTGGCTAATCTTAAGTGAATTTCCCGGTGTGGGATCAATAAAGTCGATCTTATCTTGCTACAGCAGCACAATGAGAAATCGCAGAGATCTTTACTCACTTCTGGAGCCAGCCTCAAGTGGACGACAAGAGGAACTGCAGTTTGTGTTTCACTTCATAAACATGGAGGTTGCTGCCTGATGGAAACACGTGAAATGAAGTCCTGATCTTTGTACATAGTTTAAGCTGTCATCACATCATTACGTTGATATCTATGATTTTATTTTGGCGGGTTTGAGTCCCGACGTTCTAACGAGCTCGCTGCTCGTCTTTACAAATGTTTGGTTTTGATCAGCGTGAAGAGACTCTGAGTTTCCCACACGCTCTTTACATGGATGCAGCACAACAAAGACCAACAATGTCTCTGCAGTTAAACATCATCACCACGATCACCTCATCAGCCCCGGAGCGCAAACAAATCCCAACATCACACCGCCACCGTCTGTCTGTCTGTCTGTCTGCCTGTCTGTCTATCTGTCTGCCTGCCTGCCTGCCTGTCTGTCTGCCTGCCTGTCTCTCTGTCTGCCTGTCTGTCTGCCTGCCTGCCTGCCTGTCTGTCTGTCTGCCTGCCTGTCTGTCTATCTGCCTGCCTGCCTGCCTGTCTGTCTGTCTGCCTGTCTGTCTGCCTGCCTGCCTGCCTGTCTGTCTGCCTGTCTGTCTGCCTGCCTGCCTGCCTGCCTGTCTGTCTGTCTGTCTGCCTGTCTGTCTATCTGTCTGCCTGCCTGTCTCTCTGTCTGCCTGTCTGTCTGCCTGCCTGTCTCTCTGTCTGCCTGTCTGTCTGCCTGCCTGCCTGCCTGTCTGTCTATCTGCCTGCCTGCCTGCCTGCCTGTCTGTCTGCCTGCCTGTCTGTCTATCTGCCTGCCTGCCTGCCTGCCTGTCTGTCTGCCTGCCTGTCTGCCTGCCTGTCTGCCTGTCTGTCTGTCTGCCTGCCTGTCTGTCTCTGTGACTTCTGCAGTGAGGCAGTTTGCTCGAGTCGTTCAATAATAGATGGAGGTTTCTTTCTACAGTCCGAACCTGAAGAGGCTGAATGAAGCACGCAGCAGGAGGGAGGAGGTAATGGCTCCCACAGGGAGCGGCCTTATCAATACCCCCGAGGACGAGGAGGAGGAAGAGGAGGAAGAGGAGAGAGAGAGCATCAAAGGTTGAACAATTAAAAGGTCAGACACATCTGTCTACAGCTGTCTGTCTGCAGGAGCACATCTGCATGACTGAATATCAAGTCCCAGATTCGCTCTCTCCTTTTCTCTTCTCAGCTTCCTCCTAGCTCAGAAATGAAGTCTGCTAATAAACAACCGACAGAGTCCAAAGTCAAAGCTAACATCACTCTAAAGCATGTCAGACATATTGTAATATTATTTATATTTTACCAAATAAGTTTAGCCAATTACGTGACCCATGTTACTAACTTATGTATTGTCCAGCTCCGGTTCTGACATGACATCTGTGGCCCCCCGGCTAACAAACTGAGCTAACATTAGCTAACAGCAGCTACAGTTGGCAGCACTGTTAGTGTCAGACGACGACACACAGTCCCGTTAGCTCTCCGTACGTTAAAAACAGCTTTCAGCTGAAAAGCTCTGCTCTTTTTTTTTATTAGAATTTATTTGGGTGAAAACTTGGAGGTTTAAGTGTTCCTGGTCCTGACTGAGCTCTAACGACGTGTCAGAGCACTTCAAACTGTTCAGCTTCAAAGGCCTCCATTACAAGTCGGCTTCAAATATTAATAAGCGCAGCCAGAGAGCTCGCACTTTAATCAATACCTCTGACTCACACACACACAGAAACATACCAATACCAGCTGCTCTGTCACACACACACACTTCACTGCAGCAAACATCGACACAAACACCTCAGACTTTCTCCAGATCAGCATTTTTACGCCTTTAGACGTCCCTGAAGGGAAAACGTCAACTCAGATTCTCAGAGTCGTCGCAGGAAGTGTCCGGAGAGAACAAACCGCCTGTAGACACTCAACTGTTAGTTCAATGTGACGGTTACAGGTTCATGACTCAGCATTTACCTTTCTCTTGGTGTGTTGGTTCACGGTTTGAGACTCTGAACACAGGTCTACGAGCAGAGGACGTGCTGCGTTCAGGGACAGCGAGGACAGTAGGAATGAGGCGAACCGTGACAGAGGCGACCGTAAAGATGAAATGAATGAAGACTTTCAGTCTCGTTTGCATTTGTCCTTTTTCCGTTTGACGTTCAGCAGTATTCATTGGCCTTTTCCAGCTCTAGTAAATGAAGAGTCACAGCCGACCTCCACCTGTGACCGTCCACACACAGAGCTCCACCTTTGTACATCAAGTCTGCCTTTGATGAACACAATAAAAGCCCTGTTAACACACGGATGTCCACAGAAACACGACAGAGCTTTTAATTTGAAAGGGACAGTCTGCGGGGACGTCACGGAGACTACGTCCAGGTTTTAGACAGTCTGCGGAGACGTCACGGAGACTACGTCCAGGTTTTAGACAGTCTGCAGGGACGTCACGGAGACTACGTCCAGGTTTTAGACAGTCTGCGGGGACGTCACAGAGACTACGTCCAGGTTTTAGACAGTCTGCGGGGACGTCACGGAGACTACGTCCAGGTTTTAGACAGTCTGCAGGGACGTCACGGAGACTACGTCCAGGTTTTAGACAGTCTGATCTAGAACCTGTTTAGTTCGTCTCATTCTGAGGTGACAAAAACATAACGAATCTTATTTTCAGGTGAGATTTATGAAGATTATATTCTGTAATCTGACACAGTGGACATTTAATCCAGCAGAATCCTGACACAACTTGTTGCTCGTGTTTTCCATCATCCACCCTGAAAAACAAATGGGCACATAAACATGATTTTTCCTGGAGCTGTTCTGGAATCAGTCCTGACTTTGTTTCTTTCCCATGAACAGATCTGTTACATCTCGACATGATCGTCAGTCACCTGACGCTCGTCTCATGATTTTATGGCACAAACTGCACAACAAGAGAAGCCTGGCACTGCCACACCTGAATGGAATGCAACCGTCAGAGCGAGCTGTGAGAAAGGTGGGACGTGAACCGGCTGGGAACCGGCTCGGACCGCCCACCTTCTTTCTGCTGCTGGGTTGAATAAATTCCTCTGCAGACTTCATGCCAAACTTAACTGACTGTGGAAGTGAAGAGAGCAGGTTAGAGCAAGACGACGCAGACGCACACCCAACGAGAAAATCTGCTGACGGAACCAGCACAGACTGGACCAGCACAGACTGTTGATTAGAGCCGTCCGGTATCTCCTGGTCTTCCCCAAACTAATGGCTCTTCCAGTCCTCCACTGACAGAGGGCGCTAAAGTGAGCAGAAACAGTCCAAACCTCACACCTACCGTACACGTTCAGTTGATTATAATGGACACAAAGTGTTTAACATAAAATGTTGTTGCAGGACCTGCAGACACCAAACTTTGGTTTCAAAATGCCACTACGAGAGGACGAGACTCGAGTTTCGCCTCCGTGACTTCCTGGAGTCACAATTTGTTATCACATCCTGTTTCTGGCTCTACGCAGCGTGAAAACAGCTGGGACATGAAGCGACACTCTCGTTTCCATTACTCACTCAATCATATTTAAAGTCTGTAGTAAAGAAATAACAAATCCAAGTTTGAAATGTGTTTGATGAAGACACGTGGACGGACTGAAGCAGGCCGTGCTGAGGAGACTTTGATACAACGTTGAATTTATTCCCACTCTTTATTGAATTAACAGATTTTTTGGCGAACACACCAACAACTCTGACCCCATTAAATCTTCTGTGTGTATCTGCAGAGCTCAACAACACACTGATGGAAGCAAACATCTTCCACGGCCGAGCTCGTCAGCAGCAGCATCGCTGTGAACGGTGCAGACAGGTGTGAAATTATAAAACTGTAAGTCGACCAATTAATCTGCTCTATCTGTGTGGATATCAAAGACTGGAGGGCTGCTGCACAAGTAACAACACATGAGGAGAAATAAATTAACACGCTGACTCACCGGCAGATGAAGTGCACTCATTGACTGTGGGTAATTAACGTCCCGAGGACAGAGCCTTCCCCTCCTGAGCCGGGCTTCTCCGAGAGGCTGCAGTTGGAGACAAGTTGGATGTCAGAGGGAATGTGCGTGGGAGCGGCGGGGCAGCGTTTTCATGAATGTTAATGGACCTTAAATTCTGCCTGGCTCAGTCCCGGTAGTGGTGGATCTGCATAAAGTGAGCAGCTCTGTGGGCGTTATCAGATTCAGGTTGTCTGATCAAAAGCAGCGAGGCAGCTGTTCTGCTTTATAATGTGGACAGGAAGGACGGCAGGGTGACAGGCAGGGTGAGGACAAACTCTACAGAGTCCAGCTGACTGAGTTTAAACTTTTAGGTTCATGGAAATCATCGTGAAGGACGGAAGAACACGTGAGCCGACGCCTCGGTGACAGCAGGCAGGTTAGCGCTTGGCTAAAGTTAACTAGCCAAGTAGGTGTGCAGGAAGTACGGCTTCAGAATAAGAGCTCGTTCACGCCTTCATTAGTCAGATCACGTGTTGATTACGCAACTACATTGATCACGTACATGTAACGTTACTGACAACAGAAACAACATGGCATGGCATCTCTGTCTAAAACCTGGACGTAGTCTCCGTGACGTCCCCGCAGACTGTCTAAAACCTGGACGTAGTCTCCGTGACGTCCCCGCAGACTGTCTAAAACCTGGACGTAGTCTCCGTGACGTAGGTGTGTAGAAAGTACAGCTTCAAAATAAGAGCTTGTTCACGCCTTCATTAGTCAGATCACGTGTTGATTATGTGACTGTTACTATCACGTACACGTAACATTACTGACAACAGAAACAGTGAAATTCCTGGCCTGCTACCACAGTATACAGAAGTACACAGGTCCAATACTTTAAACAGGTTTATTCAAAGTTACATTATCTGAATAAATAAATATTAAATGTATTTTTGTGAACTCACTGTGGATTTCTTTCAGGTCTCCTTTTATTTTTCTTCTTTAAAGCCCAAAGATACGTTAAAATAACGTTAAAATAACGTTTTGTTGATATTTCTGTAAACTGACTCGACTGTCGGTTGTATGAAACATCCTGCATGTGCCGCTCGACCCATGAGCATGTGATTAATACACAGGAAACCTTCAACTGGTAACTTAATCTACTGTAAACACACACACACAGAGGCTCTTACAAGAAAATCAATATTTATTCAAATCCATCTGTCGTGTTTTGTACCGGTCAACATCCGACGCTGCCGTCTGACCCTGAACGCATCACACTGTTGACACTCTACAGATGGTCCGAATCAATGTGGAGGAGAACAACAGAGTCATTAAACACACCGTCTGTCTGTCAGAGCTCAAACTGAGTCTGAGTCTGACAAACAGAAGAAAAAGTTACTTTATGAACTTTCATCATCGACAGTCGATCAGCTGAGCGCGACACGTTTAAGACAGGAGGTGTTGGATAGAGTCGCCTTTAATAACAGACAGCCCACGCAGTGACGCTACAGGAAAGTCTTTTACTCGTCTGTCAGCGAATCATCATTTATTATTTTTATGTCAAAGACAAATTTCCCTCTGGATGAATAAATATCTTCAGTCTGGTTCATTTCATGATTTATTGCTCGTTCTGGTGATTTAAATGTTTCAGTGTTTGTCGTTAATCTCTGAAGAGTTCTTCAGGATGGATGAGTATAAAAAACTATAAAAAACAGAAGACAAAGTCTGTCTGTGATGTCAGGTATGAAGTTCATGGCTGCAGCAGAGTTGGACATTTGTTAGTGAAAGACGACAAACTAACCTCAAACTCATCGGCTGACCAACGCTGAATTTTATTTATGATATTAATATTTGGGATTTAAAAATTCTTATTATATAATAACTCAGTTTAGATAACGTGAAACAAAGACGGATCCCTGAAGACCAAAACACAGCGCCGCCACAGAGCTTCCTGTGATGTTTCATTTTTGATTCATGCATTTTTTTAAAGAATTGTGACCAAAGTAAAAAATATTAAGTTCGACATTTTACAGTGTAAAAATTATTGTGCAGTCATTTTTTATTTTGGCGTTTCTTCGTGCATTCGAGTGTTTCTTGTCACTTATCGGCCGACATGCTCACCGATAAAAAAACAGATCGCAGTGGGCTAACGTTGACAGTGTGCGGTCAAAATTCAGGCTAACTAAGCAACAACGTCTCTACAACACAAAGACAGCTACAAAAGAATCGACTAAGTCATGTCGTCACCTTTTCATGTCATCCTGGAAATATCAGGAGGGATAAATCTGCTGTAAATTTCTGACTTCGCAGGATGTTTCATCGCCTGCTGTTGATCATCTGTATTAATAAACTTCTAATAAACAGATAACGATCATTTCTGCAGGACAAACTGAGTTCATGACCACGAGAACTTGTTGACTCGTGCGTGAAGATCAGCACGTTCTCGTCGTTCTCGTCGTGGTCACAAGTCAAAAGGTTTGAAACAAAAAGAAAACACATCATCCCCCGCTCAGACAACCTGTTGCCACGAGTTACCACCACAACCCGTCAATCACTGCAGGAGGAACAATGCTGACAGACGGGGTCACCATGACAACACAAAGACCCGCGGTGATGACTCAATGGAGAGCGAGCCGGAGCGAGAGAGCGAGGTTCAGTCTCCTGCAGGACGCCATCGAGCCCCTCGCTGCCTTTATGAGCCCGAGTTCAGTTTTAAGAGGATTATCAGCTCTTTTCAACAGCTGCTAATAAGACTAATTAGACCAAACAAGAGAGAGACAACATGTCAATCATGGATTAAGACGTAAAGAAAAACAAAAACAAGACGAGCACAGAGTCTCAGTCCTCGTCCAGACGTATACTTGTTATGTCGAGTCCATCAGTGTCAGTCCAGTCTGAAGTCAGTGTACTGCGAGGACCCGGACGGTTTCACTCAGAACTCTGGACACTTCTCGTCCTCAGTGGACGTCATTTTGTCTACGTAGTCTCCGTGACGTCCCCGCAGACTGTCTAAAACCTGGACGTAGTCTCTGTGACGTCCCCGCAGACTGTCTAAAACCTGGACGTAGTCTCTGTGACGTCCCCGCAGACTGTCTAAAACCTGGACGTAGTCTCCGCGACGTCCCCGCAGACTGTCTAAAACCTGGACGTAGTCTCCGTGACGTCCCCGCAGACTGTCTAAAGCCTGGACGTAGTCTCCGTGACGTCCCCGCAGACTGTCTAAAACCTGGACGTAGTCTCCGTGAAGTCCCCGCAGACTGTCTAAAACCTGGACGTAGTCTCCGTGATGTCCCCGCAGACTGTCTAAAGCCTGGACGTAGTCTCTGTGACGTCCCCGCAGACTGTCTAAAGCCTGGACGTAGTCTCTGTGACGTCCCCGCAGACTGTCTAAAACCTGGACGTAGTCTCCGTGACGTCCCCGCAGACTGTCTAAAACCTGGACGTAGTCTCTGAGGTTCCATTAAAGGAACCTCCGTCACCTCCTTGTCGCTGCCTCTGGCGTCTCGATTAACCTGCAAGACGACCGGTCAACCAAAAATAAGCTGCCGGTCTCCCATTAACCTCGGCCCCTCTGACTCTGTGACAGTTCAGAATATTAGCTACATTAGAGCCACGTCGAACAGACGAGGAAACCATCATTTCCTCCTGATTAGCTCTCATGGAACTCTTGATTATTTAATGACTTAAATTACAACCATTTGAATTAATGAGGCTCCCCGTGAGGCGACATTACATCGAGAAACACCGTGAACGTCGACGACTCCTGCTGATGTTTGAAGACTTCTGTCAAAACCTGACTTTATATAAGTGAACGTGTACAAAGTACTAGTATCAGAACACTGTAATCAACAGCTGGAGAGCATGAATATTCAGACTATGGATCATGTCAGAGATGATCCTCCTCTGAGCGTTCGTCTTCCTTCCCTGTTGTCCCTTCATGATTTCATCCTATCAAACGAAATATTTCAGTCGCACAAGCTTTGTGAAAACTTTCGCCGTCGACCATCTGCTTTTCTTCACGTCCGTCCACATCTATGTCTCGATGGACGGCGTCACCTTGTTCAATCACATCAGTGCTTATGGGCTCATCAAACCCCCAGTGAAACCAGGGTTCATCCTCTGGGGAGTGCAGACAGTACACTCTACAGCTATCTGCCTGTTAGATAATGAGATACGTTGTGTATGAAGGCTGGTTTGACCTGAAAATGGTGCAAGAGGAAGTGTCCAAAATCAAGATGGTACAACCTCTGTGGAGCATGAATGTGCCCAGTCTACTTTATAGAAATCAGACGTTTCTTCACACTAAAGGAAAGGTCAGACAGTCATCAAAACTCATCCAAAGATTCGTCCTCAGGAGACCACGAGCATCCAAGCTAAAGTGTTTGCATGATCAAACTGACCAACCCACAACATCGCCGTGTTAAGATTCACAACCACAGCGCAGCAACATGTCATTTCAGACATATTTGTTACAACATCCGACCGTCGTAAAATTCAGACTTGACCGACGTCAACAATGTTCATGCTAACTGCGCTCGAGCCGCCTGTCAACGATCACGTGACCATCTTACGCTCACTTCTGTCCCCATGACTCACGACGGGTTTTAAAGACAAACGCCGATATATCCGTTTTCTTCTTTCATGGTCACATGAGCTAACCTGCATCCTGTACTCGTGCTCTGCAGTTTTTTAAAGGTTTCTTATGATTGTTATTAATATTTAGAGGCATTAAGATTTCTTTATTTACTCACATTGTTTCCATAATAATCACTATTTATATTACTCATGATGTTTTCTGTCATTTTACACTTTAGACTGAACTGTACGAGCTCACACTGTGTTTGTACCTGTATGATTAAATGTGATAATTAGATTAAGTTGAATTAATCAGAGTTTCCCCGGTAACGACACAGAGGTGACTCATGTTTCGGAACATCGCTGCACAGAAACACCCACAAACGCTCAGAAAACGCTCAGAGAACACTCAGAGAACTCTCAGATATCTTTGTTTGAATTAAATATGAATGTTAATCATCAGACTCACCTGAGCTTCATGACTCTGCAGGATTTAACCCTTCGTGCTGCAGATCACTCACCTGTGTGTCGACTGAAGCTGCTGCAGATCTGTTTGTGTCCAAAGTGAAGACTCTTCCATGTAAAGGACTTCACATGACTCCTCTGATCACCTCCACCTGAGCTCTCTGAGCTCTCTCAGGTGTGTCTCATTAGAGGTTCATTAAGTTTCAGCCTGTGATGTTGAAGCGCTGAGTCACAGGTTAAAGTTCAGACGGAGCTGAATTTTATTTTAATCATCGCTTCACCTGAGACACACTGAGCTACCAAAATAAAACACTTTTCATCCCCCACCTTCAAAATAAAAGCTGCTTTTGTTAAACCAGCACTCACACAGAGAGAAACACACTTCTTTATTTGAGCATTCTGGGTAATGTAGTAAGTCTCCTTCATCTCTTTGATATCAGAACGTTGTCTTCTGCAGACGGCCGCTCTAAAATAAAGTCGACTGAGTGTAACCGGTTAGTTTCTAGCGTTGTCTGCGTTGTGTTTTGATGAAGAGGCCCAGACCAGGATATCTTTGGAGGCGATCTCCGTTTATTCTGACAAAAGGTGTAAATAACAACAAAATCCTCCGGTCAATCATCGACTTGAGCTCCTACACAAATTAAATGACACAGAAATATGTTAGCATACTACACAATAAGTTTAAGCTAGCAAGTAAACTACACAGTGTCGCTTACCTCTCCCAAGTACAACAGCAAAAAGGAGAGAGGCAAAAGCGTGAGACACATTTATAGGAGGGACCCACGAAAGTGAACGTCGGGGTACAGAAACTCAGTCTAAAACGTTCCACATATTGACTCAGAAGGCCGGACATGTCAGGTTAGAACTATTAAAACAGATTTTGTGTAATTATAATAATACATGTTACTGTTGTATAATTGACTCTGTTACATGAGTTCAGATCAGATGATGTGAGGTCGAGGGAGAGACGTCTCATCAGGAAACTCAATTACACCAAAAACTAATGAGAGTCCAGGAAATCTAATTTCCTGTGAAGTGAGAGCGAGCCAGACGAGGAAACACTCGAGAGTCTGAGAGAACAAAGACGAGCTCAGAGGCAGGAAGTGTTTGATGAGCGCGCACCGCGTCGCGTCGCGCTTCCTGGGTGACCTTTTCCAACGATCAATACGTGACGACCAGACGGATTTATCTGCTTCTCTGAAGAGTTTTGACAACAACCGATGAGGAGAGGGCGAACACAACACGACACGACACAACACACACTTCCTGTAGCGATGCTAAGCTACAATCTGTAAAAAAACAACCACACAAATCACGACAGCTCACTCTCTGACACCGATGGTCATTGATGCGGCTCAGGATTATACAAAGACTGTTCGGGTTTGTCTCGTCGACCGACTGAAGAGACACAAAGACGGAGGCCCCCAGTGTGTGTGTGTGTGTGTGTGTGTGCAGGTTTTATTAGTCTTGTCCCAATTAGTCTACACACACACACACATGCATACATTTCCAGGCATGAAATCTCATCCGTGACGTGTTTTTAAGCAGAGAGCCGCTGAGGTTGTTTCCTGTGGAAACAGACGGCACACCGTCTCTAATAAAGAAAATCAAACATAATCCATTAAAGGATGAAAGATTCAGGACGGCTCAGATAACTGGCTCTTTGTTTGTCGCAGAGAAGAACCGTCTGACCGGAGCGTCTGTGAGCAGTTAACTTCTAACTGAACAAAACTCGTAATGCAAATTAAATTAAATCATCATCTTGTAGAAATCTGGATTTGTTGCCTCCAGTTTCAGAGTCAACAACTTTACTGACAGCAAACACTGATTCTGAATTCTCAGGAGCAGTGTTAAAAAATCACTGTGATGATGATGATGAGCTAAAAATAGATTTTTGATCATAAAACTATGACAACATGTTTTCATTGGTCGCTGTCGGACGTTCAAAAGTGCAATAGGTCAGAGAAAATGGACGTATAGTGATCCCACCCAACCGAGAGAGCCAATCCACAAAAATATCTGCTAATCAGCAGCCCAAACTTGAACCGACCCGCAACCCGACAACTTTATGCTTTAACACGACTGTCAGGACTGAGCGGTGTGGCTGATCCTCTCAAGGCGTCAACGACCCTTCAACGAACTGAAGAAGCCTCTTTAACGAGAGAAGAAACGTCTTCAAGAAAGTCCAGTTGACTCCGAGGACCTTCAACAGACAGCGTTAAGACTCGTCACAGATCACAGCTGACCACACCCAGCTGTGTGTCGCCACCATGAAGACACTTTCAGAAATCGTCGATCTCGAGTCAGAAAATCAGAAATGAACTCATCAAAAGTTCAAACTGCAGCAGATTGAGTCCTCAGCTTCGAAAGCTGCTCTGCTCATTAGCATCTCTGCTACACACACATTCACACACACACACACACACACACAGCGTATACACACATACACACCATCAGCTGTTTGACTCATTAGTGTGTTAACCACCAGCCAGTGCACGAACACACACACAAGATCGTCTTTGTAATTATCGTATGCTACACAACAGGAGGCCTGAGACCCCAAGTGTGTGTGTGTGTGTGTGTGTGTGTCTGTGTGTGTGTGTCTGTGTGTGTGTGTGTGTGTGTGTGTGTGTGAGAGAGAGAGCCTGAGGTTTGATTAAAAAGCTCTTTTGTGGTTTTGAGATGCTAATCTTTCCATTATCAGCAGGATAAAAGAGAGTTTAGCTGCTTAAAGACAAACAAATGACTTCTGGCACACACACACCATACATGGCTAATGAGCGCTTTGTGTGAGTGTGTATGTGTGTGTGTGTGTGTATATGTGTGTGTTTTTAATTAACACAGAACACAGAAACGTCTAAATCTGTGTTGGCTCTCAGGTTTCGCGGCTACGCGATCACCTGAAGAAGAAATCCCGTCATGTCAGCGACAGGAAGCATTCATGACATCACTTGTCAGCTTACATACGGACGCCAACTGTGATGTCAGTGCGCGGAGCTGAAAGGCCGGTCCGGTATGTGAAGTCCAGACTGGATCCAACATCCAGCTTTCAGGAGGCCGGACTGACAGCAGATCAGCCGAGGCTTGAATCAGAGCGGAACGAGGCGACGGGATGGTGAGAACTTTGTTTTTAACACATGAAGCTGCACCTCATATCACCAAAACAAGGAGCTAAAAGAGACTAAAAAGCTTTGTCAGGTGATGATATGTCAGGTGATATCACCTGACATATCGTGTTTTGCTTTTACAGCCCACAAACTCCTCTGCTGTCGACCCGAGCAGTTTTCATTACATCAGAGACGATCTGCTGAAGAAAGTGGAACATTTAACAGCTAAACAATCAGATATTTCCCTCAGGAGTTGATGGAGACCCACCATCGGATCCACGAGAACCTTCAACAGACACAATGACCTGGATGACTGAGAATCTTCTCAGACATGACTGTAAATGAATCTTCCAAATTGTTGCCAAAGTTTTAGTCATAACTTCAACAAGTGGTCGTGTCTCAAAGGTTGTGGTTTGAGCTCGTCCTGCTGCCCCCCAAAAGAATCAGTGAATGAGTTTGTCCAATTTACTTCATCTAGTTTACTTTGGTCAAACACTATGGAATAAAAATTCATTTGAACCAACGTTGTAGTTTGTGTCCTTGCTGTAATAAACCATCCCGTCGACATCCTCCGTTGTTCCCGTGTTTGTGCCGTGTTGAAGGTGATGTCACAGCATTTTCACATGGCGTCACCATGACGATCAGCTAGGAGTCTCACCTGCGTTGAGGTGGTTCGATCTGCAGCTGTACCGTACGTTAGAAACTCAACACTCTCCCTCCCTCTTCCATGGTCGTCCTTCCTGTTGGTTTGTCTTGTTTCTTGTTCGTCTCTTTTTCTTCTGCTCCCCACCCAGATGCCGATATTTACATACATGTGGATGAAAACACACAAAAAGAATAACAGAAGAATTGTACTCACGCCCACGGATACAATCCAGCCCCACTCGCTTCAGGAAGTAAATGATTTGATCACACAGCCTCTGTGCTTGAATTCATGGAGCGTACGTAACGTGGCATCACTCACAGGCATAAAGAATTAAAGTTATAGATCACTCATCAAATTCAGACGTGTGCTGATTACAACAAACTCCTAGAACGGCCAAAAAACAGCCTCAATACTCCAAAATCAACAGCTCAATATTATTATATCATAATACATGACCCAATCAACAAGAGTCTGTTTATAACTGTGAGCCTATAACCTAATAACCAGCCACACTTGAAACTCAATAACCACAAGTGTTTTCGATCCACCTTCATACTTTCGCACATTTCATGGATTCATTTTCATGCATTGACCTTTTCCCATGTGGCAGGTCCATCACTCCAAATATCCTCGACACCAAAATCCATCTTCATCGTTTACATCGTTGCACAGATAGAGCTCGAACACGTCGCTGCTTCAGGATCCTCACTTTGACAGAAACAAAGATAAAGAACTAAGATAATTAAGTCTGAAGCCATTGTTCTCTGCCGGAAAATGGTGGATTGCTTCCTCTGGGTTGGGAGCCGGTTGCTGCCCCGAGCGAAGGAGTTCAAGTATCTCGGGGTCTTGTTCACGAGTGATGGGGAAATGGGGCGAGATGGGTACAGTACTGTGGACGTTGTACCGGACCGTTGTGGTTCAGAGGAAGCTCTCGATTTTCTAGTCCATCTACGTTCCAACCCTCACCTATGGCCTCTAGCTAAAAATATATCTTTTATCTTGTTTTCGTTGACCAGACTGGACAACAATGTTAGTGGTTGCTATCCAGTCAGAGAAAACAGAGTTATAGTGACGCACAGAGTTTTTTAAGACCCACACCCACCTGACCTGTTAACGAGAGCCAATCCACAAAAATATCTGTTAATCAACAACCCGACTCGACCCGCAAACCACCAACTTTATGCTTTAACACGACTGTCAGGACTGAGCGGTGTGGCTGATCCTCTCGAGGCGTCAACGACCCTTCAACGAACTGAAGAAGCCTCTTTAACGAGAGAAGAAACGTCTTCAAGAAAGTCCAGTTGACAACGAGGACCTTCAACAGACAGCGTTAAGACACTTGAGCTTTGAGTAATGACAGACAACAACACCAGGAAACCAGTGAAGAAGATTTTGAAGCAGAATTTCTTGATCTCTTGACTCTGTTATGACAGCTTACCTAAAACGTGTTTTATATGAAGTCTTAGCAGTGATGAGTTCAGTGACCCGTCACAACGATCACACTGTGAACACCATCAGAGTGACTCGCATGGCTGCCTCGCTTACTGTAACACTCTGTGGAAAAGAGCCTGTGCTAAATGCCTCCACTGTAAACATTATGTAATATGTATATGTGCTTTTAAGAGAGCGTAACCACTCTGATGCTCGCTGTGAAACTCAACCTGCCGGCTCGTACAGTCACTGAAATATCACATCACACCTGCAAGATGAACGCAGCTGACAATTCAGTAATAAAGAGAAGAAAGTGGAGGATA
Source organism: Sciaenops ocellatus (assembly GCA_033000465.1). Classification (NCBI taxonomy): domain Eukaryota; kingdom Metazoa; phylum Chordata; class Actinopteri; family Sciaenidae; genus Sciaenops; species Sciaenops ocellatus. The sequence continues at coordinate 994,156 of CP136883.1, read as the reverse complement.
AACCTGTTTAAAATAAGTTTTGCATCACCTGGAATATTTTGTTTCAGTATTCTGCGACGTAGTCACGTTCCTTCCCACTGCACACACACACATACATGAGCTCACATGTGACAAAAAGACAATAAGCGGAGGTGAAATAAGTGATTCAAAAACTCTACCGTGCAATCGTGGCTCCAAACGGGAAAAATCAGGTATGGAAGTGCAGATCAGGAGCACCGCTCTCCAACAAATTAGCTCTGGTTCTTGAACTGGTTTCATTCAGGATTCAACAGGCAACGATAAATGATCTTTCTGCCTCCTGTGTAAACTGAGTAATATTTTTTTGAAGAGGTACGTGGTGTAAACGCCATGTTTTAGAAACCCTCTCTGGAAGAAAGCCCTTCACGCTAACTTCTCCCACTCATGAAAGTTTGGGTACCTGTCCAGTATTTCACCTTTGCTTTTAGAATTTATGCTAAGCTAGCTCAAACACGTAAACTGAGCATGAGGAGAACAGAGATCAAAGCGGCATCCAACCGATGAATAAATCTTTAATCGAGTCTGTTTCTGGTTTTTCTTGGTGATAAGCTGCTGGAGGTCAGAGGTCACACTGTCTTTCATCTTCCTCTCCATCGCTGTAAACAGTATGCGAGGGCGGAGGGTTCATGGCGCTGCTGATGCTCTGTGATGGCCTGACTGGAATATGAAGTCCTAAGTGAGTGTGTTGATGTCCCTGAGGATACCTACGAGGAGAATAATTTATGACTATAGACCTTCTATCACTTATATCACACTTCAGTTCTCTCCTCAGCCCGGCTCCTCTTCTCATCTCCTCTCTCTTTCTTCTTCACTTCAGTTTCAGTTCAACTCCCATCTGTCACAGTCTCTCTCTCATCTCTCTCGTCTCTGATTGGTTCGGAGGGACATACGTCCACTTCAAAGAGTCAAACAACAGCATCACTTATCAGCAGGAGACGAGGGCGAACGGCGTTCGACAGATGAATAAGATGGTGAAAGGGTAAAAGGTAAGAGAAAGAGTAGAAGTCAACATCTGATGGAGCTACAACACCACCCACACAAGTTTACACAAACTGCTTCAAAATGCTTGAAGACAACAACGTTATGGATCGGTTCACACAAATACCCCCAAATTATCCCAGTGATGCATCCTCGGACGATCTTTTATGATATCAGAAATACTGTCTGGCTGAAAATAAGTAATCAATATAATGTTTTTTTAGCACACACTGGATTATTTCAATATGTACGTTTGTTCAAATACTTGAATTCTTCACTATGTAATTTATACTTTCTCACAAAATAATAATTTACAAGTGATTTCACTCAAAACTGTAGACAAAGTGTACTTTTGTCCCCAAGGACAAACATACTGTTGAAATGCCACCACAACTAGAGGACGTTGCTTAAAAACACAATCTGAGCAAACTGAAGACCCCAAAGTGACGTCGCAGTTTTCAACAATATAATATAAAACAGAAATGTTTTATATATTTTAGAAGATAGATTTTTCTTAATAACCGACTTTAACAATTTAGATTTTAAAAGAACTAACGATAATCGATGAATAGATTAATAACAATTGTTTCAGCTCCTGTAAAACCAAACAAGCTTCACAGAACTTTTAACAATTAATTTTCTACTAATTGATTTAATTGTTTTTGTTACGGTTTCATGGACCGACTGTGACTTTTTTTCATTCATTCATCGTAACTCTAAAGTAATAACTCCTGAAACTAATTGTATTTTTACCCTAAAACCACGTCTGAACCCACATTCATCAGTTTAGATTGGAGAGTCTCCACACTGTTAGTGGACCAGTCAGGTCTGGACCTGTGTGTGTGTGTGTGTGTGTGTGTGTGTGTGTGTGTTTGCATGTGTGTGTGAATACGCCTACTTACTTGTTTACATAATCCAGTATGAATAAACATGAGATGATTTATGAATAAACATGTCCGAGGCAACGCTGTAAACACACACACACAAAACATACACACATTCCTACATTACCAACAACAGGGGACTCTAACTGTACACTGACTAAGTGAGGACCAACAAAATATTAAATATAGTTTATTTTATTTTTCTTTTTTTAAAAATTAGAGACATTCATAGGTACAAAGACTTTGACTACTTTCAAAATTAATGTTTGTAAATCATTCGTTTCTTACACCGATATTATAAAATGATCACAAATATGTATGAATAAGTTTCTTTAACATGTGAGGACCTCCATGGCTATGAAAAGTGAAGCTAATGCCAAACAACTGCAATTCCTCAAACGTCCACTTGAGGCTGTCTCTCTGGGGGACATCACAGAGACTACGTCCAGGTTTTAGACAGTCTGCAGGGACATCACAGAGACTACGTCCAGGTTTTAGACAGTCTGCGGGGACGTCACGGAGACTACGTCCAAGTTTTAGACAGTCTGCGGGGACGTCACAGAGACTAAGTCCAGGTTTTAGACAGTCTGCAGGGACGTCACGGAGACTACGTCCAGGTTTTAGACAGTCTGCGGGGACGTCACGGAGACTACGTCCAGGTTTTAGACAGTCTGCGGGGACGTCACGGAGACTACGTCCAGGTTTTAGACAGTCTGCGGGGACATCACAGAGACTACGTCCAGGTTTTAGACAGTCTGCGGGGACGTCACGGAGACTACGTCCAAGTTTTAGACAGTCTGCGGGGACGTCACGGAGACTACGTCCAAGTTTTAGACAGTCTGCAGGGACATCACAGAGACTACGTCCAGGTTTTAGACAGTCTGCGGGGACGTCACGGAGACTAAGTCCAGGTTTTAGACAGTCTGCGGGGACGTCACAGAGACTAAGTCCAGGTTTTAGACAGTCTGCGGGGACGTCACGGAGACTACGTCCAGGTTTTAGACAGTCTGCGGGGACGTCACGGAGACTACGTCCAGGTTTTAGACAGTCTGCGGCCTTAGATATGACTTCATGATGATTTAAAGCAGGGCCTTCAAAATGTCCCCTGTTGGCTTGGCAGTCTTGGTGTTTGTAACCACACCACGGTCCACTGCTGGATATGTACACACACACACACACACACACACACACACACACACACACACTCAGCTCTGGGAACTCTCAGTGGTTCATGAATATTCATGCAGCAGCAGCAGTTCTGTCGTTCGTTCTCACACTCGTTCGTTCTGTTTTCCTCTCAGTCAGACTGACAGCTCTCTCAGGCTCGATTGACACTCGTCCTGCTAAGCTTCTCCTCTTTCTCTCTCCTACTTCTTCCCTCCTTTCCTTTTCTTTTCCTTCCTCCTTACTTACTTGCTCTCTCCTCACATTCTCTCCATTATCGTCCTTTGCTTTCCTTTCATAGCTCACAGCTAATATTCTGATATTAAATTCAAACATGGACCAGAGCTGCTCTTATTGCACTGTATCCTTCAGCAGCAGACTGCTACACCCACAGTGTAAGAAGGAGAGGTTCAGCAGGTCCTTCATCCTGCTGCTGTCAGACTGTACAACACCTGCACCACCTGAATCATGTTGTAGTCTCTGTTTCTGTCTCTACTCACTACTACTCACCATGGCTGTATTTTATTGTTATTTATCTGTATTTATATTTCCATTCGATCACTTACAATGTACAATATTATTTATATCATCATCGATACACTTTACCTCACCACAGTATTTATATCATGGTCACTCACCTGACAATACTTTTTATATCATGCCACTTTTTATCCTCAGTACTTGTTTTTGCACGTTGTCTGTTGCAGGTTGATTGTTTTCTGTTTATTGTGTAGATTATAAGACACTTCTGTCTGTTCGTTGTGTTTTTGCCCTTTCTTTTAATTCTGTATATTACACTTTTCTGCTGCTGTAACAAGTAAATTTCCCCGTTGTGGGATGAATAAAGTAAAATCTAATCTAATCTAATCTAATTTAATAACCTTCACATTACACTACAGATTTTTCTCATATTAGTAATACAGTTATTTCCTCCTTTGTGTCCTCTTTCTCTTTCCTCCCCTCTTCAAGTGTCACCTCCAATATCTGGACCAACAACAGGGAATAACGTCACAGTACCGAGGTGATTTACAGACTTTATGATGGAAACATTGATAAGCAGTGAAGCTAACTGTTGTTAGCTCGGTCAGCCGTGTAGCTAACTGAACTGACTCAGCCCGGGATGCCAGGAGCCAAACCCGGCAAGAAAACCACCTCGGTAGGCTGCTGTATTCACTGTTAGACTGGACACTGCTGGTTCAGAGGTTCTGTTACTGTATTCACTGTTAGACTGGACACTGCTGGTTCAGAGGTTCTGTTACTGTATTCACTGTTAGACTGGACACTGCTGGTTCAGAGGTTCTGTTACTGTATTCACTGTTAGACTGGACACTGCTGGTTCAGAGGTTCTGTTACTGTATTCACTGTTAGACTGGACACTGCTGGTTCAGAGGTTCTGTTGCTGTATTCACTGTTAGACTGGACACTGCTGGTTCAGAGGTTCTGTTGCTGTATTCACTGTTAGACTGGACACTGCTGGTTCAGAGGTTCTGTTACTGTATTCACTGTTAGACTGGACACTGCTGGTTCAGAGGTTCTGTTGCTGTATTCACTGTTAGACTGGACACTGCTGGTTCAGAGGTTCTGTTACTGTATTCACTGTTAGACTGGACACTGCTGGTTCAGAGGTTCTGTTGCTGTATTCACTGTTAGACTGGACACTGCTGGTTCAGAGGTTCTGTTGCTGTATATGCTGATGCTAGCTCATAGCGCTAGCTGCAGTGTGGTTAACGCACACTCGCTATTGGCTACTGTAAACGACCAATCAGTATCCATCGAGTCCCTCCGTATCTGAACGTTTTCACAGGAAACAGCTCTTGCATTTGAAAAATGGTCACATTATTTCATGTTATATTTTCTATCTATGCTTTTCTGGACATTTTGAACGATAACTCAGTTTGCACTACCTCTGTACAGACAGTGCTGAGACTTTCATTCATTTTGTCATTTTATATAGATTTATCTCTATTTTTAGTTTTATTTCGTATTTCACTTATTACTTTTTATTTAGGTTTCTATTTGTATCCTTGCACAGGTTAAATTAAAATTACAATTTATCTTCATAGGTCTAATTTTAATGTATGTTTACTGTGTCTAATGCTGCTATTGGACTTGAATTTCCCTCGTGATCAATAAAGTTTCTATCTTTATTGTTGTTATTTACCAAAACCAATTCCTTGTATGTGAAAATCAGCTCGTTCACACAATAAAATAACTTTCATACTTTCCTGAACAGACAACACAAACAAACAAACAAACAGTTGTTTGAATAACTGAAACTCAATAATAATAATTTCACGCCGCACGTCAAGTCTGAAAGATTAAAGACGAATAAAAGATTAAAAACAAACGAAGATAAAAGTCGGACTCGTGCAGTTTGTGACCTTTACCTGACAGACTCGCACAGATCAATTCAACCCTCAAATATCCGACTGCACACCCACGAACAGGACGTTCAATCCGTCCACGTGAAAAGGTCGGACGGGTCTCATCGATCATTTATTTCGGTTTGTCGTCCTGAAAACTGTCAGGCTGGAAAACAAAGTCCAAATATGTAGAATTTTATGATGAAACTTATTATTTTCATGATTCTTCTGGTGCTGATGGTAAACAGTGTTTACCCAGCAGCCTCAGCAGCGGTTTCATCCTACAGCAGGAGGACAGCGCCCCCATGTGGTCACATCAACACACTGCACAGTACAACCCTACAATACAGATGAACAGATTCATGTTAATAAATATAAACTTTATCGATGCCATCAGTGACAAACAGGAAGCTCTGAAGTTAAACTGTTTCAGGCTTCATGTTGATTTCATTTCTCAATAGGAACAAATATTTATTAATAATAATAATAATAATAATAATAATAAAGTTATGGGTTTGATGTTTAAGGATTTGCTACTGGGCATCCTTTAATCAAACAAATGTCTAAAATAAGAATTTCTGCAGTCAAATTGTTTGGCATTTTTGACTTTGTAAATATCGTTTTGCACCTCAGGCTTCTCTTGTGTGTTTTGTCTTGAACGGTGAAACAAGTATTCAAATATTCAAACAGCAAAAGTGCAAAAATATTTAATAAAACAGACGTAAAGAATCAAAAGTTAGATTTTACTATGTTAAGAGCCCATCCAGGGAGTTCTTATATATTTATATAAAACCTATGAAGCTGTCATAAATGTAGTGAAGTAAAAACTAAAATATTTAGAAGTAGAAAGTAACAAACTGGAAACTCAAATGCAATTACCTCAGAACTTTATTTAAAGGACTCGCTGATGAAAACAGTTATGAACAGAGCGCTCTGACTCCGACACATGGACCGGCTCTTTGGACCTTTAGGTACTCGAGTAAATGTACTCAGTTACTTTCCACGGCTGCCTGTTGAAGAAGAGGCGGAGACGTCGCTGATCTGAGTTCATCTTTAATGACACAAACTGCCTCACACACATGAGCTCATCAAACATCAATAAATTAACACGGCATTGAAAAATTCAACATTTTATTTTGGCGGTCTGGAGGTTCAACCAATCAGCTACAGGCTGACACACTAAACATTTATACATGTGTGTATAAGTATTTTGACCCTACAGAGACGCCGTAGACGCGTCAGAACTAAAGAAAAACGACAAAATGTTTAAAAAAATAAAAGACGGCTGAGATTTATTGCGTTTTGTTGAACAGTCGGGGCGTTAAAAAACGCCACTTCCTGTTTGTGGAGGTTCGTTTCCTGTCTGTTGATGAGCCGAGTCTTCGCTCTGGTCTCGATAACACTCGTCGTCACTTCCTGCCGCGACATAAAACATAAAAACAAACAGCAACCAAAAAAAAACGCGACGACGACGACAGGTCACGTTGAATCTTTACGGAGAAAACTGGACGATCAACTTTAAAAACAAGCGACGTCACATGACTCCTGACTCAAGCGACGTCACATGACTCAGGTGACATCACGCAAGTGATGTCACCTGAGTCAGGTGACGTCGCTTGAGTCAGCATCAGTTGAAAACTGCGAGTGTTAGAGTCAGAAAGACGCAATCTGATCAAACTAACTCTACGAACATAACACACCACGGCCTCTGAGCGGATTGTTGCATTCTGGGTAATGTAGGCACCAAGTTTGAACAAACAAACAAAGAAAAGTTCATTTCCGTCTCTGCTGCATCGATTTTATCCTTTGTTTTTTTTTTAACCGTCCATCGCAGCGTCACAGACGTGAAACTAAAAAATCTGATTTCAAACACGTGGACGCGATGAGGCCACGCCCACCGTTTCTACGACGACAAATCACAGAAAAGAAAGATGAAAAAAAAAAAAACTGACTCCATGGTCAGACGTCGGCTCACTCGGGATCACGTGTCCACTCGGTGTGATGTCACTTCCTCCCGCTGTGATCACATGACGAAGCGGTGGTGGTCATAAAGGAACAGAACGCGAGTCGACCTCATCCGGCTGCTTCCTGTCTGCAGCCTGGCGGTCATGTGACACAAAGCTTGGAGCAGGTTCCTCCAGCGACGGCAGCTTCTTCTTCTTCTGTCTTTTTTTTACTCCTCCTCCTCCTCCTCCTCCACCTCCTCCTCCCTGTCTCTCTCTTTGTCTCTCTCTCCTGTCCGTCGTCTCTCAGGTGCGCCTCCTCTTGGCTCCGCCCGGACTCGCCGGGTTGGAAGACGACAGCAGCTTCTCAGCCGCTCGACTCCTCTTCCTCTTCTCCGCCTCCTTCCCTCCTGCTCCTCCTCCTCCTCCTCCTGCTGACGCTCCTCCCTCGCTCCCTCCCTTCTCCTTGTCTCGCTCCCTCTCTTTGTCCCGACTGCTGCTCGTTCGCTCCGACATCTTCACCGACGAGTTACTTCCTGAACAGAGAGACAGACAGGTATGAGACTTCCTGTTTGTGAACTTTCACAATAAAGTTACCGGCGACTCAAACGACCGAGCTCGTTGTGACCACAGGTGGATATTTTTTCAAAATAAAAGCTTCAGTACCTTCTTCATGTGTAGCTGGAGGTTCTCTCTCCATCCTGAACTCCTCTTTGGTCTCCTCCTCTGAGCCCAGCTTACCTGCACACACACACACACACACACACACACACACACACACACACACACACACACACACACACACACACACAGCTGAGACTCGGCCGCATTCAAACACGATCCGCTGCAGGTTTTTCCATCATTTGAGTCGAGGTCAAAAAATGCAGCGACCTGCGGCGGAGAAGAACGCTCAGACACGCTCAGACCGTCAAACCTCCACAGTCTGCCTGAAAAGTCTCTGAGACTCTGAGACCATCTAAACTCTGAGACTTTGTTTGTTTCTAAATCTGAGTCTGACTCAAATTTACACTGAAAAATAGAAACAGGAAGAAATTTAATTTGGTTTGTGACCGATGATTCGAGAGAGAGACACAGACAGTGAATGAGAGCGAGCGAGTGTCGATAAAGTCGTTAATCAGAGAAATAATTATAACATGTCCAGATAAATGTAGAGTGTGTCTGACTGTGGCCCCGTCGCGCCCATACATTATTATTGACACTGCAGCAGCACAGAGACTTCAATAAAGTTAGTCAAAGGCAGGCTGGAGGTTGCCAAGCAACCAGGGTCAGCTGCAGGTCAGAGCAATTAACTGCAGCTGTGCTCTGTCTGTGTGTGAGTGACTGCTGAGAGACACAGAAAATCTCTAAATGAACCCCCTCCAACTAGTGGACACTAATGCCAAACGGTAGGTCGTATCAAAAAGCCCAAATGACCGTGAGCATCCTCATCTTGTCGACCATGTGAATGCTGAATTTCAGTGTCTAAAGTTAAAAAATGTGACCTGGGGAGATAGAGAAAGAACAGGTGCCCCGTGCTGTCGATGGGGCTGTCGGTGGGTGACGCTTGGACACCAGCACGTCCTCGTCACTCTGACATCAGCGACACGTCTGACAACAAAACTGAAACATCAACTAGAATGACCACGATCACATGATCAGCTCCGGCAGCGCACACGCAACACGTCACATCCGTGTTCAATGGAAGGGAGGCATCCTCACCTTCTTTAACTTCCTGGATGATGTCATCAGGCAGAGAGAAACTCTTCTCTGTGTTCGGAAACGGCAGGATCTCCGACTCATGCTGAA
>CP136883.1:977500-980000 GCA_033000465.1 Sciaenops ocellatus | reverse complement strand
GATATTTTTATTTCTTTTAAATTTTTTTAAAGTTCGACTGATAAAATCTGATAAACGATGAAGAGGAGGAGACAGAGGAGGAAAAGGACAATCGATAATGTTCATGTAACGCCTGGAGCACGCCTGGAGCACGCCTGGAGAACGCCTGGAGCACGCCTGGAGAACGCCTGGAGAACGCCTGTCTAGCTCGCCTCTCATTGGTCGGACAGATCGTTAAATGTGACGTGTAATCAGCTCGTTAATCGTGATGAAGAGGACGATGAAGGACAGCAGCCGGTCATGTGATCAGGTCACGTGTCAAACAGACTTCATGTCTCATTAAATATTAAAATGAGTTTAACGAGTCTGTCTGGACGAGGAGGTGAAGAAGAGGATGATGGGAAAAGAGGTGAGCAGCTGTCAATCAAAGACAGTGATGATGATGATGAAGATTATAACTCCTGAGGTTTCATGACGCCTCAGCCGTCCAATCACGGCACGGGAACAGAATCATGTGACCAGAAGCTTTCTGTTGTTACAAACTTGATCTTGGACATTTGAATTGTTTCCACGACGACCCCGACTAATTAAAGAAGTGAATCAGTCTCAATCAGTGACCATGACGACCAGGATGTGTGGTTGCCGTGGTTACTCACCTGAACATCTCTGTGAGCTCTCCTTTGAACAACGCCACGATGACGGGGAAGCCGACGCACGCCGGGACCAGATACAGGAGGGCGGGCTGCAGAGAGACAGACAGGGAGACAGACAGGCAGAGAGTTTAGAATGACTCAGTTTCATGTAAGCAGAACAGAAGGTACGCTGACCTCTGAGCTGTGACCCCGCCCCTCCTACCTGTGCGTGTTTGAAGGTGTGCATGACGAAGATGGTGAGGCCCAGTCCGAAGATGTAGGCCAAGAAACTGGAGTAGAAATACGTCCTGCTGTTCTTCTTCAGACTGCAGACAGACAGACAGACAGACAGACAGACAGACAGACGGGTGGAGACTTTAACTCAACAACAACGTTACAAGAACGTTCAACCACAGCCGAGGAGGGACAGGAGCACCACAGAAGAAGAAGGAGGTGGAGGTGTTACCTAACATCGAAGCGCAGCAGCAGGGCGATGAAGATCCCCGGGATGACGATGTCGCCCAGGCCGAGCATGGCGAAGTTACTCGCTTCAAGTCCTTTCTCCAACAAGTCCTGAGGAAACACCACTGAAGAAGAAGAAGAGGCACAGCTGTTCACCTGTGACGCACGACAGGAAATACACACAGGCACACAGGAAGTACTCATGCTCACGTTTGATTGGTGCTTCAAAGGACTTGGCAACCGTTACCATGACGTTGGTCCCAAACACCTGAAGAGAAGAAGAAGAGAGCGATGACCTTTGACCTTTGACAGACTGATTATGATGAGTCATCATCGTTAACGCGCTCTCACCCAGAAGACGTCGTAGACGAACAGCCCCCCCAGCAGGATGCAGCCGGTACTGACGTTGTTCAGGTGGAGCAGCTCCACTCCGTTCAGGGCGAACGCCAGGCCAAACAGGTTATTGGCTATCCAGTGCTGTGAGGTCACAAAACACTGACATGTTATTGGCTGTCCAATGACAGTGCTGGGCAGTGCTGTGTGGTCACATGATCAGACGTTACCTTTTTGAACAGGTACCAAACTCCGACCACGCTGCTGATGAGCAGACACACCAAGTTCTTAGTGTCGAACTCATAGTTGACGATTTCTGAGGAGAGACGGAGAGAGAGAGACAGGACGAAGAGGAGGAGAGACAGGAGGAGAGACAGGACGAAGAGGAGGAGAGACAGGAGGAGAGACAGGAGGAAGAGGAGGAGAGACAGGAGGAAGAGGAGGAGAGACAGGAGGAAGAGGAGGAGAGACACGAGGAAGAGGAGGAGAGACACGAGGAAGAGGAGGAGAGACACGAGGAAGAGGAGGAGAGACAGGACGAAGAGGAGGAGAGACAGGAGGAAGAGGAGGAGAGACAGGTGGAGAGACAGGACGAAGAGGAGGAGAGACAGGTGGAGAGGAGGAGAGACAGGTGGAGAGACAGGACGAAGAGGAGGAGAGACAGGAGGAGAGACAGGACGAAGAGGAGGAGAGACAGGAGGAAGAGGAGGAGAGACAGGAGGAGAGACAGGAGGAGAGACAGGACAAAGAGGAGGAGAGACAGGAGGAAGAGGAGGAGAGACAGGAGGAGAGACAGGACGAAGAGGAGGAGAGACAGGAGGAGAGACAGGACGAAGAGGAGGAGAGACAGGAGGAAGAGGAGGAGAGACAGGAGGAGAGACAGGACAAAGAGGAGGAGAGACAGGACGAAGAGGAGGAGAGACAGGAGGAGAGACAGGACGAAGAGGAGGAGAGACAGGACGAAGAGGAGGAGAGACAGGACGAAGAGGAGGAGAGACACGAGGAAGAGGAGGAGAGACAGGACGAAGAGGAGGAGAGACAGGAGGAGAGACAGGACGAAGAGGAGGAGAGACAGGAGGAGAGACAGGACGAAG
>CP136883.1:960000-972500 GCA_033000465.1 Sciaenops ocellatus | reverse complement strand
GCGGCGGCGGCGGCCTCCGGGGCCGAGGCCGGGATCGGTTCTGCCTCGGACATGGTTCTTCAGAGGCGGGGGGCTTCAGGGGACCGCGGGCAGGGCTGGCGGAGCGGTGGTGGGCGACAGACGGATAGAGGTGGAGGCTGAAGCCGCGCGTTTGTCATTCATCGACAGCTGCTGCTGCCGCTGCTACCGGAGACTAAGGCCACGTTTACTAAAGCACGGAGCAGAGAGAGGGAGGAGGACAGGAGGGCTCACTCTGCCGCTGATTGTGACACCATAAACAGTCTGTCTCACAGAGACTACGTCCAGGTTTTAGACAGTCTGTGAGTATAGTGCACTTGTTTTACATACTATATATATTACATATATAATATTATGTAATATATATAGTATTAGTTGTAGTAGAAATTAAGAATCATGTCAGTCTCATTAGAGTCTGTACCTGTGTGACACATCTTCTCACACATAGACGATCTGTGCTGTGGACCTGGCGTGTCTTCTTCGTTGGTGGAACAAACTGTTCTCAGACTGCATGCCTGCAGGAGCACAGCGGCGCCTGCAGGCACAGAGCAGGGCGCGAAAACACAGAGACAAACAGATAATCCGTTTGAACTGTTTTATTTTGAAGAGTCAAACAGAGACAAACAGATAATCCGTTTGAACTGTTTTATTTTGAAGAGTCAAACAGAGACAAACAGATAATCCGTTTGAACTGTTTTATTTTGAAGAGTCAAACAGAGACAAACAGATAATCCGTTTGAACTGTTTTATTTTGAAGAGTCAAACAGAGACAAACAGATAATCCGTTTGAACTGTTTTATTTTGAAGAGTCAAACAGAGACAAACAGATAATCCGTTTGAACTGTTTTATTTTGAAGAGTCAAACAGATAATCCGCTTGAACTGTTTTATTTTGAAGAGGCAAACAGAGACAAACAGATAATCCGCTTGAACTGTTTTATTTTGAAGAGTCAAACAGAGACAAACAGATAATCCGTTTGAACTTTTATTTTGAAGAGTCAAACAGAGACAAACAGATAATCCGTTTGAACTGTTTTATTTTGAAGAGTCAAACAGAGACAAACAGATAATCCGTTTGAACTGTTTTATTTTGAAGAGTCAAACAGATAATCCGCTTGAACTGTTTTATTTTGAAGAGGCAAACAGAGACAAACAGATAATCCGCTTGAACTGTTTTATTTTGAAGAGTCAAACAGAGACAAACAGATAATCCGTTTGAACTATTTTATTTTGAAGAGTCAAACAGATAATCCGTTTGAACTGTTTTATTTTGAAGAGTCAAACAGATAATCCGTTTGAACTGTTTTATTTTGAAGAGTCAAACAGAGACAAACAGATAATCCGTTTGAACTGTTTTATTTTGAAGAGTCAAACAGAGACAAACAGATAATCCGCTTGAACTGTTTTATTTTGAAGAGTCAAACAGAGACAAACAGATAATCCGTTTGAACTATTTTATTTTGAAGAGTCAAACAGATAATCCGTTTGAACTGTTTTATTTTGAAGAGTCAAACAGAGACAAACAGATAATCCGCTTGAACTGTTTTATTTTGAAGAGTCAAACAGAGACAAACAGATAATCCGCTTGAACTGTTTTATTTTGAAGAGTCAAACAGATAATCCGTTTGAACTGTTTTATTTTGAAGAGTCAAACAGAGACAAACAGATAATCCGTTTGAACTGTTTTATTTTGAAGAGTCAAACAGAGACAAACAGATAATCCGTTTGAACTGTTTTATTTTGAAGAGGCAAACAGAGACAAACAGATAATCCGTTTGAACTGTTTTATTTTGAACAGTCAAACAGAGACAAACAGATAATCCGTTTGAACTGTTTTATTTTGAAGAGTCAAACAGATAATCCGCTTGAACTGTTTTATTTTGAACAGTCAAACAGATAATCCGTTTGAACTGTTTTATTTTGAAGAGTCAAACAGAGACAAACAGATAATCCGCTTGAACTGTTTTATTTTGAAGAGTCAAACAGAGACAAACAGAAAATGATCACATTGGAAAACTGGAAACAGCATGTAATAATAATAATAATAATAATAATAATAATAACAACAATAATAATAATAATAATAAAAGTATATGTTAAAGGTACAGTGTGTAGAATTTAGTTGCATTTAGTGGTCCAATCACTGCATTGTAATCTCCTCACATCACCCTCACCTTCCTAATGTAAAGGAGAAACAACACTTTAAGGACCCTGTTTAGAGTCAGTATTTAGTTTGTCTGTTCTGGACTACTGTATAAATAAGATGTTTCAACATGGCGGCCTCCATGAAAGGGGACCCTCTCCCACTGTAGATATAAAAGGATATTTTTTAAGTAACAAACATAAAAAGATTCTTATTTTCAGGTGATTATACATGCATCAAAACATAGTTATGAATATTATATTCCATGTTTACCTTATTCTGAAAATAGAGGCCCAAATCTTACACACTGGACCTTTAATATATGTTGTACAAATGTTTGTCTGAAGAATTATGTAACTATTAATTGATTAATCAGACTAATTACTACTAATGTACTAATGAACCCCCCACCCACACACACAAAAAAACGTTATCTATCATACTATATTGATTATTGCTCAGCTTCAACTCTCTGTGATTTACACACTTTATGATGGACACATATTTTTAGCATAACCACTTGCTAATTAGCTGCTGCTAACTGAATCTGCCGTTAGCATGCTAACAGAACCGGGCTCAGCAGCCGGACCGGACCAGGTTGGAGCACAGCCTCTGAGACCAACAGGGAATAACGTTACAGTACCGAGGTGACTTACAGACTTTATGACGGAAACATTGATAAGTACCTGTAGAGATGAAGCTAATATAATAAAACTAATACAGCTAACACTGAGGATCCAGTTGGTTTGGAGCTAGTGCTAATGTAGCTCACTGCTAACATTACTTAAAGTGCATGTAAAGTCAAAATAAATATGAGTTCTAAGTTTGTCAGACCAAAGAAGAAAGTGTTATTAACCACTTAGCCAAATTTGAATAATTAAAAATATCAACAAGTTTATGAAATTAGGTGTCAAAATCAGGTAAAAATGAATTCTCAGCGTGTCCTCTGAATCTGCTGAAGCCACGCCAAAGCTAACATTAGCTAATGTTATGAACTTAATTAGGTTTTTCCTCCAGGTTAGCTCACTGCTAACATTAGCTACTATTACTTGATGGAAACATTGATAAGTAGTGAAGCTAACTGTGGTTAGCTCGGTCAGCCGTGTAGCTAACTGAACTGACTCAGCCCGGGATGCCAGGAGCCAAACCCGGCAAGAAAACCACCTCGGTAGGCTGCTGTATTCACTGTTAGACTGGACACTGCTGGTTCAGAGGTTCTGTTGCTGTATTCACTGTTAGACTGGACACTGCTGGTTCAGAGGTTCTGTTGCTGTATTCACTGTTAGACTGGACACTGCTGGTTCAGAGGTTCTGTTGCTGTATTCACTGTTAGACTGGACACTGCTGGTTCAGAGGTTCTGTTACTGTATTCACTGTTAGACTGGACACTGCTGGTTCAGAGGTTCTGTTACTGTATTCACTGTTAGACTGGACACTGCTGGTTCAGAGGTTCTGTTGCTGTATTCACTGTTAGACTGGACACTGCTGGTTCAGAGGTTCTGTTGCTGTATTCACTGTTAGACTGGACACTGCTGGTTCAGAGGTTCTGTTGCTGTATTCACTGTTAGACTGGACACTGCTGGTTCAGAGGTTCTGTTCGGTCCAGCCGTGTTCACTGGAAGGTAGACACTGATGCTAGCTCACAGCTAGTTGTAATGCATGGGGACAATTGGGGAGAGATTATTATTTCTACCATTGAAATATTGGTGATCAATTACATGAATGCATTTGTTACAAAATGACGTTACAATATGATCATTTTCAAGACCATGATTACGTAAAAGCACAAAAATAGCACAGAATCATCTGCATAACATAAGATAGTGATGGAAATCAGAGGAAGACAACAGCAAACTATTTTTTGACTGAACATTCTGAACAGTCTTTTAAAGAACAAAGGAAAAAACCTTTGATGGAATTAGAGAATCTGAGATTAGAGCTCAGTTTTCTTTGTCTTCTTCTTTGTCTTCTTCTCGACCTTGTGGAAGACCTTTCCATCCGACTGCTTCTTCCAGCTCAGTTTGACATTGTCTGGATTCACGCCCTGGTCCTTCAGCCTCTGTTTGAGCTGAGAGACAAAACTCAACATAATCACTCACATGTAGATATTACATTGTGCTTTGTGATTAATATTTTCCTCATGTGGAAGCTCCATTTTAGGAGAACTCACTCACATTTATATATTTGTATGATTTTTTAAGATGGCATTGACCTGTTGCCCTTTAGTAGTTTCTGACTTTCTTGTCTCGATTTCTTCTGTTGTAAATGTGATTATCTTCTGTGACTGAATCACAGCGTGCTGATATTCAGAATAACAGCACGACCTCGAGTGTGATATTGTTTTTATACAACAGTTCTACAAGCTCCATTTATTAGTTAACAGTAAAAAGTGACAACAGATGATTTGTTTGTTAATTTAATAATTGTTTTTTGGCTCCGCCAACACAAATAGTTCCACAGCTGGACTGGGACTGCACTGTTGTTCATTTGTTGTTGTTCATTTGGTTGATCTGTTTTTTTATGAATTAAATCATGAAGGTCAAACATGATTTACCTTCTCTAACATTTGTTCCATCACAGCAGGGGCATTCAAATCCTGACCGGAGGTCTTCTTCAACACACGCACTTTGATCACTCGTTTTGTTGTAGACGCTGTAAAAAAACAAATCTGTTCAATAATATTGTCATTCCTCAGAATTTCATCAGTTTAAACAATGACAGAGAAAAATGTGGCAGTTACATTCAGCATTCAGTCAACACAAACCTGTCACTACATCCAAACTATTTCATGACAAATCAACACCATGAGCGTTAACATGTATTTTCTGTCCATTACTTCATGTTTTGTAGTGTTTTTGTTACATTCTCATTTGGAACATTTGATCCTAAATTAAACATGAATATAAATATAAAAACTATTAAAATCAAGGGTTATCACTCACGTAGACTGTAGCAAATGAATTCTCTCCTGTAGTCACAGGTCCAGTCCTCCCATTTTCCAGAGTGGCTAAAGTCAGCTGTAGCACAAGCCTCTGTGTAATCCCGGTTATTAGGTTCTGTTTCTCTCCAGTACCTAAAAGAAGAGTTACTTCCATCCAGCCACTTCCAGGAGTCTCTGGAAAGGCCGATCCAGACGCTCTCTTTTGTACCCTTCAGGTCTTGTATCATCTGGTTCTCTGTCATGTTTCTCACACTGGCCAGGTCTGTGTAGTTTGTTCTGCAGTAGTTCTGGGCTTCAGTCCACGGCATGGTTTTGTTGCTGAGGACAAATGTCACATCCGATCCTGAAAATAGACCACAGTGAAGTGCTGTGTAGAGGTACCATAATATACAACATGCCATTCACACTAAGTCTGTGTCAGAGAGACATAAGGAACCACGTCATTAAACTAATGAAGATAAAAATGTAAGACGTCATCAGTTTAATACATGTTACTGAGTATTTATTAACAGTCTTTGTTTTCCATGTTTAATAAGTCTGAGGAAGATATTCAATCACATACACCTGTTTAAATTTTTCGTGACTGATATTAGATTGTTCATACTGATGCATCAATGTTAGTTAGAGCAGCATGTTACTGTTGGAGCTGCTCCAGGTGGAGCTACTTTAAATTATTATTTTATATACAGTTATATAGTTTAGACCAGTGGGTCCCAACCCAGGGGTCGAGTCCATCCAAAGGGTCACCAGATAAATCTGAGGGGTCAGGAGACGATTAATGGGAGAGGAAAGAAGAAGAAAAAATGTTCTGAAACAGAAATTTGCATTCAGTTTTTAAAACAAGTAATATTTGCTTTTTGTAAAACATAAATAATTTAACCTCTGTGGACTAAAAACAATCATTCAAACCTGTGGTGCAGAACTTTTGGCTCCCCCTTCTGGCAGTGAGAGTAATTACACAAACACAAATTCAAGCGAAGCCTCGTATCTAACAGACAAGCTTAGTGATTCTCCAATAACGCCGGCATCAATCTGGGAACCATCATGCATGGTCTCATGACGATTTAGCTTTTAGGCTAAACGGTTTCTGGGCTCAGCAGTCCGATTAACAGCTTTACACGTAGAAATTATTAAGGAGACACATTTCATCTCATCTCTATAAACAGATATCTGCATATGAATATAGAAAATCTATTTTTATTGATCTCATTGGTTTTATTAACATTTTTATCATTTCCATTTCTCGTGTGTTTACTCTTTAATCGTCTTGCTTCTTGTGTTTGTACTGTTTTATTATCAGCTTGTAAGTCATCTGGAAAGCTCTTTAAATCAACCTGTATGAGGTGTAGTTTGTTTGATTCATTGGCTGATAATATATCGGACCAAATATGAAAAGCAAAGAGACAAACAAAAGCAAAGAAGGGGAGAAGTCAAGAAACTGAACTGGTATTTTCTTAACTTCTCTAGTTAATATTCTTACCATTGACAACCATGCAGACTGCCTCACGGGTCAATTCACATGGGATGTCCACCCAAAGTCCAGTTTGAGCCATGACTGTGCAGTGTTCTGTACCGTACTTATTGTTTGGTTCTCCTGAAGCCCATCGTCTGAACTCAGTCTCCCCTTGTTTGTAGAAATCTTTGTTCGACAGTGACCACCTCCAGCTGTCCAGGTCATCGTACAGCCCTATCCAGGCTCGCTGAAAGAAACATTTCATTTGAGTTTATTTAACCTCAGTTGTAATATGAGGCTTCAAGCTCCTCAAGGCAAAAGATTTACATCAAATCTCCATTTACAGTCTTGATACTGATCAGTTTGATCCTCCATAACTTTACTGAGTGAGCCTGCAAAGTGCACTATTTACTATTCCCCATACTTAGCTTAGCTAATGTTAGCTCAGGTTGTTAGCTGCTGTTAGCTAATATTAGCTGAGTTTGTTAGTGGATGTTAGCTAATGTTAGCTCAGTTTGTTAGCTGCTGTTAGCTAATGCTAGCTCTGTTTGTTAGTGGATGATAGATAATGTTAGCTCAGTTTGTTAGCGAATGTTAGCTAATGTTAGCTCAGTTTGTTAGCTGCTGTTAGCTAATGTTAGCTCAGTTTGTTAGATGCTGTTAGCTAATGTTAGCTCAGTTTGTTAGTGGATGTTAGCTAATGTTAGCTCAGTTTGTTAGCTGCTGTTAGCTAATGTTAGCTCTGTTTGTTAGTGGATGTTAGCTAATGTTAGCTCAGTTTGTTAGATGCTGTTAGCTAATGTTAGCTCAGTTTGTTAGATGCTGTTAGCTAATGTTAGCTCAGTCTGTTTGATGCCGTTAGGTAATGTTCAACATACTGTCTATTGAGGTGGTTTTCTTGCCAGGTTTGCGTCCTGACATCTCAGGACTGAGTCGGTTCAGTTAGCTACATTGAGCTAACAACAGTTAGCAGGTCACTACTTAGCAATCTTTCCATCATAAAGTCTGTAAATTCGGTAGTGTAACGTTACACAACAGACTGGGAAGCACTCTGCAGCCCCCACAGCAGTGACACTGACTGTATGACCCACTGCATTACGGACTATATTAAGTTCTGTGTGGAGAACACTGTGCCCTCCAAGTTGGTACAGTGTTTCCCCAACAACAAACGCTGGGTGACCTCCGAGATTAAGGCCCTGCTGAACGAGAAGAAGAGGGTCTTCAGATCAGGGGACAAGGAGGAGCTGTGCAGAGTCCAGAAGGAACTCTGGCAGAACATCAGGAAGGGGAAGGACAGCTACAGGAGGAAACTGGAGAAGCGGCTGGAGCAGAACAAAGCCAGGGACGTCTGGAGAGGGCTGCAGAACATCTCAGGCCACGGAAAAGGAGTGGGGAGAAATCAAGCCAGCGGGGACAAGGACTGGGCAGATGAACTGAATCTTGCCCACCCTGCGCCCCACCACCACCACCACCACCACCACCAAATCACCACCCCTCTCTCACCCCCGGGCCCAGACAGCATCAGCCCAAGACTCCTCAAGGACTGTGCTGACCAGCTCTGTGGTGTGGTCAGGCACTTGTTCAGCCTGAGCCTGAGCCTGGAGAAAGTTCCAGCCCTGTGGAAGACCTCCTGTGTGGTCCTGGTACCAAAGACGCCGCGCCCCAAGGAGCCTAACCACTTCAGGCCGGTTGCCTTGACTTCTCACCTGATGAAGACCATGGAGAGGATCATGCTGAGACACCTGCGACCCCTGGTGGGCACTCAGCTGGACCCCCTGCAGTTTGCTTACCGGCCTGGGATTGGGGTGGACGACACAGTAACACTGGAATACAGGACGGTCATCAGGGACTTTGTCAGCCGGAGTGAGCTCAACCAGCTTCAGCTCAACACCAGCAAGACAAAGGAGATGATCGTTAACTTCAGGAGGAAATCATCCCACTTCACACCGGTGAACATCCAGGGATCGGACATAGAGGTGGTGGAGAGCTACATATTCCTGAGTGTTCACCTCAACAATAAACTGGACTGGACTGATAACACCCATGCTCTCTACAAGAAGGGCCAGAGTCGCCTCCACCTGCTGAGGAGGCTGAGGTCCTTCAGAGTGTGCAGGGCTCTCCTCAGGACTTTCTATGACTCTGTGGTGGCCTCAGCCATCTTTATGCTGTGGTCTGCTGGAGAGGGGGCAGCACGGACAGAGACAGGAGCAGACTCAATACACTGATCAGGACAGCGAGCTCTGTCCCGGACTGTCCTCTGGACTCCATAGAGGAAGTGGGGGAGAGAAGGATGTTAGCTAAGCTGACATCCATCATGGACAACACCTGTCACCCCCTACATGTCACTGTGGGTCCCTGAGCAGCTCCTTCAGCAGCAGACTGCTACACCCACGGTGTAAGAAGGTTCAGCAGGTCCTTCATCCTGCTGCTGTCAGGCTGTACAACACCTGCACCACCTGAATCATGTTGTAGTCTCTGTTTCTGTTTTTCAATTATCACCACTACTCACCATAGCTTTATATTTATTTATTTATTTTTTATCTGTATTTATATCTCCATCCGACTACTTACCATGTGCAATATTATTATATCATGCCACTTTACGTTGGTAATATTATTATATCATGCCACTTTACGTTGGTAATATTATTATATCATGCCACTACCTTTGAAATATTATTTATCTTGCTACTTTCACCTTTAGTACTCATTCTTGCACATCTGTACACTTGCCTGTTGTTTGTTTATTGGTTTCTTATTCACTGTATAGGCTGAAGATACTTTGGTCTGTTGTTGTTTTACCTTTTCTATTTTTTATTTTTATTCTCTATTGTACTCTATAGTGTATATTACACCCTTTCTGCTGCTGTAACAAGAGAATTTCCCCGTTGTGAGATAAATAAAGTATAATCTAATCTAATCTAATACTTTAGTGAGTGGTTCAGCCAAAGCTATCTGTCTTTGAGGAAACTATATAAATATATTGTGTATAAAATCTGATCCAGTTTCACCAAAGTCACTGAATAAAGTTATGAAGTTGTGCTTTTGTACAGTAATCAGAGAGAACTATCACTTCATGTGGACTTTAAGTTCAGTTCATCTACTGACTTTCCACCATGTTTAAAACTGTCACAAACAAAGACAGAAGTGAACTCACGTGTCTGTATTCAATGTCGGCCATCTTGCTCAGATTCACCATGCTGTTCAGGATGTTCATGTCCTCCATGTTGTCTATCGTAGCCAGGTCTGTGTATTTCTCTCTGCAGTAACTCCGAGCTTCAGTCCAGTTCTTCAGGTCATAAACAAAATGGTACTGACGTCCAGCATGTGATGAGACAGCACACAGCCCTGTAGTGACAGACATGGATATGGATTAGACCTGTGCTACAAATAACTGATAGAATAAGATCAGATTAACTTTATTGATCCACAGCGAGAAAATTCACTTTACAGCAGCTCCCAGAACACAAGGTGGATCAGAAAAGTACTCATAAATGCAAAAATAAGATCTAAAATATACAAGATTCAAATATTAAAATGCTATAAACACCTTTCAGTTATACAGATATGAATGTAGCATTGTACTTGTTGCACATGTTTGTTTATGTATAACAGGAAGATGGTAGAGATTATAGATAAAAAGAAATTAAACATGTGCCAAGAAATGTACAAATAGAAAATTATATAAACATAAAAATAGAAATTAGATTATATATATATTTTTAGATACATAAGAAATAGAGCTAGAAATAGAGATTAAAAAACTATATACAATTAAATTAGGTTAAAGTCACAGCATTGAGAAGAGGTAGTACAAATGGAGCTCTGACTTTGGTATGAAGTGTCCAGAAAAACTGCGAGTGAGTATGAAGTTGTCAGCTTGTGTATAAAGTGACATTGTAAGAGTGACGTGGTGCTGCATGACGTCACGCAGACGGCACACAGCCCTGCACTGACAGACATACGCTGACTTGGTAAGCTGCCATTGTTTTGGTCCAATATGGACGCCATGAACATGAAATAAAATGATACATGATATCATATATATAAGAAGAAGCACGAATACTAATGACAGTTAAATTCTGCATCAATTAAGAGGAAAGCATTGTCCAATCAGAGTGTGACGTCCTCACAGTGCTGTCTTAATGATAACTCAGCACACATTAATTATTAAAAATAAAAAGACTTGCCTGATGCTGCGATGATGATCAGAAGAACTGTCTCCATCCTCGTCTGTTCCTCAGTCCTCTCCTTTAGTCTGTGACTGTCGATGTGCAGCTCTCCATATTACTGCTGCTGTCATTTATTAACTGATAAACTCAGCTTACAGCTTCATGCAAAGTTTATATACAGGAACAGTGAACAGTCTGTTTGCAGATCCTGTACTGAACAGTCTATAATCGGTCACCGTGTGCACAAGCTATCCATCAAGTCGATTAAAACACATGAATGGCTCGATAATCATCCAATCATTAAATATATAACAGCATGCTCTTCCTCATGAGTTCATTTACTTTTTGGTACTTCAAGTATTTTTTGATGTTTTTGTACTTTTACTTAATCAACACTTTGAACTCACTTCTTTTAGTGTGGCATCACGCAACACACAGACTCAGAGTTACTCTACCTCTACGTTATAACGTGATACTGATATTTTTTCATTTTTCTTCTGGTATGGCAGCAATACGCTTCCGTAAGAAGTAGCAGTAAAGGTGAAGCTAATATAATAAAGAAACCTGTGTCCTCTGTAGGTGTAGAAGTGTGAGATCGTGGTGGTTCAGATGTTTTAGTCATAACAAGTGTTTCGATTTCAGATATTTTAAAAATGTTTATGACACAGCTGATCAAATGTAAGAAGTTTGTCACTCATGTAAAGCTCCTTTATCAGCCTCAGCTCCACTGCAAAACTTAAACATTACTGCTCAAACATGAGATGATGATTACAAACAAATCTCTCTGCAAATAATATAATAATATGATAATACAAAGCCGTGTGACTTCAACAGCTGTCGGTTTCACACAGACATCTCTGCTGAAACAAACTCATTCATCTTCTTCTGGCTCTTCATGCAGCCCTCAGATCGTCCTCTGTCTGAGACTGTCTGTGGTGGCTAACATCAGCTCAGTCTTCCAGACTCTCCAGGCTGATCTGGCTGTAAATTGTCTGTTTGTTGTTTGCAGGTTCATTTGTCGGCTGCAGCATCACTGCTTAACCTTAGCCTCATATTTGCTAATGTTATCTTTAGCAAAACGCTATGACTGGATATGTTACCTGTTATGACCCTGGGTCATTACATTATGAAAATGTGATGCTGCTTTGTCCCTCCTCCTCCCAGTGTGTGAGCAGTTGCCTCTGAGTGTGTCTGAGTGTGTGTGATTGACAGCAGGTTGGACCTGCTGGTTGGCTGGAGGTGCCTGAATGCTGCTGCAGGATTGGCCAGAGTGAAGAGAGGAGCCTTTTTGAAGCCGCGACTGACTGCAGTCTTCCTCTCTCTCCACCGATTCACCCACCACCAACTGGGTCTAGTGTCCGGCCTAACTGCTAACACTGTGTAAGAAATTAGTGAACCTGCAAACTGAGTGTCTTTGTAAACCTTATGAGAGTTAGTAACCTGTGTGTGGTAGCCCTGTAGGAGGGAGAAGCCATTTACTTTAAACATTTTTCTCCTGTTTTTTCCCCTCGGAGTTAGGGAGGAGTTTGTCTTTTTGTTCATCTTGTTTGCCTAGGGAAGGTAGGGAGACAGATTCTTTTGTTTGTTGTTTTGGTTTTGTTCTCCCTCTGAAGAGAAATAAAAAGGCTACTTTGAAATATCAAATGTTCCTGTGGACACTGGCCTTCTTGGGTGTGGGAGAATGGGGAGAAGCTAAACCATGTTATGTCTCCGATTAGGGGCATAACATACCAAAAAAAGTTTAGCAGCACATGTGACCCATGATACTAACCTG
>CP136883.1:882500-955000 GCA_033000465.1 Sciaenops ocellatus | reverse complement strand
AGACCAGGTCAGTCCACCTCCCTCACACACATGAACCTACTCTGTGATGGGGGCTTTTATTTTGAAATTCTTTAGTTAACGGTAACTTCCTCCCTGATGAACCGATTCTGTGTCGTTGATTCCAGAGTTAATAGAGAGCGCCATGTACCTGTTCAGGGCGACAGGTGACCACACCTACCTCCAGCTGGGCCTCGATGCTCTGGAGTCCATCGAGAGGATCGCCAAGACGCCCTGCGGATACGCCACAGTAAGCCCCGCCCACCTGACCTGAGAACAAACAGACCAAATTTTAACCTGTCGATGAGTAACGTCGATGTTCTTCCTGCAGGTCAAAGACCTGCGCGATCACCAGCTCGACAACAGGATGGAGTCCTTCTTCCTCGCTGAAACCATCAAGTACCTCTACCTGCTCTTTGACCCCGCCCACTTCCTGCACGGCGGGGGGGCGGAGGGGGACGGGTCGTGGGAAGAAGGCGGCGAGGGCGGGCAGTGCGTTTTAGGAGCCGGGGGGTTCATCTTCAACACGGAGGCTCACCCTCTCGACCCGGCGGCGCTCTACTGCTGCAGCCGCCACGCCCAGGACCGACAGGAGCTCCGAGACATCCTGCTCAGCCTGTCGCAGCCCAGCGGCCAATCCAAGCCGCCCACACAGACAGAACGCCCTCCCTCCAGCCAATCAGAGAGCATTGTACTAAAGCCAGGGGAGAAGAAGGCGCCGCCGCTGCTGTCCTGTCCGGTTCAGCCGTTCAGCGCTCGACTCTCCGTCCTCGGACAAGTTTTCACCGATAACACCTGACACTGACGGGTGTGTTTCTCTCTCACTGCTAACTTTGCTCTAACGTTTTTACAACGTGTCAGGAAGTCCAACAGATCATTCCTAAACCTTCAGCAGCTGACGACGTCTTTCAGGACTTCAGAACTCTGACGTGTGTCGACTCTTTTCTAATTTAAACTGAAGCTGAAATATTTTTTATTTATTAGAAAAATGCTTTTTTTAATGCTCAAAGTCTGCAGCACTGGTTCCCAACCTGAGGGTCCTGACCCCCACCAGGGGTCGCCAAAGCTTCACAGGGGTAGCAGGGCCTTTTGGATGTTAATAAAACTTTGAAAAATACAAACAGAGTCTGTGTCTGAGCATTTCTTTCATTTCTGTGCAGAAATCTTTCTCTGATAGTTTCAGATGTAAAGTTAAATAAATGTGAGAGGATCAGAACTCGGTGAAGACGTGAACACAAACTATATTCACAGAGCTTCACTCTGAAAACTGAATCCGTCAGAGAAGAACATGAAGTTCAGAAAACTCGTCTGTGATGAAATCTTGTCTGTTTGTCTGTAGTTGTTTGGAGCCACCAGCAGAAGGCAGTATGTTAACCTGCAACAGGAACAGCAGTGAACATTTCACCTCTGCATCTGTCCACATGTCTTACATTAGATAACGTCTCATTTGCATATTTAAATCAATCGACAGTCATCCATCATATTTTCTGGAGAAAATGTTTTCTGGTTTTCCCTCTGATGTCCTCCGGCTGCTCCGCCTCAACTCTCTGTGATTTACAGAGTTTCCTGATGGACAGTGAAGTAAACTGCTGACAGCTGTAGCTGCTGTTAGCTCATGTTAGCTCAGTTTGTTAGCTGCTGTTAGCTCATGTTAGCTCAGTTTGTTAGCAGGACTGTGAGCTCAGAGCACTGGGGGAGTGTTAGTGTTCGTACCACAGGAGGTTTGGACCACCGGGAAGAAGAAGAAGAAGAAGAAGAAGAGGTTTTCAGGCCCAGCGGCGGGCCTGAAAACCTCTTCTTCTTCTTCTTCTTCTTCTTCTTCTTCTTCTTGTTGATGTTTGGCTGTTAGCAGTTAGTTAGTTTTTGATCAGAAGTAATATAATCAGAAATACTCGAGTACAGCTGAACAGAGTTACCACAGTGGGGCGTTTTGGAGCCGTCCTGCTGTTTCCGGTCACTGGAGGTCGGTGTGGAGCAGAACTTTCTGGGTTTGTTCTGGTTCTGTTTGTCGTTGAGCTCCAGCAGAAATCCCCTCCTCCATCACTCAGGGTGGGGACTCCCTCTCTCCTTTTTCATCTACCTCATCTCTCCTCCTCCCTTCTCCCCATTTCTCCTCTCCTCCGTCTCCCCCCTCTTGACATCACCCCCTCCTGCTCTCCCTGGGTGTGGTTCCTCCTTTTATTTGACCTTTACTTTGCTCCTCCATCACTCCTCCTCCCTTGCTATCTCCTTCCCTTCCTCCATTTTTCACTTCTCTTTTGTCTCTCCCTCTTTTTCTTTGTTTCTACTCGTTTCACAATCCCACTTTTCTCTCTTTTTCTTCCTTCCTTCCTTCCTTCCTTCCATCCTTCCTTGTGTCTTTACTTCTTTTCTTCCTTTTCTTCTTCCTTTCTTTTGTTTCCTCTCGTCCTCTTTCTTCTTCATCACAAACCTTCATCATCCAGTTTTACACTTCTAATTTCTCTCATTTATCTTCCTGGTCTATTTTCTCTCCTTTAACTCAGCTTGCCTTCCCTCCCTCCTTCTTTCCTTGCTCCATTCCTTCTTTCCTTGCTCCCTTCCTTCCCTCTCTCCTCTCTGGGTGTGTCCGTACTGGTGACTGAATCATGACTAACTGTTTTGTTTTTGTCTTCCTTCCAAACGTTTTTAAAACATTTTACAAACCTCCTCTGTCACTCTGGTCAACATGTTCATCATGTTATTTTAATGTTATTTTAATGTTATTTTAAACTTTGCATCCATTTTAACTCCTTTCAGCTCAAATCTTTCTATGTCACAGAGACTACGTCCAGGTTTTAGACAGTCTGCGGGGACGTCTCGGAGACTACGTCCAGGTTTTAGAGTCTTTCAGTCACAGCTCAAACTTTATTTTGAAGTCATTCTGTAGAGACTTTTCTTCGTTGGTCTTGATGTTTCTGTCTCAAACAGTGATTTTTCAGCCTGCGGTCGTGTTGGTTGGCTCGCTCGGTCCTCCACACTCTGAACTAACAGAAGAAGAAGAACATGTGGTGATGTAATCTGCCTCAGCTGCTCTGCTTCCTGTCGGCCTGAAGTCGGTCAGAGGGGATTTTCTGCAGCTCACTTTCAACTTTTTTTATCTTCTCTTGGAATGTAGTCCAGTCAAACAAACTCTAAATGTTTCAGAGTTCAGGAGTAAATTTAAACTGCTGCCACAGCTCCACCCTCGGAGCCTGCTACAGCTGCAGGTGTAGTTTTTAGCTTTGGATAACGCTAAGCTAGCTGTTTCCCCCTGCTTTCAGTATTTAAGCTAAGCTAGGCTAACCACATTCATCCAGATGGGGCATCGTAGCTTTCTAGCATCCGGTATTCTGACGTTACATATATTCATATATATCTGTTGACGTTGTCTTTATTGTGTGATAGTAAGACTCAAAAATAAAGATAATATTTGTTTAACTGTCTTTTAATATTCAAAGATTTGAAGTGTGAAGAAGAGACGTCGATTATTTGACACTTACAGCTTCATAAACTTCATAAATCTTCTGACGTCTTAGACTTGGATCATTTATTTCAGCAGAATGGACGCGCCTCCAGACAGGAGGCGCGTCCATTCTGTCCATCTGTGTCTCTTTTAATTAACTCAGATGTGGGAGGTTAAATCCTCCCGACTGGCCGCAGAGTATTTTCACTACACACAGGAGATTAAAAAAACAAAAACTCAGTTCTCACTGTGTGGACTGTGTAAAACCTGGACGTAGTCTCTGTGACGTCAAGCACGACATGTGGAAACTATGCTAACTGATGGAGAGCAGATACAACCAACAAACAAACACAACAAAGAAGACTTCAATCTTTTGACTTACTTTGTGTTGAACCGGTTTTCCAGGCGTTCCCTGAAGAGTCGACCAATCCTGTTCAGTGGCCACGTGCCGACGTGATATGGTCATGACGGCTTGTACGATGCAAAAGAAAACGTGTTGGAGATCTGATCACCTCCAGAGAAGCTGCACTTCATTCTGCATGTTTCCCACCTGCAGTTTCCTGATCAAGATGAGGTCAAAGCTCAACATCAACATCTGTGTCTCTTTATAATAATCATAAACGTACACTGTTCAAAGTTTGTGATGCCGCTAAGACATAAAATGTGGATCCACCCACTGTGGCACGGATCAATGTTGGGTAACAGACGACATGCCGCCATGTTGGAGGCTCCCTGCAGCTCATGGAGGACAGGTTTCCTGGTAGTTCAGCTGAGATGTTCAAACATGATCCAGGAACAGACCCGGAAACAGAGAAAAGAAAGTTCTGACAACAGAGTGACCAATGAGAACTCAGAGCAGGAAATGAGAGCAGTGAAACCATTAAAACCATTAAAACCAGTTCATCTCTATAAACAGATGGACGTGGGATCCAGATTTTGGTATTAAAGATGTAACCACATATATAACTGTTCTTATATTAACGTTACATTAACGTTACATTAATGTTGGCCGTCTATCTCAGATTGTAACAAAGATAAACACATTTCCTGCTGTTAGAAACTGAACACGATCAGCTGATCATAAACCTGATCAGTCACCATCAGTAACCAATAAACAACCATTAAACAAACCAATAACTAACATTCAGACAACCTTATCATACTGAACAGTTACCTAGTGTTTCTGTAGCGTTGACAGAACGTTCCAAAACAAACATATTATCAGTTTGAAGTAAACTAAAGCTCCCTGCGCTGTCCCTTTAAGAAATACATTGAACAATTCATTACGTGTCCGTAACAACACGAGATAAAGGACGTCACATGTCAGCTCACTGACAAACATTAACGTTTTCCAATAACGAACGTGATAGACTGAAAAACTTCACCTGTAAACCTGTAAAGCTGCTGTCTGCTGACCTGGACTTCACCTGAAAACCAAACCAAATAAAAGATGAACTGTTCCTGTACAAGCATTTTAGTGTTAGACCAGTGTTATTTAAGTGTTAGATCAGCGTTATTTAAGTGTTAGATCAGCGTTATTTAAGTGTTAGACCAGTGTTATTTAAGTGTTAGATCAGCGTTATTTAAGTGTTAGACCAGCGTTATTTAAGTGTTAGATCAGTGTTATTTAAGTGTTAGACCAGCGTTATTTAAGTGTTAGATCAGTGTTATTTTAGTGTTAGATGATAAGATACATGTCGACTTTAAACACAGGATTTTAGCCGGGGTTTTTTCAGCCGTTAGCATTGTAACTACCCAGTTTCCTGCTTCCTGTTTGGTGCTGAAGAGAGCACACCGACCTTCTGATAATATTAAACATGTTGGATTTGATCAGAACGTCAAAGACGAAATGATATTTCCACCAAAGAGACGTCAACAGACTCTTATTTACAACATTCAGCTGTAATCCAATCAAACAAGAACAGTTTAAATAGCTCAACACAACTAATAGTTCAAGTGGTTTCTCCGAATTCAACACAAAATGCCACTTTTAGTGACGACTGCAGACTCAAAATTATTCAACCCCATCATGAGGGGATGAGTCAAGTGTCTTTAGTACTTAGTATAGCACGGTATGCTGACATGACCTGCTGCTAACATCATGCATAGCCAGACACCAGCTTCTGGCTATGCATGATGGGTAACCAGTAATAACGTTGACATCCATCAGAGCAGTGACGCCATGTGACATCAGTGAAACCAACGAACCCAGTGAGACCCCAGAGAAACCAGTACCCCGGGTCTCTGAGCGCTGGGCGAGGTTTTCCCGCTGACTGGTTGAGCGATGTTTGACATCGTCTCTAAGGAGTGGTCAACTTCCTGTACCTATGACATCATCACCGAGCACGTGCAGTGCAGTGCAGACAGGTCCAGGAACAGATGATGATGATGATGATGATGATGATGATGATGGTGATAATGGTACACTCGTTTCTCTCTCTCACTCACACACACACACACACACACACCATGATACACTCTGCTGCTCTGCTCAGATGTTGCATAATGTTAGCATGTGTAAGATTTGGCTCGAGGTCCCCAAACTAATCATACTGTGAAGGGCTTAGAGGGTCCACACCCTGCACACACACACACAAACACACACACACACACACACACATGCACACACACACACACACTCATCTGTTAGCCATTAGCAGCCAGTCAATGACAACAGAATCACATGGGCTGGGCTCAGTGCGCTCACACACAATCACATACTATTCGTATGATGTATGGATCTGTGTGTGTGTGTGTGTGTGTGTGTGTGTGTGTGTGTGTGTGTGTGTGTGTGTGTCCAGGCCCATCATAGTGCAGCTGTGAGGTATGGAGGATTTAACGCTCGGCCCAGTTTAACATCATTCCCAGTATGCGACGGACGGGGAATTCCAGTCAGATCTCCTCCCTCTGCTGTTATTTCATCTCTTGTCTTTTCTTCTCGTCTTTTCTGTCCTGATGTTCAGAGGACTGTCCCCCCTCGTAAATGATCGTCTCCCTCCTCCTAAAACTCGATTCAGCCCTTAAGTTTGGCCTCTTTGATCAAACATTCATCATTTTCCCACCAGATGGATCTCAGCACCAGAGACAAGGTGGGAAATGTAGCACAGGCTGAACCGCAGACTGTCTAAAACCTGGACGTAGTCTCCGTGACGTCCCCCAAAGACTGTCTAAAACCTGGACGTAGTCTCCGTGACTGCAGACCGTCTAAAACCTGGACGTAGTCTCCGTGACTGCAGACCGTCTAAAACCTGGACGTAGTCTCCGTGACTGCAGACCGTCTAAAACCTGGACGTAGTCTCCGTGATGTCCCCGCAGACTGTCTAAAACCTGGACGTAGTCTCCGTGACGTCCCCCAAAGACTGTCTAAAACCTGGACGTAGTCTCTGTGACTGCAGACTGTCTAAAACCTGGACGTAGTCTCCGTGACGTCCCCCAAAGACTGTCTAAAACCTGGACGTAGTCTCCGTGACGTCCCCACAGACTGTCTAAAACCTGGACGTAGTCTCCGTGACGTCCCCACAGACTGTCTAAAACCTGGACGTAGAATCCGTGACGTCCCCACAGACTGTCTAAAACCTGGACGTAGAATCCGTGACGTCTACAGTGTCATAGTTTGAAGCTGCTATATTCGATGACTTTGGTGAGAACAGGTTGTTGAGGATGTCTTCACGGGCCCATTGAGCATGCTCAGTACAGTCCAGTGTGCCAGAGAATTTAGTGATATCATCTCAACTGTCCAAACGTTCTCGGACCGAATGGATCAAATCCTGAATTATTTCTGGAGGTTTGTGACTCTCAGAGAAACTTTGTCTTATCACACCCGTCTCATCTCTCAGCGAGGAGACTCCTCACGTCGGAGCGAACATGAGTAAACTTGTTTTTGGCTCGTCTCCACCTTCCAGCTGGAGCTGCAGGACAACAGAACAAACTGATGCTGGACGTTTGGACTCCACCCTGTGAGTCTGGAAAAAAGATCCAACAGGACACGGGTCACCAAACCTCTGCTGTCTGTCACTTCTTTTGTTTCTGTGACCTGTTCGCTTTCAATCTTTGTTTTTCTTGTAAAAAGATCTGAGTGTGTTTAAATAAAGATTCATGAACAATAGTCTGGCCTGGAATGTGTTAAAAGGAGACGTGGATGACTCAAAGCTTCCTGATCTCTCTCTGGACGTGACAATTCACTATTGATTTTAAATGACCAGAATCCAAATAAAACATGTTAACATCTTTATCTTTAGTCTCTTCAGTGAAGTTTTTATCCACATTTTAAGCAAATTTCCATAAAATCAGCAAAACAGAATGCTAGTAGATCGTTTGGATCCACTCCTGTTGTGTGATGGAGGTAATTCTCCAGTTGGCGCCATTAAACCACCACAGAAGAAGAAGAAGACAACGAGCTGACAAGGTCGTTCAGTCTCTTCATCGCTGCACAGCTGATGTTTTCAGCTCTCCATAGAAAGTGATGTTAAGTAAACTGCTGCCAACTGTAGCTGCTGTTAGCTGCTGCCCGGACTGTGAGCTCAGAGCACGGGAGGGAGTGTTAGTGTTTGTACCACAGGAAGAAGAAGGAGAAGAAGAAGAAGAAGAAGAAGAAGAAGAAGAAGAAGAAGAAGAGGTTTTCAGGCCCAGCAGTCAGCAGCTTCTACGGACATAATGGCAGAGGAGAAGAGAGTGAAGAGGACGTTGACGGAGGAAGCTAAGAAGAGAAAAGGAGAGAGTGAGCGAGCAAGAAGCCGCCGGACAAGAGTAAATCTGGGACTGACTTTTAGTGGTTGGTGAGAGCTTGGTGAAATAAAAGGCTGAAAGACAGACGCCGAGCTGGGCTGACTGCTGTTGGACTAGTCAGTAATATTAGCTGGCTGCTATGTCTGCTGTTGGTGACCTTGTTGATGTTTGGCTGTTAGCAAAGTTGTCGACTCGCTAGTTTTTGATCAGAAGTAATGTAATCAGAACAAATACTCGAGTACAGCTGAACATAGTTACCACAGTGGGATTACACTCACTTTAGTTGATATCGTTTTATATCGTCAGTCACTTTGACCTCCACACAACTAACTCCAGTCATCTGATGTGTGTGTGTGTGTGTGTGTGTGTGTGTGTGTGTGACAGTGAGGTCAGGACACACATGTGCAGTGTCTCCCTGCAGATTGTCAATATGAGGCCGGTGTTACGGAGCAAATGGTGACCCGCAGGATTCAGTTTCATACGTTCACCCCCTCCGTTTCCTCCAGAACACACACACACACACACACACACACACACACACACACACACAGGAATGTGTTGTACAGTGTAATGTGAGCCTGTGGGTACAGCTGGGTGTGTGTTATGATGTGATGTACTTGGCAGAAAGAATGAAAACACAGCTTTAGCGAGCGTTCACACACACACACACGCTCATATAGAATCACATATATGTCATATATAGTCTCTGAATTATTGTATAAGTATTCATGCTCATGTGAACGCAGTTTGGTAGATGACATTCTGATATTCAGATTCCAGCTCATCAGAACATGTGTATGTATATATATATATACATACACACACACACACACACACACACACACACATATATATATATACATCCCCGCAGACTGTCTAAAACCTGGACGTAGTCTCCGTGACGTCCCCGCAGACTGTCTAAAACCTGGACGTAGTCTCCGTGACGTCCCCGCAGACTGTATAAAACCTGAAATCACGACGCCTGAGAGGAAAATGCGTCTGAATTCACTAAAAACATGTTTCCTGTCACCTCTCTCTTAAAGGTCCAGTGTGAAGGATTTAGTGACATCAGTGGTGAAGTTGCAGATTGCAACCAACTGAATACCCCGCGCTTCACCTTCCTTTTCTAAGTGTAAAGGAGAAACTGTGGTGACTGCTCTCTCTAGATCCGAGTTTAGTTTGTCCATTCTCAGCTACTGTAGAAACGTGGTGGTTCAACATGGCGTCTCATTCTGAGGTAACAAACAGTTCACGTCTTGTTTTCAGGTTGGAGCAGTCTCAGAGATTCAGTCTTTGTATAAATAAACATATTTATCATACAAACATGTGTCACAGTGTCAGAGTGGTCCTCTCTTTCTTCACATACTTACAGATGTGACACATATGACTCCTCCCTGTCCATGATGTGGTTCTCCGTCTTTATTGATCACAGATTTCTGACTTCAGGATTTCTTCTTCTGGGTGCTGTTCTTCACCGGTCGCCTGGCAACAGCTGCAACACACGAGCTTTAAAGACAGTGAAAACAAAAGAAAAGCATCTTTGATTTTTATTGATGGAAATATTTGTTTGACAAAATAATCTCACCTCAGATCTTTTTCCAGAGCTTTCAGCACATCTCAGGTCTTCATCGATGTTATTTATCCAGAGTGACTTCAACGAGTTTCTGCTGTCCTGATATCAGCGAGGAGTCTGTTCCACCATTGTGGAGCCAGAACAGCAAACTGTTAGCAGAGCGTGGCGTCTTAACAAGTTCTCTGTGATAACTGGACCAGCTGCCAAACATCACGTGAACACACAAAAACTGACTAATACTAGTCACAGGTTTTAGACAGTCTGTGGGGACGTCACGGAGACTACGTCCAGGTTTTAGACAGTCTGTGGGGACGTCACAGAGACTACGTCCAGGTTTTAGACAGTCTGCGGGGACGTCACGGAGACTACGTCCAGGTTTTAGACAGTCTGCGGGGACGTCACGGAGACTACGTCCAGGTTTTAGACAGTCTGCGGGGACGTCACGGAGACTACGTCCAGGTTTTAGACAGTCTGCGGGGACGTCACGGAGACTACGTCCAGGTTTTAGACAGTCTGCGGGGACGTCACGGAGACTACGTCCAGGTTTTAGACAGTCTGCGGGGACGTCACGGAGACTACGTCCAGGTTTTAGACAGTCTGCGGGGACGTCACGGAGACTACGTCCAGGTTTTAGACAGTCTGCGGGGACGTCACGGAGACCACGTCCAGGTTTTAGACAGTCTGTGCTTATACTTTGTCTACAGTCTGTAGGATTTAGTGGTACCTAAAGGTTTCTAGTTTCTGATTGCAGGCCCTTCGCCTTTCTTTCCTAATATGAAGGACAAACTATGGAGGCCATGAAACACCAAACTCCAAATTTAGATCCAGTGTTTAGTTTGTCTGAACTGTACAAACATGGCGGACTCTGTAGCAGAGGACCTGCTGCGTCTGTAGATTTTAAAGTCTCATTCTAAGGTAACAAAAACAAAGTTATGAAGATTATACTTTATTATAAATTGACACATTGAGCTTTACCTGCAGACTCCAGCAGCACATCAGGCTCTGATTGGATGAATAATGATCAAACCCAGAAAAACAAACACGAGACACGAGCAGTGCACAGAGACTCTTCACTGAATGTGAGTCACAGACTGTATCAGCATCAGCTGATCAATGACTCAGTGTGACTCTGAGTGTCAGTCCAGACCAGACTTCCCATATTTCAACAAACTTTTCATTCATAGAGAGAGAGAGGGGGAGGACGAGGGGAGACAAGAGAGAAGAGACGAGAGGCCAGTGAGAGACGCAGATACTGTAGAAAGAAACATGTTAAAGTATTTGTTAAAATACCCAGCTGTATCTGTCATTTCCTCCTGAGGACCCCTCGCTCTCTGCTCGGGTCTCTGAACGTCTCTCAGATATCTCCACATGGATGAAGGAACATCACCTCCAGCTGAACCTCAAAAACTGAACTGCTGCTCCTCCCAGACAAACCTACAACACACCACGACATCAGCATCAACACTGACTCCCTGTGTCTTCAAACTTCAGGGTTATGACTGATGACCAACTAACCTTCTCCAATCACGTCTCCTCAGTTGCCCAGTAGTCCTACCTAACTCAACATGCTACCCAACCCCTGACACAAGCTGTGTTCATCTCAACACTAGATGACTGTACCGTCCTCCTGACGGGCCTCCAGCCTGCACAGTGAAACCTCTTCAGATGATCCAGAACGTGGCAGCTCGCCTGCTCTTCAATCATGGAGCTCCTCTGTCTACCTGCAGCAGCCCACATTAAATTCAAATCTCTAACGCTGACTACAAAGTAGTCTCCGGTTCTTGAACGTCCTCATACAGACATATGTTCCCTCCTCCAATGAACGACGCCTGGCTCTGCCACCCGTACGCTCAGGACAATCCAAACTTTTCTCGTCTGTTGTTCCCCGTTGGTGGAACGTCCTACCAGTTCCTACCAGATCAGGGGCGTCCCTCTCTACCTTCACAAACCTCCTGAAGACCTCCAGCTCTTCAGAGAGGACCTCCTCTACAACACTACCAACAACTGGACATGAGAAACACTTTCTTATCACACTGTACCTTGATTGTTCTCTTCTGTGTAAGTCACTTTGCGTCTGCTAAATGACTAAATGTAAAGGAAGTAAATGGATAAATAAGTTGAACATGTTGAGATCATGTCAGACTTTGACACACAGTTATAAAGTTACTTACATGAAAAACTGACGTGTCTCGCCAACCTCAAAAATAGTTTGAGTGAACAACATTTTTTTATGTTAAAGTCTGTGTAAAGTCATAATAAATATGAGTTCTGAGTTTGTCAGACTGAAGAAGAAAGTGTTATTAACCATCCAGCCAAATTTGAATGATTAAAAATATCAACAAGTTTATGAAATCAGCTGTCAAAATCAGGTAAAAATGAATTCTCAGCTCGAGGACTGTGGGGGCGTGTCCTCTGAGTGTGGGGGCGTGTCCTCTGCATATGGGGGCGTATCCTCTGGATGTGGGGGCGTGTCCTCTGAATGTGGGGGCGTATCCTCTGGATGTGGGGGCGTGTCCTCTGAATGTGCGTGGAGTTCAGAAAGTGACATGACTAACTTTGAAACACTCTGAGCTGAGATGAATTCACCTCTATCTCTCTGCTCAGGGTGGCCTCAGCATGTCATCGAGCCACCCTTTGAGGACCGCCCACAAAATCCTAGACTGAAAACTGTTTGAACCTCTAACTCCACATTTCACTAATATATCGTTCAAAGGCTTTTCACATGTTTTCAGCAGCTATTTTACAACATATTTAATGTGTTTGGAAAGAAATCTCAGAATTGACTTTAAAAACTTGACATAATCTGTCTGTTTACTTGACAGAGGAAAAAAATGACTTGTTGAGACTTGAACCAAGTTACACAAGCAGCTCTGACAGTGCACATATGTGAGCATTGTTTTCGACAGACTGAAGCTGAAGACAGAGAAACAGCTGAGACTGAGAAGAAAAGAACTGAGGACGGGTGGAGGGTATCAAGAATGAGACTGACATGGAGAATATGGAGACTAAGAGGACTGGGGGGGGTGGTGTTGGTGGTGGCAGGGGGTGTCTTTGTTGTGTGTACCAGTCGGCGCAGTATGAAATGTGAACTGTGGAGTGAGTGTGTGTGTGTGTGTGTGTGTGTGTGTGTGTGTGTGTGGAGGGGAGGATCCTCGCTCTCTTAAAGCCGGGTCAGAAAGAGGGAGATCGGCAGAGCTGAGAGTGAGAGGCACTGAGGAGGGAACACACACACTTTGACTGACTCTTAGACACACACACACACACACACACACACACACACACACGCACACACACAGATACACACACACACACACACACACTCACACTGACAAAAACAAGTGGCCTATTGTACACACACACAAACACACACACACACAGCTGCAGATCATTGTAACACACACTAAAACACACTTCATTGGACTCTGGACCGACCACTCAAGGATACATCCCTAAGGACTCTGTTTCCCATCATGCACCAACGGAGCCACTCGGCGCTCCAAGGGGTCTCCACCCGGCGGGGGGCCTCGTCCCAAAGGACTATCCAGGATCGAGCCTCACGGAGCTCCAAGCCGAGGAGCCGAGGACGCCCGCGTCTCTGCCCGCAGAGGGGAGCTCCTCTCTGGGCATGGCTTCTGCTGGCGGCCCTGGTGGTTCCAGGCGCCTGGAGCTATCTGAGCGAGGAGCAGGAGGAGCTGCTGGTGGAGCTTCATAACCACTACAGAGGACAGGTCTCACCCAGCGCCTCGGCCATGCTGCCTCTGGTAAGACACCTGCAGCCTGCACAAGCTTAAAACACAGTATGAGAACAAGTACCAGCAGAGACATGATACAGAACATCATCCTACAGACAGACAGGAGGACCTGTGATACTTTATCAATTTAATCTGACACTTATGAAATAGTTCCTCATGGTTCCTCATCCAGATTGTGCAACACTGCAATTTATTATCTCGTTATCAGGAAACATTTGTTTCAGCTGCTTCGCTTCCAGAATGTAAAACGTTGTTGGCACGCTGTTATACTGTTCTAACAGCCGCTAACCTGCCGCTCATGCAAGACTGTATCATATATTCTACGATTAAGAGTCTAATTCATCATGAATAAATGCTTTAAATGTTGTTTTAGAGGCTGAAAAAGGGAAACACTTTGGAAATAAGCAAATCATGTCAAAAATTACGGCCATAAAATAATAAAATCTCTGCTGATCTTCAGGAATGTTATCTTCAAGAGGTCAAAGGTCAATATGAACTATTTATATATTTGCAGCTTCTTATGAGATCTTTAAATGAGAGCTTGCACAACATTTAAAGAGTTGCTAACACAGTTCATGATTTAATGTACATGAACTTTGCAAACAGAGAAACAAACAGCCGATTAAAATCTGACTCTACAGACTAAAACTTGTTTCTTGTAACTCTAAATGTGTCGTCTGTCGTCTTGGGAAGTGACTAACGTGTCTGTCACCTAAACTTAAAACTGTCATCTCATGTAGACGTCACAGTGATGACTCGTGTCTTTATGTTAACACCAGCTGTAATTTCCAAACATCAACTGCTAACGAGAAGTTAACAATCATGACGGTAAGAGTTGCGTCAAACCGGAGAAGAAGCGGTTTGTTCGTCTCAGTGAGAAACCGGCTGACGTAGATGGAGCTTCAGTTCACTGTCAGCCAATAGATTTCTTGGTAGTTTACTTTGGTTTCAAGCTTCAGTCACATATATAATGTTACAAAACTCTGTGGTTGGTCTGCTTTGGTCTGTGATTTACAGAGTTTCCTGATGGACAGTGAAGTAAACTGCTGACAGCTCTAGCTGCTGTTAGCTCAGTTTGTTAGCCGGGCTTTAAACACACGGGTTTGTTTCCTGCTTCATTCTGAGTCTCTCTGTGCAAGATGGAGGAACACCATCACCAACCAGAAGTAAACTGCTGTAGCTGCTGTTAGTTAATGTTAGCTCAGTTTGTTAGCCGGGCTGCCCGGACTGTGAGCTCAGAGCACCAGGGGAGTGTTAGTGTTTGTACCACAGGGAAGAAGAAGAAGAAGAAGAAGAGGTTTACAGGCCCGGGGATCAGCAGCTTCTACGGACATAATGGCAGAGGAGAAGAGAGTGAAGAGGACGTTGACGGAGGAAGCTAAGAAGAGAAAAGGAGAGAGTGAGCGAGCAAGAAGCCGCCGGACAAGAGTAAATCTGGGACTGACTTTTAGTGGTTGGTGAGAGCTTGGTGAAATAAAAGGCTGAAAGACAGACGCCGAGCTGGGCTGACTGCTGTTGGACTAGTCAGTAATATTAGCTGGCTGCTATGTCTGCTGTTGGTGACCTTGTTGATGTTTGGCTGTTAGCAAAGTTGTCGACTCGCTTGTGAAGGAGAATAAATGAATGAGCATGCAGGACAGCCTGAAGAGAACGCATAGAGTTTCTGCATTAAAGAAACTCATTTGTGAAACTTCTCGTCGACGGTTTCGTTCGGAGGGAACAGCAGAAGTTTTTAATGAATCTGTTGACGAATCCACAGACCTCAAGATGTCACAGACGTGTCATTATACTTGGAGAGAGACCACGCTGAGTTTTGCTTAATCTAATTTTGTGGCACCACAAATCAGTCATTGAGCTTTTTATTGTATGGGGATGATCTGATAAGTCAAAACCTCAGGAAGTTACACTCAAACTATCCGGAGGGATGGAACTGTGGGAACGAGACAAACATGAAGTCCATGAGTATGAAAGTTCAAGCGAGGTAGAAAATGATGAAAACTTCCTGATATGAATGTTTCCTCTGATATCAAGACTGATAACAGCAGATCTTTAAACTACAGGACAAATCATCTGAAGGTTGAAAAGATTCAGATGATTGTATCTGAAGTCAAAGGATGATAAATCATGACAGCTGCTGTCAATCAAATCCTTCTGATCGCCAGAGGACAAAATATGATGCACAGTGTCACGATACACCAGTATATAAAATGATTTGGTTGGTTTGTTTTGTCTGTCCTGGACAGATGATCCCTCAGCAGTGACTCTTCGAGGTTTCTTTCATTGTGTTTGAAGAGTTTTTGGGGTTTGTTTTGGATGAAGGGAGGTAAAAGTTTTTGTCAAAGGAGTCTGGTGCCTCTGAACACAACGACATGA
The DNA here is from genome assembly GCA_033000465.1 of Sciaenops ocellatus. Lineage (NCBI taxonomy): Eukaryota > Metazoa > Chordata > Actinopteri > Sciaenidae > Sciaenops > Sciaenops ocellatus. Next base: position 939,138 of record CP136883.1, on the reverse strand, counting down.
TATAACTGGGTTATGTTTGTTGGATCATGAGACTTCAAAAACTGTTGTCCCCATAAAAACATATAAACATGGGAATTATGGTCCTGGTTATGCATATTCTATATTCTGACCTATAAGTTGTTTTTAACGATAAAGTCTCTGTATTGAATGTTACTAAATCAAAACCATCACCGACCCTGAACAGAGTCCAGAACACACAGAACCGATTAATATTCATGATATCATGTTTGTAATTAACATACTTGTCGTTTGTTTGGTGCTAACAGGAAGTGGAACTTTAATTACTTTAAGTCGAGATGTTTCTACAAAGACGCCAAACTGTATTTTAGATGTTCTTGGAGACGTCGCACGACTGTCCACAGTTCATTTAATCGTCTTCAGCTGTGCGTTGCTTCTCTGCTGTGCATTGCATTGTGGGATTACGGAGTCCGTCGACAGCACAGCCAAAAACTGAAGTTTAGTGTTTGAGTTTAAGTTTGTCTAAAAGAAGGCGGGGTGTTGGATGATGACGTCCGGATCAGATGCTCTGGTACAAAAAGAGGAAGCAGGAGGCAGACAAAAAAGGAAAGAAGAAGGTGATGAGGGAAGGAGATGAGGAAAGAGGAAGTGTTGAGAAATAAAAGTGTCTGGTTGGTTTGTTCCTGCTGTTGGTTTTCTCAGATTTTCTCAGAGCTCAAACACGTGAACGCTCTGATGCTGTTTGTTGGCGTCCGTCTTTGTCTTGTTTTAATTATCCTGTTTGTTTCTGCTTTCGTGTCCCATGTTTGTTGCAGAACACTTGAATGATGATGAAACCTCTTCAGTAATGTTTAATTTCTCTTCACTGGTCAGCTGTAAAACAATCAACAATTTAATCCTCCAGCTGAAAAGAAACAAGACGACTTTGCTTTAAAGTAAATGGTAATGTACAAACCATACAACGATATGATCAAAAACTAGCGAGTCGACAACTTTGCTAACAGCCAAACATCAACAAGGTCACCAACAGCAGACATAGCAGCCAGCTAATATTACTGACTAGTCCAACAGCAGTCAGCCCAGCTCGGCGTCTGTCTTTCAGCCTTTTATTTCACCAAGCTCTCACCAACCACTAAAAGTCAGTCCCAGATTTACTCTTGTCCGGCGGCTTCTTGCTCGCTCACTCTCTCCTTTTCTCTTCTTAGCTTCCTCCGTCAGCGTCCTCTTCACTCTCTTCTCCTCTGCCATTATGTCCATAGAAGCTGCTGACTGCTGGGCCTGTAAACCTCCTCTAGTTCCCGGTGGTCCGAAACGCCTGTGGTACAAACACTAACCCACATTGCCCACTCGCCCAGCTCTGCTTCTGGCACAACACTGGCTCCGTTCCCCGTCAGCATCTAGTGTTGTAGTTGCTGTCACCTCACCATCTCCTTCCTGGCCAACAGACTGACTCATTGAACTTTGACAGATGTTACTGGCTGCTGTTGGATGATAAAGTTTTCTGTCCTGAGAGCAGTTTGTAACTCTCAGTTGGACTCAGTGAATTGAAGCTCAGATTAAATCTGTTGGTTCCGTGTGTCGGTGCTTTGGGCAGGTTCAGGCCGGCTGGTTGTTTTGGTTTTGGTCGGTGGACCGGAGAGAAGCTTCAGCTGCTTTAACTCTTCACGGAAACATGATGATCTGATTCTTTGATGGCTTTCAGGACGAGGACTGTGGAGAGTTCTAACTGGGTTTGATTCTTCAGCTTCCAAAGCCGATTTACAGAAAGCTTGTATCGAGTACACAAAGTCCTGATTCTCTACGAGGTGAAACGTGTCCAACAAACTGAGGAGATGAGTCAACAGCCTGAGGTCAGAGTGATAACGGGATGTGTGAGTCTGAACATGTTGTACATATTTCAACATCTAGAAGAGCCTCTTATTGTTTATTAACACCAAACAAATATCGATTTATCAAACTTTAGATATTAAAGAACAAATATCCATCATTGACAGCTGCATGTTCGCACCAACTGAACCTTCTTCTAACATTCATGTGAGCATGAAGGCAACTACAAGATGAAATTAAAGCACCAACAACAACAGAAGCTGATCTGATGGAGCAGCCGTCACATTTTCTGTCCTCGAGTGTCGCCATGTTTTAGTTTTGTTTGACACACAGCGTCCGTGAACGTACAGTACAATGTTACTCAGGTTTTAACTACGTCATGTGTATGTCCCACGACTCTAAGGAGGCAATGCATTGATATGCTGATTTCATTTTAGCCTGCAGAGCTCCAGTGGAGCTTTTTCATTTTACCTGCTCGGCCTGAGGGAGCATTAGATCTTAGGTAGCCCGATATGAGCCAGGACATCAGATGAAGGCCATCGAGAATGAAAGTTTTTCCGTGCTCGCTAATGGTGGGAACAAGTTCAGCCTCGACCTGCTCGATATGAAGAGTCATGAGATAACTTCTGTTATGATTTGGCGTTATATAAATAACAGAACGCTCTTCTACAACTGTAAACGGCGCCAAACGAAAGACGACTGATGCAAGATGCTTGGCGCTGCGAGGAGGAAAGGTCGCACTCGTTTCTTTAGTTTTTCCGAACACACCGCCGTTGTTTGTTTACATCGTTGTTTGGAAGTTTGTCCCTCCCACTTCCTGTCCTGTGACATCACACACATTGTGGAACATAGCAAACTATGATTGATTGGAGACCAACATGGGGTCATGTCATCGTGTGTCCATGTCAAACTAATTAATCAAACCAATAACTGACATACAGATAGATGCAGAATTAAACACCGACTTTAAATGTGTGGATTTGTGGATTTTAGGAGTTTTTTCAGCTGTTACCATAGTAACTACATGGCTTCCTGCCTCCTGTGATGATATACGAACGTTAGCCGTGCTGATATTCCGTATAATGGCACTCCCTGTGTGTTATATTGCTTTAACAACCTTTACACTGATTGTACAAACATTCTTTGGCGCCCAATGATTTGCTTATTGATCTATGGATTGTCACGACATTTGACATTCATATTCCTCACAGGATGAACTGTAAAGCCTCATTTCCACCGGGGTCGTAAGCGCCGCGGAATGGCTGCGCCGCGGTCACCGGAGCTGACACTCTAATCAATGAAACCATCCCCACCGGGCGCGCCGCGGAACGTCTCAGCAGCGGCTCTCCGCACTGCAGCGCTATCATTCGGTAGCACTTCTATTTTTGACGGAGCCGTTGCTGAATCGCGTCAAGCTCAACAGAGCAGATTGCACCAGACAGGAAATCCGACACAGAATCAAAGTAATACACTTCCGCCCCCTTTCAAAATAAAACACAATACGCAGTTCATGTAGCCTATCACAACGTCACATCAACATTACGCCATGACCGGTGGCACCAGGTCAGCAGTCAATCGATCAAAGGGTCTCAACATGGACGACGACAGAGTAATTGTTGAAGTGGAACAGCACACAATAATTTATGACACAACAGATCCTTTTTATAATCTCTTCCACGTCAGAGAAGCAAAGTAAGCAGTTTGTTGTTGTTGTTTCCACAGTTTATCACGGGATCTCGCGGTTTTGCGTACGTTCAGGATTATCGCGTGATCTTGTGATCTCGCGTGAATACGGCTGGCTCGCAAGGCAGCGCTACGCTGCCGTTACGCACCCGGTGTGGATTGACGCCGGGCAGAGGACGGAGACATTCCGCGGCGCAGCCGTTTCGCGGCGCTTACGTCCCCGGTGGAAATGAGGCGTAATACCTTCACTCGTGACACCATCATGTGCAGTACTTATACTGGTTTATAACCAAAAACACGCAAATCTAATGACATTCCCATCAGCCTCAGCTGTGTTCAATGCTAATTCAAAAATATAGTTAGTGCCTCTTCAGGCTGCTGACACTAAACTCTCCTCGTCCAGGTTGGCAGCTCAGGATCGTCTCTTTTTACGGGACGTCCGTGTTAAAAGGCTCCAGAAATGCTGAGTAAATTGCAGCCTGGGTTCCAGTAACAGACGGGTGTTTCCCTCTGCAGAGGGGGAATCATCTGGAGACAAGGAGGGAGGGAAGGAGGCGAGGGAGGAGACGCTCAGGATTGAGCAAGAGAGGAGGAAGAGTGTTGGGAAAGAGCCGAGAGACGAAGAAGACCAGCATGTTTAGATAGAGAGGAAGGTAGTGAATGAATGAGTGTGTGTTCATACTGTGCATGTATGTGTGTCTGCTGGTATGGAAGCCCCACTGGGACATTTCCATAGCCATGATTTTCTTTCTGCTTTCAGCTGAGAGAAGGAAGGAGAGAAGGAAACAGACAGAGAGGTGCAAAGAGACGATTAAAGGGTTAAAAAGAGAGAAAGGGAGATGAGACGTGATGATACAGACCAAAAAACAATAAAATGAGAAAGGAGTCACTGACATGAGATGAGGTGGACAGAAGAGGAGGAGGTGGAGGAGGAGGAGGTGGAGGAGGTCAGTGAGCTGAACTGGGAGGAAATTACAGAGAGCAGATTTGTGTTTTGTCTGTCGAATGTAACTATAACCTCTGCAGTGTTCAGAGAACTGGACTGGGACCAGCTCAGAGTGAATGAAACCAGTCGGACTAGTTCAGATCAAACTGGTAAGACTTGAGAAACCAGTCTATCCATTACAGTTTAAACTGGTTTTACCAGTTTTACCAGTACAGATAAAACTGTCTGCGACTGAAAAAACAAAAACAAATATAAGCAGTTTAGACACTTTGAAACCAGTGTGACCAGTTCAAACAGGACCAGTCTGCCCGGTTCAGATCAAACTGGTTTGTACTGTGTGGACTTAAAGCAGCTCAAACGCTCCTTCTGTGGTCAGAACAGAACAAACGGGCTGAACCAGAACCAGGAGAGCGGACCTGCAGAGAAAGAATGTGAAGCCGCTCAGCAGGAGGCTCGGTAATCCTGCAGCGCTGGGTTTGTTCATCATATGTACTGAACGCTGCTCATTACTGCTGCTTAGAAACCAAAAACTAACCCTGAGGAAACCTTCTTGGCTCGGCTCGGCTCGGCTCAGGTTCTACTAACGAGGAGGAAAACCTTATTTTGTCTGTCGCTGCACAAAAAGAACATCCATGAATAAAACTACATTTTTCTTCAGGCTAACAAAAACACACATCATATAATGATACGATTCATTAAGCCAACGTGATGCTAACACAACATCTTCAACAAAGTTACATTTCAGACATTTAAGGATGTATTAGAACTACAGCAGAGACATTAGAACTACAACAGAGACGTTAGAACTACAACAGAGACATTAGAACTACAACAGAGACATTAGAACTACAGCAGAGACGTTAGAACTACAGCAGAGACATTAGAACTACAACAGAGACGTTAGAACTACAACAGAGACGTTAGAACTACAACAGAGACATTAGAACTACAACAGAGACATTAGAACTACAGCAGAGACGTTAGAACTACAGCAGAGACATTAGAACTACAACAGAGACGTTAGAACTACAACAGAGACGTTAGAACTACAACAGAGACATTAGAACAACAGAGACGTTAGAACTACAACAGAGACATTAGAACTACAGCAGAGACATTAGAACTACAGCAGAGACGTTAGAACTACAGCAGAGACATAAGAACTACAGCAGAGACATTAGAACTACAGCAGAGACGTTAGAACTACAACAGAGACGTTAGAACTACAACAGAGACATTAGAACAACAGAGACGTTAGAACTACAACAGAGACATTAGAACTACAGCAGAGACATTAGAACTACAGCAGAGACGTTAGAACTACAACAGAGACATTAGAACTACAACAGAGACGTCAGAACTACAACAGAGACATTAGAACTACAGCAGAGACATTAGAACTACAGCAGAGACGTTAGAACTACAACAGAGACATTAGAACTACAGCAGAGACATTAGAACTACAACAGAGACATTAGAACTACAGCAGAGACGTTAGAACTACAACAGAGACATTAGAACTACAGCAGAGACGTTAGAACTACAGCAGAGACGTTAGAACTACAGCAGAGACGTTAGAACTACAACAGAGACATTAGAACTACAGCAGAGACGTTAGAACTACAGCAGAGACATTAGAACTACAGCAGAGACGTTAGAACTACAGCAGAGACATTAGAACTACAACAGAGACATTAGAACTACAGCAGAGACATTAGAACTACAACAGAGACGTTAGCATGAATTTCAAACCTTTACTTCTTACTTAGCCGGCAGTTTAACGTAGCTAACCTGATGATGGTGACCAGGCGTCCAAGTTTGTTTTGAACATTTTCCCAGCTTGAAACTGTTTGTCCTGACCACTAATAAAAAAAACACCTGTTAAACTGTCCTTCACCACAATTCATGCTAACTGAGGTGTTAGCATGTATTTGAGTCTTGCTAACTACTCAACCAGCAGTGTATGGTTGGATTTGGGAAGTTGGCATGTTAATATAGGTGTTAGTAAGAGGTTAGCATGATGTTAGGACGCTAACACGTGTTAGTAAGAGGTTAGCATGATGTTAGGACGCTAACACGTGTTAGTAAGAGGTTAGCATGATGTTAGGACGCTAACACGTGTTAGTAAGAGGTTAGCATGATGTTAGGACGCTAACAGGTGTGTTAGTAAGAGGTTAGCATGATGTTAGGACGCTAACAGATGTGTTAGTAAGAGGTTAGCATGATGTTAGGATGCTAACACATGTTAGTAAGAGGTTAGCATGATGTTAGGACGCTAACATGTGTTAGTAAGAGGTTAGCATGATGTTAGGACGCTAACAGATGTGGTAGTAAGAGGTTAGCATGATGTTAGGACGCTAACACGTGTTAGTAAGAGGTTAGCATGATGTTAGGACGCTAACATGTGTTAGTAAGAGGTTAGCATGATGTTAGGACGCTAACAGATGTGGTAGTAAGAGGTTAGCATGATGTTAGGACGCTAACACATGTTAGTAAGAGGTTAGCATGATGTTAGGACGCTAACATGTGTTAGTAATTGGTTAGCATGATGTTAGGACGCTAACAGATGTGGTAGTAAGAGGTTAGCATGATGTTAGGACGCTAACACGTGTTAGTAAGAGGTTAGCATGATGTTAGGGTGCTAACAGATGTGTTAGTAAGAGGTTAGCATGATGTTAGGACGCTAACAGATGTGTTAGTAAGAGGTTAGCATGATGTTAGGATGCTAACAGATGTGTTAGTAAGAGGTTAGCATGATGTTAGGATGCTAACACATGTTAGTAAGAGGTTAGCATGATGTTAGGACGCTAACATGTGTTAGTAAGAGGTTAGCATGATGTTAGGACGCTAACAGATGTGGTAGTAAGAGGTTAGCATGATGTTAGGACGCTAACACGTGTTAGTAAGAGGTTAGCATGCGTATGAATTTGATGGTATGGTAACCAGACAGGATTTTCTCAGTTTCAAGCTGTCTGTCCTGACAGACGTCTGGAAATACCTGTAAAGTGATTCCAGGTGTAGACTTAAGGTGAAGTGAACAAACAGGAAACTTTAATGACTTACTAGCCGGCAAACAAAATGGAGCGGAGCAGAACCAACAGAACCAACAGAACACAGCACAGAGAGAGCAGACATGACCAGGAAACACAGGTGAAACCAATCAGGGTGGGACAGGTGATCAAAAAAAGGCGGGAAACACAAAGACAGGAAGTAAAGTAACAGGGAGAATTTCAAAATAAAACAGGAAGCACCAAACCATGAAAACAAAAGCATAGATTCATCTTCTATTATTAATTGTCAACATCAGTGTGTACTTCATGAACACAGTGTTTGTCTGTAATTATGACACAGCTCTAGCGCGTTAGCAAAGGTGCTAATCAGTGTAAACACACTGTTAGCTAAGAGCTAATCCAAACATCAGTCAGGTCTGTCATGAGATGATCGTCCACGACTTTTCTGTTGAGACAAAGAGAAACAAAGATCAGCTGTTCACAGACCGGATGACCTCCAGAGTGAGTGAGTGTGTGTGTGTGTGTGTGTGTGTGTGTGTGTGTGTGTGTGTGTGTGTGTGTGTGTGTGTGTGTGTTGATCATGTACATGACCTGAAAGTCATAACAGAGTCCAGATGTTGAGAGAGCCTGGAGAGAGAGAGAGGAATGTGAAGGAGACCCCTGACTATTGTTTGTGTTGTGTGTCATCGCTGGGCAAATAAACACACACACACACACACACACACACACACACACACACACACACACACAGTGTCCTGTTTTTCATTCAGAAGACGTCAATCTGTTCGCCCAGTCACGAACACTCATCGTGTATGTTCAATATTTTTCTTATCGTCTGTAAATCTCATGAAAAAAAAAAACAACCTGTCTCTCAGCACTCTGACTTCCTGTCTGTGGCTCTCAGCTGCAAGCTGATTGGTTCATACTGAAGACGTAAATTCTGGAAAAACATGAGACAGCAGCCAGCCGTGTTCGGAGACGATCTGACTGTTTGTTGCAGTGAGCCGAGACATAAATAAACATCAACAGTCAGCCAGTTTGTTTCCTGATGGAGGAACACCATCACCAACCAGAAGTAACACTGCTGTAGCTGCTGGTAGCTCATGTTAGCTCAGTCTGTTAGCCGGGCTGCCCGGACTGTGAGCTCAGAGCACCGGGGGAGTGTTAGTGTTTGTACCACAGGAAGAAGAAGAAGAAGAAGAAGAAGAAGAAGAAGAAGTTCACAGGGAATGCTGACAGGGAGCAGAGCTGGTGTTGTGCCAGAATCAGAGCCAACGGGCGATGTAACCGGGCTCAGCAGCCTCTATGGACGTAATGGCAGAGTGAGTGAACCAGAGAGTGTTTCTGAAGAGGAAATGAGCGTGAGTTTTAACACTGAGGCATGACAGGAAGGAAGTACGTACCTCAGACAGACAGACAGACGAGCTGGTGAACGGGTCGGGCTGTGGTCAGGGTCAAAGGTCGGGTCACGGACAAGTGCGTGATGAGGACTTCATACTGAGGAAATAAAAGCGGCTTCATGTGTCTGAAAGGAAACAGAAGATCTCTGACAGAGTTTATAAGTCTAAATGTTTTTCCTCTTCCTCTTCGGCACATTTCCTGATACGACACATCAAATCATTTCAGAATGTTTCTCTGACGAGCTGAAGTTAGCTGTGGATCTGTGCTGGACGCTATAATAACGAGACATAAAACATGTTACACAATCATCATAAAACAATCACACACTGTTTGTTTAGCAGCTCGGTTATTTACAGTCCGTAAACCGACAGTAAATCACAAACACACAGTCCAACCATGTCGTTAATTTAAAGCAGATTTAACGAGGAGGAAATACAGAAACACACCCGAGGTTTCAACTTCCTGTGAGAACAAACGAGCAAACACCTTCACGAGAGGCAGCACACACTTTACACACACACACACACACACACACACACACAGGTCTGCTCAGTCTTCATAAAGACGTCAGCTGGGTTTAATTCTGTTAATCAGCTGACGTCGACTTTGTCCTGAAGAATTTGGTTCAGAGGTTTTGGCAGATTTGAATTATTAGAAAATGTGAAATAATCTCAACGTCCACTTACTCGTTTTTTATTAGATCCAATGATCCCACCATGTTTTCTCGACAGTCAGCAGCTGGATTTAATGAAATATATTCCATATTATATGTATTAATAATCATTTATGATCCTGCTTACAGTTACAAACATTAATGAAGTCGTGCAACATGTTTTTAATCAGTTTGTTAGAGAACCAAAATGTTTCCTGCAGCGCCCCCATCAGCCCCCAAACAAAAGTTTTGGCTCTTCAAATGTTCATTTATTTTTTTCATGTCACACAAATATTTGTGGTCATTTGCTGTAAATAACAATAACAGCAGCAAAAGACACTCATAGGCCAAACATTTACCATATGAAATGAATAAATCAAATGCACTGACATATCAAATCATTACACAATTAAAACAAAAAAGCGCATCCGTCGAAAATTGTTTAACAGAACTATGACTGGTTTACAGTTTTCAAACGCCGGCTGAATGGAGACATCCTCACTCCGTGTTGTTGTTTTAGCCTTAGCACTGCTAGCTGCTACCGCGGCTGCTCCGTGAGGTGTGTGTCTGTGGGCGTGTCTGTACCTGCTGAATGTAACCGCCGTGAAACAATCAGGACATAACTTTTTATTTCTCTGATTAATAACAGCTTTATCGAGGCCGGCGCTCGCTCTCTGTTATTGTTACTCTATGTCTCTCTACCAAAGCTCTCTCTCTCTCTCTCTAATCATCGGACACAAATCAAATTAAACTTCTTCGTGTCTTTATATTTTGCGCCGTAAATTGCGAGTCGGACTCAGATTTAGAAGCTGGTACATGAAATAAACAAAGTGAGAACACACACACAGGTAGATTATCAGAGTTTAGTCTGTGAATCCACCTGGATAGTCTCAGAGACAGTCTCAGAGACATTTCGATCTAAGTGTCTGATTGGCTTGCAGAGTGTGACGTGGGGCGCCGGTTTCCCAAAAGTTGAATCTGGCTCAACTTCTTTTCCCGGACGCCGGCAACGTTTTTTGCGGCAACCCCTGCGTTTCGGGCTGCTGGCGCGGAAACGCACGACCCTCCACTGAAATGAACTGAAAAGCGTCGCCGGCGTCCGGTTTCCCTGTCGCTGTCTCACCCACCGACAGCCCCATCTACTCCCATGTAAACTGGAGAGGAGAAATTTCCCAAAGGAGCACGGGGCACCTGTTCTTTCTCTATCTCCCCAGGTCACATTTTTTAACTTTAGACACTGAAATTCAGCATTCACATGGTCGACAAGATGAGGATGCTCACGGTCATTTGGGCTTTTTGATACGACCTACCGTTTGGCATTAGTGTCCACTAGTTGGAGGGGGTTCATTTAGAGATTTTCTGTGTCTCTCAGCAGTCACTCACACACAGACAGAGCACAGCTGCAGTTAATTGCTCTGACCTGCAGCTGACCCTGGTTGCTTGGCAACCTCCAGCCTGCCTTTGACTAACTTTATTGAAGTCTCTGTGCTGCTGCAGTGTCAATAATAATGTATGGGCGCGACGGGCCACAGTCAGACACACTCTACATTTATGTACACAGTTTAGAGTTTTTATAATTATCATCTGTTACAATGATGCGTAATGGAAGATCAACCAGAGACAAGACCAAGAAGTTATTGTTGATACTGAAGCAGTATTTAATCACAGTAATGATGTTAATAATAATTATTAGTCTTATAAGACTGGTGCGAATGTTAGCATTAGCACTTAGCTTAGCCTCAGGCTCAGTTCTTTGTGTCTGTCTGTGTCTTTCTCTGCAGAAATGGGACCCGAACCTGAAGGTGATCGCCGAGGGTTACGCCACTCAGTGTATCTGGAGCCACAACCCAACGCTGGGCGACACCGGAGAGAATCTGTTTGCTGGCACCGGACCTCTGGACCTCCGAGAGGCCATGGAGAAATGGTTTCTGGGTAAGTCAGTTCTCTCACGCTTTTATCCAAAAGGACTTACAGAGGAGGGAACAATGAAGGTACAGAGCGATAAGAAAGTGTTAGTGCAGCAGTAAGTACTGTGACAGTTGTAGAGAGGACAGATGTATCATGTCCAGTTGTTGGTAGTGTTGTAGAGGAGGTCCTCTCTGAAGAGCTGGAGGTCTTCAGGAGGTTTGTGAAGGTAGAGAGGGACGCCCCTGATCTGGTAGGAACTGGTAGGACGTTCCACCAACGGGGAACAACAGACGAGAAAAGTTTGGATTGTCCTGAGCGTACGGGTGGCAGAGCCAGGCGTCGTTCATTGGAGGAGGTAACATATGTCTGTATGAGGACGTTCAAGAACCGGAGACTACTTTGTAGTCAGCGTTAGAGATTTGAATTTAATGTGGGCTGCTACAGATAGACAGAGGAGCTCCATGAGTGAAGAGCAGGCGAGCCGCCACGTTCTGGATCATCTGAAGAGGTTTCACTGTGCAGGCTGGAGGCCCGTCAGGAGGACGGTACAGTCATCTAGTGTTGAGATGAACACAGCTTGTGTCAGGAGTTGAGTAGCATGTTGAGTTAGGTAAGACTACTGGGCAACTGAGGAGACGTGATTGGAGAAGGTTAGTTGGTCATCAGTCATAACCCTGAAGTTTGAAGACACAGGGAGTCAGTGTTGATGCTGATGTCGTGGTGTGTTGTAGGTTTGTCTGGGAGGAGCAGCAGTTCAGTTTTTGAGGTTCAGCTGGAGGTGATGTTCCTTCATCCATGTGGAGATATCTGAGAGACGTTCAGAGACCCGAGCAGAGAGCGAGGGGTCCTCAGGAGGAAATGACAGATAGATGATGTAACTGTAATGTAACTGTAATCTAACTACTTCCCGTAGAACATCTGGACTATGATTTCGCCAATAACAGCTGTGATGAAGATAAGATGTGTGGACACTACACACAGGTCAGATACAAACATGAACACACACACACACACCTTTATGTATTTATACATATACACACACAGATATGTATATATATGTTATTGTGTGTGTGTGTGTTACAGATGGTGTGGGCAGACACACACAGAGTCGGCTGTGCGTTTCATCTCTGTAACAACATGGTCGGACTCGACTGGGAGAGAATTTCCTTCCTCGTCTGCAACTACTACCCAGCGTCAGTACTACTGCAATACTACTATTCTAATACAGTACTCAGTACTACAATACTACTACTACATACTCTACACTACAACTACTACTACAATAGGTCAACTACATTAGTACTACTCCTACTACAGGTCTACCATGAAATCATTCTACTACTGCAGTACTATTACACGTACACTACTACTGCTGTGGTACTACTATAACTAACTACAACTACTACTACTCAGAATGCCACCATTATTTTTACTGCTGCAACTAATACTACTGAAAGTAGCAGTAGTACTAGTACTATATCACTACAACTACTTCTAGTGCTGCTACTGCTGCAAAAAATACTGTTACTACAACTAGTACTACTACTACCATCACAGGTACTCCTACTACTACTGCTGCTGTTATTAATAATACTCCTCCTACTGTCATCACCACTAATTGAAGTACTGCTGCTACAAACACTACTCCTATCACCACTACTATAACTGCTGCTAATACTAGTATTATTACTTGCAGTACTGCTGTTAGTAATACTACAGTACACAGCACCTCTGCAGTACCAGTGATAGTACAGCTGCTGTTAGAACAGGAGCTCCCCCTGGTGGACAGAATCAATACTACACTACTACAGTACTACTAACACAGTACAACAAAACTACTACAAATATTACAGTACTACTATTACCATATTACCATAACTAATTCTACTATAGTAATATGATACTACAACACTACTACTGTGCTACAATACTACCTCTACTACAGTACACGGTACAACAATAGTACTACTATATATTACAGTACTACTACTACCATTACTAATTCTAGTACTACTAATACAGTACAATACTACTACTACTGTACTACTACTACTACTACTACTACTACTATAGTAGTACTAACTCAGTATACCAATACTACTACTAAATATTACAGTACTACTACAGTACTATAACTACAGTACTATTACTACAGTACTACAGCTCCCCCTGGTGGACAGAAGTCAGTTTCTGTTTGTTTATATGCAGTAAACAGTATGAATATATTTTATTATATTTATCATCAGTATGTTGAATATTGACTGTGCGAGAAATTTAATTAATTATTGTTTTAACGAGGTCATGAATGAATCATGTTGTTGTTGTTCTTCCTGTCAGAGGGAACTATGATGATGTGAGGCCGTACGTTGAAGGTGATTGGTGCTCCAGATGCCCCGAGAACGTCCAGAAATGTGAAAACAACCTCTGCGGTACGACACGCCTCCTCCACACCTCCACCACACCTCCACCACGCCTCCTCCACACCTCCACCACACCTCCACCACGCCTCCTCCACACCTCCACCACGCCTCCACCACGCCTCCACGCCTCCTCCACACCTCCACACCTCCACCACGCCTCCTCCACACCTCCACCACGCCTCCACGCCTCCTCCACACCTCCACCACGCCTCCACGCCTCCTCCACACCTCCACACCTCCACACCTCCACCACACCTCCACCACGACACCTCCTCCACACCTCCACACCTCCACCACACCTCCACACCTCCACCACACCTCCACCACGCCTCCTCCACGCCTCCACCACACCTCCTCCACGCCTCCACACCTCCACGACACCTCCTCCACGCCTCCTCCACACCTCCTCCACACCTCCACCACACCTCCACCACGCCTCCTCCACGCCTCCACACCTCCACGCCTCCTCCACGCCTCCTCCACACCTCCACCACACCTCCACACCTCCTCCACACCTCCACCACACCTCCTCCACGCCTCCTCCACGCTTCCTCCACACCTCCACCACACCTCCTCCACGCCTCCTCCACACCTCCACCACACCTCCACCACACCTCCTCCACACCTCCACCACGCCTCCACCACGCCTCCTCCACGCCTCCACCACACCTCCACCACGACACCTCCTCCACGCCTCCTCCACACCTCCACCACACCTCCTCCACACCTCCACCACGCCTCCTCCACACCTCCACGCCTCCTCCACACCTCCACCACACCTCCTCCACACCTCCACCACACCTCCTCCACACCTCCACGCCTCCTCCACACCTCCACACCTCCACCACACCTCCACACCTCCACCACACCTCCACGACACCTCCTCCACACCTCCTCCACACCTCCACCACACCTCCACCACGCCTCCTCCACGCCTCCACCACACCTCCTCCACGCCTCCACACCTCCACGACACCTCCTCCACGCCTCCTCCACACCTCCTCCACACCTCCACCACACCTCCACCACGCCTCCTCCACGCCTCCACACCTCCACGCCTCCTCCACGCCTCCTCCACACCTCCACCACACCTCCACACCTCCTCCACACCTCCACCACACCTCCTCCACGCCTCCTCCACGCTTCCTCCACACCTCCACCACACCTCCTCCACGCCTCCTCCACGCCTCCTCCACACCTCCACACCTCCTCCACACCTCCTCCACGCTTCCTCCACACCTCCACCACACCTCCACCACGCCTCCTCCACACCTCCACCACACCTCCTCCACACCTCCACCACACCTCCACCACGCCTCCTCCACACCTCCACGCCTCCTCCACACCTCCACCACGCCTCCACCACGCCTCCTCCACACCTCCACCACACCTCCACCACGACACCTCCTCCACGCCTCCTCCACACCTCCACCACACCTCCTCCACACCTCCACCACGCCTCCTCCACACCTCCACGCCTCCTCCACACCTCCACCACACCTCCTCCACACCTCCACGCCTCCTCCACACCTCCACGACACCTCCTCCACGCCTCCACCACACCTCCACCACACCTCCTCCACGCCTCCTCCACACCTCCACCACACCTCCACCACGACACCTCCTCCACGCCTCCTCCACACCTCCACCACACCTCCTCCACGCCTCCTCCACACCTCCACCACACCTCCACCACGACACCTCCTCCACGCCTCCTCCACACCTCCACCACACCTCCTCCACGCCTCCACACCTTCACCACACCTCCACCACGCCTTCTCCACACCTCCACCACACCTCCTCCACGCCTCCACACCTCCACGACACCTCCTCCACACCTCCACCACACCTCCACGACACCTCCTCCACGCCTCCTCCACGCCTCCTCCACACCTCCTCCACACCTCCACCACGCCTCCTCCACACCTCCACCACACCTCCTCCACACCTCCACCACACCTCCACGACACCTCCTCCACGCCTCCTCCACGCCTCCTCCACACCTCCTCCACGCCTCCTCCACGCCTCCTCCACACCTCCACCACACCTCCTCCACACCTCCACCACACCTCCACGACACCTCCTCCACGCCTCCTCCACACCTCCTCCACGACACCTCCACCACGCCTCCTCCACACCTCCACCACGCCTCCTCCACGCCTCCTCCACGCCTCCACCACGCCTCCTCCACGCCTCCACCACGCCTCCTCCACACCTCCACCACACCTCCTCCACGCCTCCACCACACCTCCTCCACACCTCCACACCTCCTCCACACCTCCTCCACGCTTCCTCCACACCTCCACCACACCTCCTCCACGCCTCCTCCACGCCTCCTCCACACCTCCACCACACCTCCTCCACACCTCCACACCTCCTCCACGCCTCCTCCACGCCGCCTCCACGCTTCCTCCACACCTCCACCACACCTCCTCCACACCTCCACACCTCCTCATATTTACATCAAACTAATTAATAACAGTTTGTGGACTGACTGAGGCACAGACTGACATCAGATTCAGTCTGGCAACCTGCGTGAGTTTCAAGTCAACTCTCCAATATTTTGAATTTGGACTGCAGTTCCCATTTTTAACCACTAGTTGTCAGTGTTACCCATCACATTAGATGAAGCTCTTGTAATAGATGATATGTCCTCCTGATGACTTTCTTCTTCTGTGGTGTGTTTTCTAGTTGCTGAGACGGTGGACGACTACGACGATGAAGACATAGACGACGACACGGTTAGTCCTCCACCGTCTACAGACTTTTCCACCGCCGAGCCTGCAGGGGAAGAAGAGACGGTCGTTCCTCCTCCGGCTACATCCGATCCCTCCATCCAGCCTGAACAGGAGGAGGAGGAGGAGAAGGAGGAGGAGGAGGAGAAGATTGTTCCTCCTCCTGCCGCCACCACTCCTGCCAGTATTCCCACTACCACCATCACCTCCATATTAGATGCTGAAACACCCAACACTGACCCGGTCACCCCACCTCCAGGAGTCCTCTCAACTACAGAAGAACTGGTGGAGGAGGGGGTGAATGAGGAGGAGGTGAAGGACGAGGTGGAGGAGGGGGTGAATGAGGAGGAGGTGAAGGACGAGGTGGAGGAGGGGGTGAATGAGGAGGAGGTGAAGGACGAGGTGGAGGAGGTGGAGAAGAGAACGGAACCTACAGTTAAGATGGAGAAGAAGGGCGAGAGAGACATAGGAGTAACAACATACAAGAACAGTGCTGGTTCAGTATGTTCATGTTCTCTCCTGGTAGTCTGTCTGACTGTGATCCAGACTCTGAGGCTGTGAGCAGGAGGAGGGAGGACGGATGGGATTAGCGTAGCTTAGCATAAAGACTGGAAGCAGGGGGAAACAGTTAGCCTTGCTCTGTCTGATTCGTTGGTTCTCAGGCTCCCTCTAGTGGTACGTGGAGGAATCACTGAAATATTAATTAAACAAATTCATTTAAAAACATCAAAATAAATAAATCTCTAATTAAAATAAAATCTGAGATCGCTCGAATCATTGCAATCGTATTAATTATGTCGTGATCTCGGGAAAAGTTTTGTTAATTTGAGATCTCGAGAAAATGATCCCGTAACAACATTCGTAATTTCAACATGATGACAAATATAACTCGAAATCTCATGAAAATGGAGGAAATGAAATGTATGAATGAGTGACTGCTGAGGGCTTCCATAGTATTTAGATCATTTTAAATGAATTTATTTAATTTTACAAAAGATAATTCACAGATTGTTCCGCGTGCCATCTGTGATCTACACCAGAAAAGTCCAAAAAAAGAAAAAATCTCATTATTAAATGATATCAAGTCATTCATGTTTGCATGGAGCCAACAGGAAGTGAGTTAAGTCTCTAACATGGATATTTCTGAACGGGTTCGCTCGACGAAAACCTGAAAAACTTTTTTGGTTTTGGTTTCACTGTAATCAATGAGGCGCCATCTTGGATCCTGGTTTGCAGATTTAAGTTTAGTTATGTCGCAAGATCACGTTCACGTTCATAATCCAGCCTACAAAGCTCTGATTGGTCGACTGTTTGTCCAGATATCATATACAGATGTCACTGAGCTCTGAAACCAGGCTAACCGTTTCCCTTTGCTTCCAGTCTTTGTGCTAAGCTAGGCTAATCACATCCCGGATCTTACTTTGAACTGTAAGCACATAAATGAGTTCCCTCCTCTCCGTGAAGCGTCCTCACTGTGTTTGAGGTTTTTCGTGACATGAAGCTGTCAGGCGTGCTCGTAGTAACACAACGATAATACCAAAGCTTTTCACAACACGCGTGTTTGATTACAGACGCATTAAAAAGTTTAATTTGATGAATACGTACTCATCTGTTTGTTGCTCTCAGACGCCTCTTCATGTTCAGTCAGTGGATGGTTTGCATCTGCAGAGTGAAGGTGGTAAAGATTTAAATATACAGAACCATCTCATGAGGAAACACCACTGTCACTCCGATAAAGGAGACGTCTTTGTTTGTAGTGTTTAGTACATGCAGGAGAAATGATGCTGAAACAGTCAAACTGACGACCCTGCTTCTTCTTCTTCTTCACAAATATATATATCTGTAGACTGTACGTCATATACTCTCAGACTGGAACTACAACTGGATAATGATTTACATAGCTCTGTTACACTGTCTAAGAAAACAGGAAATTACCGTAACTATCTTCAATTACTTTAGCAAAGGTTGCTGTAAATGTCTGTATATAAGATTAATAAAGAAATAAACCTTATTTCTTCTTTTTGACGATGTAATGCATACGACTGCTCTCTGTTCAGACTGTCACACACTTCTTTATTTAATCGTATAAATCAGTGTTTGTGTTTGTCAGCCAGCTAATATTACTGACTAGTCCAACAGCAGTCAGCCCAGCTCGGCGTCTGTCTTTCAGCCTTTTATTTCACCAAGCTCTCACCAACCACTAAAAGTCAGTCCCAGATTTACTCTTGTCCGGCGGCTTCTTGCTCGCTCACTCTCTCCTTTTCTCTTCTTAGCTTCCTCCGTCAGCGTCCTCTTCACTCTCTTCTCCTCTGCCATTATGTCCATAGAAGCTGCTGACTGCTGGGCCTGTAAACCTCCTCTTTTTTGCTGCTGCTGAGCCCGTTTACATTGCCCGCTTGCCCAGCTCCGGTTCTGGCACGAAACCGGCAGCTACAGCTGTCAGCAGTTTACTTCACTGTCCATCAGGAAACTCTGTAAATCACAGAGAGTTGAGGCGGAGCAGTCGGAGGACGTAGTTTGTATTGATTATCTTAATTTTTACTCTAACTAGTAGCTAAAGTCATCAAATAAATGTAAAGAATGGTACAATATTTACCTCTGAGATGTTGTTGGTGGAGTATGAAGCAGCATAAAATAGAAATACTCAAGTGAAATACAGGTACCTCAAATTTGTCCTTCAGTACAGTACTTGAGTAAATGTTAAACTCTTCATGAGATTGATGCTCACGATCGCCTGTAAACCCTCTTCTCAAAGACATGACCAGCAGAAGGAATTAAGTTAGTTTTTAATTGAATATCTGAGGTAGATTATTTTCAAGTACCTCGAAATTGTACTTCAGTATAGGTACTTTGTTACTTTCAAGCACTGCTGGTGTTTTAAACGTCCACTCGAGGCTAGCTCCACAAGTGAGCCATGTTAAAATGTCTGACTTCACAGCAGAATAAACATGATGAGCAGTGAGACAGGTTTGGTTTGCTGTAATAATTCTTCCTCTTCACACATTCAAAGATCCACAGACCTCATTCTGTGTAAAAATGAATAGTTTATTTGTTTTTAATATGAGGCTTCAGCAGAGTGTCAGACAAATGAAGTGATCGTCTTCTAAAATGAAATGCTGTATTTTATTTTAATATTACTGCCCTGTACTCAATGTGGAAATGAAGTGAAGACAGAAGAGAAGAAGAAGAGTTGAAATATTCATTGCTGACTGCTCTCAGACTATTTCTGGTGATACATTTACTGAGTGTGTGTGTGTGTGTGTGTGTGTGTGTGTGTGTGTGTGTGTGTGTGTGAGTGTGTGTGTGTGTGACAGGGCACTCCTCAGACTGGATGAAGGAACCTCTCTTTAAAAAAGACTTCATCATCCACACAGGTCTGAAAAATGACCAAGATGAACCCAGAAGAAAATGAATTCCCTGAAGAGAAAATGTAATGAAACTAATGTAATGAAACAGTTTATATGTCTGAAGCCAAGATAAAGTCAATTTAATTACTAACTCTGCAGTCCTTGATATCAGTGCATGCAGCCAGGTTACTTCTGATATGCAGGTAAAACTTTATTTACTCATAATTAAAAGTGTCCATGATTATTTTGTAATATTTATATTGCAGAGAAATTTGGAAAATATTAAAGTTAAAATGTCCATTTTTCAAAGAAAGAAAGAAAAAATATTTATATTTGATCAAATAGAATGAATCAATGTAAAACAAATATGAGTTCAGAGTTTTCTGTAAACAGATGTGACCAGTTACCAACAATCATAAACATTCATTTACTTTAACAGAGGAAGTTTTCTAGTCTTTTGTGACTGCAGACTAAATTTAATACATGAAACATATGAGCAAAAAGAAATATACAACTTTAAAGATGTATGTTATAAATTAAGTTCTGTTGGAGCCATATTGAATTTCTGAGTTCAGGAAAATCTGTGAAAGAAAATTTGAGTTTAATTTCAAGTGCAATAATTCTTTACAGAACAAATAACTCTAAAGGTATGATAAGATGACATGTCAAATTAAAGTATCTGAGCATAAGCATGAAATAAAATCTTTTTGCAGGTGCCACAGACACACCTCCCGCAGACATGAATGAAATATTTCTGCATGGGATAGATGGCTGAAGAGTGGAAAATTGTCCGACCGCACACACAAGTATGTTTTTGGACCTTACATTGAATTTTCTTTTGCTTTTGGAAAGTCAAACAGTCTGACATGAAATGTCAATAAATGACATGAGGGTTATTCTGATGAGCCAGTCTCTGCGCGTCCTTATTGAAAGAGATGTCAGTAACTCCCCACCTAACCTCAGCTAGCTGAATACACAGTTTTTGACAAGGTTTAGACTCCTTAGGTTCAATTGCTAATTAAAGTTATACTCTGTTACTTCTCAATAGTAACAGAGAGCCAGTGAAGTGACCTCAGAGTCTGCAGTCTACAGTGTGGACTCTCCACAATATCAGACAGCAGCTTCAGTCCTGAATCCTGCAGGTTGTTGTATCTCAGGTCCAGCTCTGTCAGATGGGAGGGGTTGGACTTCAGAGCTGAGGCCAGAGAAGCACAGCTGATCTCTGACAACCAGCAGCCACTCAGTCTGAATAAAGAATAAAATAATCAAATGTGCAGCTCAACATTGCTCTGCCACTCAATGGACTAAAACCACAGAAGAAGAAAATAGACTCTAGCATTCAGATACTCAGTGTGGATCAGTATAATATCAGCCTGATGTCTGCAGTTTAGTGTCACCACAACTTTCACATCATATTAATCTCAGCACAGAAGTAAAAAATGTGTCTGACCTCAGAGTCTTCAGTCTGCAGTGTGGAAAATCACATAGCAGCTTCACTCCTGAATCCTGCAGGTAGTTGTAGTTCAGGTCCAGCTCTGTCAGATGGGAGGGGTTGGACTTCAGAGCTGAGGCCACTTCATAGTGAGTCTCTGAGAGGCCACAGCGATTAAGTCTGTGATGAAACATAATTACAAAATAAAACATGTTATTATAAGACACTTTACATTCACTTCATGCATAGAATAAAAATATTGCATTTTAGTAAAGCATAAAAATATTTATGAATTTAATTCAATGAAAAATAAAGAATTAAAACTACACATAACCTGCGTTTTCAAAAATATAAAAATTTACATTTGTCATAACCAGAAATAGAAAAAAACAACTATATCTGAGTTTATAATAGTGATATTTTATCAAAAACACTTTATTCTACATGTCTCGTTTGGAAAATAAACATGAACCAGATCCAGTAAAAAGCATTACATTCTGCACTCGTGACAAAAGTTCTTTAAAAACCTTCAACAGAACTGCAGGCTGTATTATGGAACAGGGAGGCGAAGACAAAGACAGATCACTGAGAGAAAAGACGACAATAAAACATACTGGAGCAATAAAATCAATGTGGTATGGCTCAAAAATGATATACAGTGGAGCAAGTCAGAGTCATGTTTGCTGAGACGTTGATACATTCAGCAGTGATGATGGTGCAAGCTCAGCTCTCAGTTTCTCAAGTGGTTAAATATGTGAATAGTATTGATAACACTTAAAATAAAATATCAAATTCAACTTTTGTTTTTTCTTGATAAAACTCACAGCCTTATATGTCCTTAATGTGTTTGACTGAGTTTACAAGCTGTCTCATCACCCAAAGGAAGATGAACAGAAAAAAAATGTAACAATTGAAAATGAATAGAAGAGCCGTGTTGATTAATTTGGCAGCTACATACACAACCACCTGAAAAATCTATATTTGTGCAATGACAAAACGGCTCAAGAACATCTGTGAGGAATCACAGCTGACATATAATGTTTGTAAAAAAACAAGAGGAACACTATTTTAATAATAAGAAATGTTATATTGTGTGTATCAGAAAAAACTTAATTACTAAAGTAGGCCGATTTACATTATACATATATATATTAATCACATCTGGACTTACCGAGCCTTTCTGCAGTTCCTCACAGCTGGAATCAGTCTCAGCCGTCCCTGGTCTGATGTGTTGGTCTTGGTTCTCCGAGCCCTCTGCCCAGTCCAGAGTGAACTTCAGCACTGAGAAGGTTTTTCCAACGCCAGCGACGCCGTTGGTCAGAGCGACTCTGATGTGTCTCTGTTGGTCAGGTAAGGCTTTAAAGATGTCGTGGCATTTGATCGGAGTGTCATGGAGGGTCTCCTTCTTCTTGGAAGCTGTCTCAAGCTGCCTCACCTCATGTTGGGTATTAACCTCTTCACTCTGTCCCTCTGTGATGTAGAGCTCAGTGTAGATCCTGTTGAGGAGGGTTCCACTTCCTGTTTCATCACTTCCTTCAGTCACACGTTCACATCTCGTCTTCAGACTGATCTTATGTTCATCTAAAACCTCCTGCAGACCACCACTCACTAAAACAGAGAAAAGTTTGAGAACAGTCAAACAATATAATAATATTGAAAACATTAAAGGAAAAATTTCCATTTTTCAAAGAAACAAAGAAAGTCTTTGTAGTAAACCAACATCATGAAGCGAAAGAATGGATACAGACAGTTACACTGTAGTCTGTGGAGGTCCCCAATTAGCAATGTCTTTTAAAAAAAATAAAAATGCACATTTGAAGTAATATCATGATAAATTTACTATTTAATTTTCAGGCGACTACTCCTCCCGCACTTTTGGTCGCACATACACAAAAAAGGTATCAAAACGACCGGCTCGGCCGGGAATGGTGTGCTGTGACTTTTCTAAGAGTTTCTAAGAGTTTCGCCAAACACCCAAAAATTTACAGTGCGTGTGTGAATGTTCAAGAGCTAGAGTGGATGACATCATCGCTAGTCTTTCAAAATAGGAGTGCCTTAAAAATATAAAAATATAATGAAAGTCAGGCTACACTCATCAGTTCTTCCTGTCTGCCGTTTTGGCCGTGAGCAGTGTAAATAATAATGTATGGACCAGACCAGGCCAGAGTCCGGCACACTCAAAATTTATTCAGAAAGTTTCCAGTTGTATTTTTAAACTGACCGGAAACACCAGTCACCACGTGGCAGTGTGACATCACAGGTCCACTGTTAGCAAGGTTCACGAGTATGCCTGTGTGTGTACTACATTTAGGCCAGTCACACGTTACTTTTCAGATTAAGAGTCCCAATTTATAAAATAAGATGCTCACCCTCAACCAACTCTAAAATTTATTGGACAGCTTTAGCCTCATTAACTAGTTAGCTGCTGCTAACTGAATCTGCCGTTAGCAGGCAACAGAACCGGACCGGACCGGGTTCAAGCACAGCCTCTGAGACCAACAGGGACTAGACTGGACACTGCTGGTTCAGAGGTTCTGTTACTGTATTCACTGTTAGACTGGACACTGCTGGTTCAGAGGTTCTGTTACTGTATTCACTGTTAGACTGGACACTGCTGGTTCAGAGGTTCTGTTACTGTATTCACTGTTAGACTGGACACTGCTGGTTCAGAGGTTCTGTTACTGTATTCACTGTTAGACTGGACACTGCTGGTTCAGAGGTTCTGTTACTGTATTCACTGTTAGACTGGACACTGCTGGTTCAGAGGTTCTGTTACTGTATTCACTGTTAGACTGGACACTGCTGGTTCAGAGGTTCTGTTACTGTATTCACTGTTAGACTGGACACTGCTGGTTCAGAGGTTCTGTTACTGTATTCACTGTTAGACTGGACACTGCTGGTTCAGAGGTTCTGTTGCTGTATTCACTGTTAGACTGGACACTGCTGGTTCAGAGGTTCTGTTACTGTATTCACTGTTAGACTGGACACTGCTGGTTCAGAGGTTCTGTTACTGTATTCACTGTTAGACTGGACACTGCTGGTTCAGAGGTTCTGTTACTGTATTCACTGTTAGACTGGACACTGCTGGTTCAGAGGTTCTGTTACTGTATTCACTGTTAGACTGGACACTGCTGGTTCAGAGGTTCTGTTGCTGTATTCACTGTTAGACTGGACACTGCTGGTTCAGAGGTTCTGTTCGGTCCGGCCAAGGTAGACACTGATGCTAGCTCATAGCGCTAGCTGCAAAGCATAGCAGTGATGCAGCTTTGAGTTTGAGAACGTTGTGAGTTCTTAACCCAGTTTGTGTTTGTGTTTATGGAAATGTGTGTCTGTATGTTAGGTGTGCGTGTGTGTGTGTGTGTGTGTGTGTGTATTGAGGTCTCCATGGAGTCAGCAGAGCTTCATTAAGCTGCATTAATTTGACTTATATAACTCTTCTGTAATCAACCTGATTCTTCTCTCAGGAGGAAAGTTCATCACCAAAAACTATTATCATCTTCATCCTCACAAATTAACGGAGCAGTTTCATCATTTGGAGAATTCTTCAAAGTCCTAAATCATATAACAAGTTCTATGGAGGAGTCTCAGACCTTCTGTGATTCAATTAAAAGATGAATTATATCAGACAAATGTCCGATTGTAATGATCCATCAACACGTCATATATAATATGAATATATATATATATATATATATATATATATATATATATATATATATATATATATATAAATATATATATAAATATCTACTCAGATAGTGTTTTGTTAGCAATAACGTTAGCGAGCGTCATGCTAGGATTAATCAGCCAGCTTCAACCCAGCGATGAGAGTCTGGATGAGTTACAGGCTACTATCTATTACCTAGCTAGCAAATCATCCGCGTTAGCAAGCAAGCAGCTAAAACCTCATATGCCATTATATAACTGACATGCTTTGCAGTAATGTTAGCTTTGACTTTGGATTCTGTGCAGTGTTGCCAACTCCTCAGTAAGGAAAGTAGCTATTGGCTGTCCAAAAAGTCGCTAGAAATCGCTAAATGACGTCATTGCCTAATTTGCATAATCAGCCATGTGCATGTATTTGTAATAGACGCTGTAGGAGAGAGGAGTAACGTCAGCGGAGAGACAAAAATAAGTAAAAAACACCCTAAATATGTTTAGAACTACAAAATGACTTTTCTCCTGGGATCAGCCAGCGGCGGCTTCGTGCATGCGCGCTTCATTCACAGTCTGGATGTAGAGGTGTGAACGTCTCCCGCTCTGACTGCAGCTGGGACGGGCTGCTGGGCGAGGACCGGGCCACCTGTGAGTGCTTTGGGACGGAGGAGCACACGGCAACACCTGCTGCTCACTGAGAAGACAATACCTGCTTTCACGTCAAAGTCTCCAAACGTCTCCAATAACACCAGAAAAGTGGCTAGAGGGGTCTGAAAAGTCGCTAAATATAGCGACAAAGAGGCTAAGTTGGCAACACTGATGCTGTGTTGTAGTCAGTACCGGTCATTTGTTGACGTTAGCGGACTCCATTTCTAAGCTAACGTTAGCTCGTGGTGCTCACTGTTGACATTCGGAGCATAAACGTCGCATCTTTTGGATTTTCATGACTGACGTAGAAATCAGTCCACGGGCTGCTAGAGGCAACAAGGAAGTTACACTAAAAAACACGAGGCCTTTCAGAAATATTGACACCAAAAGTCTCCAAAATGTTTTTAATTAATTGTGTTAAGATTATTCATCTTTTATTAATACAGTTAATTTTATTTGTTCATTGAATGATTCAGCCATTAAATACAGAATATTATTTTTAAGAATTTACTGACCTAAAACTAGTTAAATATTAATATTCTGAGTAGAACAGCGCATACATGTACTCACAGTACACAGTGCTACGTCTATATCACATGAAACATAACACACGGTAACGCACATTATGTCAGCACACACACACACACACACACAGTCTGGATAACATCAGCATCAGTCGAGGCTCGGGGCTCAAACAGAGAGTCGAACGCAGGAAGAGGAGGAGGAAGACATTTTGAGACAGACGGTGACGAGGAGAAAAACAGAGTGTGAAGAAAAGAGAAAAATAAAGACGAGAGAGAGAGAGAGAGAGGTGAAAACACTGAATGGATGCTGAAACTGACTCCGCTCTCAGCCTATCAGAGCATCCGCCTCACCTCCTCCTTGCATCCGGGCTCTGTGATTGGCTGGTGGGAGTAGAGAGAGAGAGAGAGAGAGAGAGAGAGAGAGAGTGTGACAGGAGAATAAGAAAGAAGAAGAAGAAGAAACTGTCAGATGAGGACAGCTCTGCTCTCCACACCTCCGTCTCTCTCTCTCTCTCTCTCTCTGTTTCTCTGTAGCCTCTCTGCCTCGCTCGCCCCGCTCTGCTGCTGCTGCCAGTGTTCGCTCGCCCGTGTTGCTTTCTGTTTCCTGAGGAGAGAGAGAGAGAGGAGGTTTATTGCGATGGACCTGCTGCCCACTGACTGCTATTACTGCTGCTGTTTACACCGCGGCATCATGGGAGCTGTAGTCTCCTCTGCAGTGCAGGAGGACAGCTGATTGGCCCGAGGATTGTGGGTTATCAGAGTTTGGAGATGTGAGCTGGTGGGCGGACGAGGCTCATCAAACTCTCTCTCTCTCTGTCTGTCTCTCTCTCTCTCTCTGTTCATCTTTCTTTCCCTCCTTTTTCTTCTTCTCTTTCTTGTTTTTTTAAATCACTCAATTTTTGTGTGCGAGGAAAAGTCAGAATGGGTTGTCGTCTCACTCGGACCAAGGTGAGTTTCGGGGTGAGAGAGAAAGAGAATAACAGAGAGAGAGAGAGAGAGAGAGAGAGAGAGAGGATAACATGATGTGATGGATGCTGAGATGACTGTAAACATGGATAACCCAGATAAGAGCTGAAGGAGAAGCTCTGAAGACTGAAGGCGTGTTTGACTGTGTATTATGTACTGTACGTATGTATGTATATATATTTATGTATTGATTTATAGTGGTTGTGTTTTAAACAGACCGTGAAGTTTGACAGACTCAGCATGAACGTGCACTGAAGCGACATCACGTAGAAACAGCAGTCAGCCCAGCTCGGCGTCTGTCTTTCAGCCTTTTATTTCACCAAGCTCTCACCAACCACTAAAAGTCAGTCCCAGATTTACTCTTGTCCGGCGGCTTCTTGCTCGCTCACTCTCTCCTTTTCTCTTCTTAGCTTCCTCCGTCAGCGTCCTCTTCGCTCTCTTCTCCTCTGCCATTATGTCCATAGAAGCTGCTGACTGCTGGGCCTGTAAACCTCTTATTGGTGGTCCAAACCTCCTGTGGTACAAACACTAACACTCCTGCTGTGCTCTGAGCTCACAGTCTGGCTAACAAACTGAGCTAACATTAGCTAACAGCAGCTACAGTTGGCAGCAGTTTGCCCCGTCAGCTCGTTGTCTTCTTCTTCTTCTGTGGTGGTTTAATGGCGCCAACTGGAGAATTACATCCATCACACAACAGGAGTGGATCCAAACGATCTACTAGCATTCTGTTTTGCTGATTTTATGGAAATTTGCTTAAAATGTGGATAAAAACTTCACTGAAGAGACTAAAGATAACACCTGGCTAACAAACTGAGCTAACAGCAGCTACAGTTGGCAGCAGTTTAGAAGATGAAGAGGTTTTCTCCACGGTCCATGCTGGACTTGAACAAGTACCTGCAGACTGAACTACTGCCATTTACTGTCCATCAAATGATTAGTTTGATGACCTAACGCCTGTAAAACGACGTTCCCATCAGCCTCGGCTGTGCTTTGTCTTCACTGCTAAGTAGCAAATGTTAGCATGCTAACACAATAAGCTAAGATGTTGTAAACGTGGTGAACATCGTACCTGCTGAACATCAGTATATTAGCGTTTAGCTCGGAGCGCCGCTGTGCCTAAGTATAGATCTGTTTCTACTGCAGTATCCACGAGGCTGAGCTGCCTCCTCTCTGGAGAAGAAGCCAGTCGGAGGTGTGAATCAGAGCTGCAGCAACAGTTCATGTCAAGTTTTTCTATCTGAACACAGTGTGAGGGCACGAGGATGGACAGTGTGTAATTTGGGGAACAAAACAGTCCTGATAGGTGCTGAATCCACCTGACGGAGCTGGTTGACTCACAGTTAGTTTAGATGTAACACATCTGACTTCATGTTGAGATTATAGTTTGTGTGATGATGCAACCGTTTTTTAAGGCTGCAGATGTACCCGCTTTTAACTCCGCGTTCACGTGATGGCTTACGAAGGATGCAATATGGACATGAACAGTAGGGGCAGTGTGCAGGCAGTATGAGGATGGCTCACTGTGTGATGTGTGGCCGACATTTGAAAATACCGCTGATATTTCTCGTTATTAATTTCTCGCATTGGCAGAATAATAGAAATAGTAGCCACTCATCATTGTCACAACATGTTTGATGTTAGTGTTGGTTGTAGGGTTGGTATATGAACATTTCCGTTCACAGCACAGCCTGCTGTCCACGTGAACACGTAGTTAAAAATCAAGAATCTCCAGCCTCCAGTAAATAAGATCTTTCCCTGATCTGAACACGTCCTTGTACCTAAACAGACCAGGCCAATGATGCCTCATGGTACTGGACCTTCATCATATCAGACCTTCATCATATCAGACCTTCATCGTATCGGACCCTCATCGTATCGGACCTTCATCGTATCGGACCTTCATCGTATCGGACCTTCATCGTATCGGACCTTCATCGTACCGTCACGCTGTGAAGCTGTTTGGTTAGGTTTAACTTATTTACGTGATGTCTACTGGAGGAAAGACAAATCCATCCACCCAGACTTCTCTACGCAGACTTTGTCGCCCTCCTTTGTTTGTGTCATAACTATGACCACCAGGGGTCGCTATGACTACAGAAGTCACCCCTCGAACTATAAACATAAATTTGTGTTGTGATCAGCTGCTTGTACAGACGTTTTCCTGATGAGGACGAGCTGGACCTGAACCACACTGAAGAATTTTTAAAAGTTTGTCATCAGATGAGTCGTCTGATATCAAC
The DNA here is from genome assembly GCA_033000465.1 of Sciaenops ocellatus. Classification (NCBI taxonomy): domain Eukaryota; kingdom Metazoa; phylum Chordata; class Actinopteri; family Sciaenidae; genus Sciaenops; species Sciaenops ocellatus. Next base: position 909,783 of record CP136883.1, on the reverse strand, counting down.
GTTCTGACTGTCAGTGTCATGTTTGACAGTGAAGGTTGTTCATTGTATGTAAAATATCCTGCTGCGTTACAGTCTGTACAGAGGCAGAACATTTTACACCTTAATTAACCTGATTTATTTGAGTGTTTTTGTTGATCTTGAACCTCACTCTGCTCTGCACATCTTATAAACAACATTTTTCAGCCTTCTGAAGCACCGACCAGTCGAGCATGACTTCCAGTGGTGACTAATCTGCAGCAGAGCAAACAGACCACTCTTAACAGCAGAGGCAGAGAACAAACTTGGGCTTGTGCTCAATTATTCAGTTTGAACAAAGCCTGAAGAGCTCAGGAACACACAGTGCTCCGGCGTCGCTCCACAGATTAGTCCGTCACTGAGCGATTTTTTCTTGGAAAGCGACTGTTTGTCGTGGTTACTGAGCTGTCCTCCTCGTCTCTCTCTGCTTGTTATAACGCTGAGACATCTCAGTGATGGTCAGTGACGACTTTTAGCTTAGCCATGTTTTCACTCAACGTCACGTCTCCTGGCTGGACACCTCGGCGATCAAAAGACTCGACCGGCCGCGGTTCAACGCATTCAGCAGAGCTGATCCGTAACAACGGCAGCAGGACGAATGTTTTGAACACATGATTATCGAGCTACGCACGGAGGAGGAGGAGGTTTGATCCTCGATGCACCGATGCTCTGGTAAACCAACCTCATCAGATGACTTCCTGTAGAGCAGCAGACCTCAGCGAAGACAGAGGAGGGAGATCATAACTCGATCTGACGGCTGCTGAGGTGACCCGATCTGCGAGACAAGTGTCACATAAATATACAACAGGAGACATGAAGTACAGTCACAATACATATCAGTCTGCGAAGAGAGCATCGCGAGGACGATAAACTGAAGCACAGACTGAGAAACAAAGAGACACATGACAGCTTCACAAACTATTAATGAGACAACGATCCATCCAGCTCGGGATACGTTTCAGACTATTCTTGTTATTCTATATTTAATCTGCAGACCAAAACTACAGTGACCAGACGTCCCGTTTGTCCAGGAACATTATGGTTTATTTATAAAGTGCCAGAGAGAACCAACAATTCCCACCATGAGCAAACACTGGGTGACAGCGGCAAGGAAAACTTACCAAACACACCACCCTCTATTTCACTTTATTTTACTTCACTGATGGACAGTGAAGTAAACTGCTGCCAACTGTAGTTGCTGGTAGCTCATGTTAGCTCAGTTTGTTAGCCGGACTGTGAGCTCAGAGCACCGGGGCAGTGTTAGTGTTTGTACCACAGGAGGTTTGGACCACCGGGAAGAAGAAGAAGAAGAAGAAGAAGAAGAAGAGGTTTTCAGGCCCAGCAGTCAGCAGCCTCTATGGACATAATGGCAGAGGAGAAGAGAGTGAAGAGGACGCTGACGGAGGAAGCTAAGAAGAGAAAAGGTTGTCTGCTCACTAGTTTTTGATCATAAGTAATGTAATCAGAACAAATACTCGAGTACAGCTGAACATAGTCACCACAGTGGGATTACACTCTGAAACTGGGAGTGCTGAATCACAACATATACTGATTTATAAGAGATGTTGCTTTATTTAGCTTCATGTTCAGCTGAGGTGACAGCTGAGGTTTTGTCTCAGAGAGGATCAGCGTTGATCTTCCATCATGGCTGCTGAAGCTGAATGTAAATGTTTGGTGGAGGACCACACTGGGTTTATTTGTCTGTGATGTGAGCGAGGCAGCACGACGTTGATTGTAAAGAGATTGACAGTTTGACATAAATGGGTGGTGGCGCATGACTAAAGGCTCTACACCGCCTATGGATGTACACTACATTTATGTCCTTATACACGAGCTGCTGTGAAACATACATGGCAACATATTCACATGATTTTCACAATCTGATATTCAAATTTTCAAGATCATGACCGAAACTGACTGCACTGATAATAACCTACAGAAATCAGAATAATTAGTTTCCTTCTTTTGAGACAATGATAGCAAACCGTTCATAATCATCATGGCAGCAGAACATTTCACTGCCACTCTCAGCATGTACAAAAGAAAATGTGACTCACTCACAGTCTATTTTCCTCCTGAATGTACTGGCTGCAGTTGGAGGAAGAACACAAGTTCAACTTAAAGAAGTGAGATGTGAAGGTCGTGTTTACATTCAGCTTCAGCAGCCATGATGGAAGATCAACGCTGATCCTCTCTGAGACAAAACCTCAGCTGTCACCTCAGCTGAACATGAAGCTAAATAAAGCAACATCTCTTATACATCAGTATATGTTGTGATTCAGCACAGAGTGTAATCCCACTGTGGTAACTATGTTCAGCTGTACTCGAGTATTTGTTCTGATTACATTACTTCTGATCAAAAACTAGCGAGTCTTCACTCTCTTCTCCTCTGCCATTATGTCCATAGAGGCTGCTGAGCCCAGTTACATTTCCCAGTTTGCCCGCTCACAGTCCGGGCAGCGCGGATAACAAACTGAGCTAACATGAGCTAACAGCAGCTAACAAACTGAGCTAACATTAGCTAACAGCAGCTAACAAACTGAGCTAACATTAGCTAACAGTGGCTAACAAACTGAGCTAACATGCGCTAACAGCAGCTACAGCTGTCAGCAGTTTACTTCACTGTCCATCAGGAAACTCTGTAAATCACAGAGAGTTGAGGCGGAGCAGCCGGAGGACATCAGAGGGAAAACCAGAAAACATTTTCTCCATAAAATATGATCCAGTTTCACCAAAATCAGTGAAATAGTTGGTGGTGTGTGACTTAGTGCCGTAAAGCGTTACGTACTTCTCCCGACCCGGAGCCCAAAGTTACATAGTGTGAGAACAGACGTACGAATGACAGAGACACCATTCACCTGATCACAGGTCAGTGCAGATCAACAGGAGGTAAACTCTGTTATTTGTTTTTGGCAAATCAGTTCTTTTTAAATTTACCGGATCAAATGAAATATTCTGAGTCTGTATATAAATATTCAGCTCTGCTGCATTTGACACTTTGCATGCTCGCCGTGATTTTGTGCTGAGAACGAGGAGTGTCACATTTTGCAGAGATTTGCACTTTGAGACTGAAAACTGAGTCCAAGCTTCATAAAAAACTGTGAGAGAGACAGATGAAGAGAGAGAGAGTGATCGGTCTGTGTTACTGTCAGAGTGCAGTGAAGCGTTCACTCCTCTGCAGGGTATAGCACATCACTCTCACTGTGTGCATGTTTCTGCATGTATGAACCGGTTGTGTGTGTGTGTGTGTCTTTGTGTTCATGTCTGTTTGAGGTCTTATGGGTCTCTGGGACTGTGTGTGTGGCCTCGGGCCTTGAACTGAGAAAGACTCCAGTCCTGGTTCAGGGGTTCATGAGGCCGCTGCTGCTGAATGCTGACCTACATCGTGCTGCTGCTGTAGACCGAGTCTCTTTAACTTCACTGCATCTTAACTTTCACACGTGATGCTACAACACAAAACACCACGATTAAAGTTTTGTCGTCTCTTTAGACTCTGCAGACGTAATGACAGCGTGTCCTTCGGGCCGCGAGCTGTCCTTTTATGGACTGAGTCGACTGAACGATGACACACAGTTTACATCTGAGACCATCATTGTCTCTTTATGTGAGAGTTAATCTACAAAGAGCCGCGCACATTTCATCATAATGATAATTTAAGAGTTGAATGATATAAAATAACAGCAAGGCTGCAAATTTGTCACTTTTCTGCAAGGACAGAGTTGTAAGTTGGAATGAGATTTTAACTTAAAGAAACCTCTTACAGCAGCGTTATAATAACCCTAACAGGCTGCTATGACTATATGTCAAGCTTGAGACCATTAATTAGCCCGATGAGGTTGAGTTGTTTGATTTAGTGAACACTACCCGTCACAATTTAGATCTAACGTAGCTGTTAACGTTATTTCCATGTAATTCAATTCAATTCAATTTAATTTATATACCACCAGATCATAACTTCAGTTATCTCATGACTCTTTCCATACAGAGCAGGTCAGACTGTACTCTTTATAATATTATTTACAGAGACCACAGACAATTCACACCATGAGCAAACACTTGGTGCCAGTGGCGAGGAAAAACTTCCTTTACAGAGGCAGAAACTTCGAGCAGAACCTGGATCATGGTGGATGGATATCTGAATCAAAATATCAGGTCTATTTAAGTTGGTTTTTACACACTAGGAATTGGTGTTTGGGTGCAAAACAAATATTAAAACTAAAAAAAATAAAGTACTAGTTAAAGTACAACTGACGGTGGTCTCTTGGATCAGTTAAATTTGAATGAATGAATGAATGAATACCTAAGCTCTGTCTTCTAACTGAGCAAAAAGCAGCTACAATAATTATAACAGACAAATATCACATTAATTTTCACAAGGTATCTGAATAGTCCTGTGTATTCTGTGGATGGCAGTAACAAGAAGTACAATGTAATGAATTGAGAGTGTAAAGTCCCACAAAATATAAAATTCTTAAGTACATCAAAGTTGTACTTTAGCACAGTACTTCAGTAAAAGTGTTGTTAAGATAATTGTTTCACACTGTGTGTAAATGGAGGGTCAAGGATCTGCAGAATCTGGTTCCAACACAAATTAACTCCGCGTTAACAAACCTTCAGTGAGAACTGGAGGAGATGATCTCAGTTATCAGCTGCTCTCTAACTTTTACATGATGGCTCAATCTTTTATATTTTTATATATAGACTGTGAATCATATGCCGTGTTGTGTAACACAATTGTAGTCAAGCATGCCAAAAAGTTAGAAACTAAAGAACTGACTGACCTTGTACTGAAGGCTAAACTCCCACTTTGCTGCCTCTGTCCTTCATCTATACTGCAGATAATACTTGTTGAAGCAGGGTGATAGTATCTAAACTCTTAACCCAACAGGCTACTCTTCCTTTCTTAAAGCTGAATCCTTCCTCTGATTTCTTTCTCTGTCATGTTCCCTCTCGTCAGGCCAAGACTCATGAACCTTCTCATCACCGACATCGAGAGGAGCTGCACTTTGTGGACGAGTATGGCCAGCCAATCACTATGCAGGTGGAGGGGAGAAGGGGGCGTGGTCACAGAAGGCGGCAGTCTCGTTGTGCGATGGAGTGCGCCGCTCCGACAGAAAGACACTGGGAGGCCCTGAGAGTCATGGGACTGATGGAGGGAGAGGAAGGCCAGGGAGACAGCTACAGTGCAGGGTGGGTACTCTTGCGCGATGGCAAGGCTTGAGATAACGAGTTAGGGAGCAATGGGGTTTGGATTAGTTTGGGACAAAGACATGATGATGTGACTGATGTTTTCTTGGGAAAAGGCAGGGAACTGCGGACATAGCAAGTTACAGATCAAAATAAACGTTTCCTGGGACTGAAACAAGGCTCTTTTGACCAGGTAAAAATGAGGTTTATGATAAGAAATTTAGAAAACATTTGGGACAGGGTTAAAATCATGGACTGGGTAAAGATGAAACATGGCAGATTGTATAATGGGTAATGACTGTGGGTAAGTAAACAAATCAGATCAGGAAAAGTAGATCAATAGGGTAATAGGGCAAAACATTGGGATCCAGGTTGGGTCAAATCTAAGGAATCCTACCCTTGGAACATGTCCAACAACTAAGGTCAAAGTTTGGGGATAACAGAAGGGTTGTAATTCAGTGTACAACACACTGGGAGGCCCTGAGAGTCCTGGGACTTATGGAGGACGATGAAGGCAGTTAGGGGCAAGGGGATTTGGATTAGTTTGGTACAAGGACATAATGATGTAACTGATGTTTTCTTGGGTAAATGCAGGGAAATGTAGCAAGGTACAGACCCAAATAAAAGTTTAGGAAAAGGCTAAAATCCTGGGACTGGAACAAATCATGGACTGAGTCAAGAGTTTTGAAGTTTTGGAAACTCTGGAGATCGGATAATGGGTTATGACTGTGGGTAAGTCGTGAGGAGTGAAGTAAACAAATCGGATCAGGAAAAGTAGATCAACAGGGTAACAAACAAGCACTGGGTAGATTCAAACCTAATTAAAGGTTTGGCAAAGGGGCAAAATGATCTTTGAATAAATAATCCTACCCTGGGTAAATACCCAAAAATCAATGGTTGGGTGTGGAGTAAAGATTTGGGCATGGGTATAATTTTGGATATGGGATGAAAGCTTGGGACTTGGGTAAAAGGTCTGGAATGGTGGAAAGAATTTCGGATCAAGGTAAAAGTGTAAAAACAAGGTACAAGTTTGGGACATTGGTAAGAATTTTGGGCTAAAGACAAAAGTATGAAATAAAGACTTCTGTTTATTGAAGCTTCAAATCCAGGGACAACATTCTTGACTTGAGCGTTTGGGGGCAAGTTCAGCTTGCAAGGCCAGCATGATGTTGTGATGGCGCTCATATAAATATTCAGGAGTGGACGGTTGTTCTGCTGAGACAGCTGTCAGTGCAACACATGCAATGATTACACATGTGGATGGAAACTATAAATATTCAAAGAGGGATTTGCATGACATGGATCATACCATCTGAACGATAACTGGAGCTACCGTACGTGAACGCTGACATTATCTGAGCACTGCCATGAATTCTCTTTGACATCACCTCCTTATAAAACATGACATGACCTGATTCCTCTTCCTCTACACAGGCCTTATTATGGTCACATGACAGTGTCACCTGACCTATACTCCACCAGTAGTCGCATGATGATGTCGCCTGATATCTATCCACCCAATGGCTACCTGCCAAGATTGTCGAATGACCAGCACCCGGGTAACAACTACCTGCCCAGTGTCTCCTACAGTTTGGATCACCTGGACAGACTGGACTACCAGGTGATTTATTGTGTTTTATTGTATTCTAATCATTGTATGGATTATCTCTACAAAAACAGCAATAATCAATTAACCCTAAAATCCATTCTGACCTTTTGTTTCTACTCCAGGGTCCAGAAATGTTGCCCTACCAGCCTAACTCAGAAAGCTGTCTGATTGGCTGCTACAACACAGAAGAGATGGAGCCAAAGAATTTCAGCAGACAGGTACAGAAGCTAGTTTAATTGATTAGCATCACAAATATTGTATTTCTAATAATGGACTTGATACTTGATCTTGAACTTGATCTCTTTAGTCTGACTATCGTCCTCCTTGGAGGTCTGATCGTTTTCTTGGATACCTTCCCCTGAGTGAGCTTGACAGCGGGCTGGGATGTGGCCCTGACAGCCCACACCACCGGGTGGCATTCTCCGAGGCCGAGACAGATGCTATGTCGTCGCTGCCAGGACACACCCCTTCCTCCCAAGGCTCCTCCTCTTCCTCCGAGTCCCTGATCTCTTCCGAACCCAGCGACTCGGGCTTCCACAGCGTCAGCACCGGGGAGCACAGACGACTGCATAAGATTCACGGAAGCCATGCCCACCGACAGACCCACCATCTCCGTTCAGGCCACTCCCCTCGAGAGCAGAGAGGACGCTGGGATTTGGAGTCCATCCCTGAGACAACTCCAATGACCCACTCTGGAGCGCCACAGGCATCCCGCTGCACTGTGGGTAACAGCACGACCACAACAGTTCACTTCCACAGAGCTGAGAGGAGTCCCACCTTACCTCGCCACCGCTCCCCACCTTCTCCTTCTGCTGGTTAGTAAAGCTCTACAAATCATTAAACAATCCATCTGATGCAACAATATACAGATTATTCTGAAGCCAAGATCAGCAAATTTATCTGAAGTATTTATCTGAAACAGATATCAGTCCTGCACATTAGCAGTTACGTGATGAGCTAGCAACAACAGCTACAGTTCAAGTTCAAGTTCAAGTTCAAGGAATCTTTATTATCCCCGAGGGGCAATTCACAATGCAATGAAAAACAACAAAACTCCAAGTGCATCACTAAAGTTCCTTCAGGTAACCTGGCCTTTATTCTTTCCTTGTAATGTTTCAGTTCTGTTTGTGTCTACACCCTTGTGACTGGACAGAAAAATCCAATGCATAGTCATGCATGAAGTCCAAAAACATGAGGCGTTCAGGCTTTAACAGTACGACTCGGTGATAGGGGTATATTCATCAGGTTTCCGAGACAATATTTAAAGTTTTAGGTTAGTCGGCTGCATACAGGACTAAAGAACAGACCGTAACAAAACATAAGCAACACAGACCCAAAGGCAAAACTACTAGGCCAACAACAAACAATAAAACTCCACCACAGTTATCAGTGTAAGGTGAAACCCAGTCTGTATTTTCTCCTTTTTTTTTTCGGGAAATCCCCACAACAAAATAATATTCACTTCAGTTTAAGTTAAAAATAAGAAAACCAAAAGATGTTTCTCACGGAGTTACCAGAGTTACCAAAGTTAGAAGTCTGAAAGAACCACATGGCATGCCGTACAATGCAGAATATCACGGAAAAACAAGAAGACAGACATGTGACCAGGACAGTCCACATCACTGGGTAGACTGGGTTGGTTTCTGGGTTGAGGTGTGTCTGCAATGAGCCAAAATAAATTAACCTCCCATTGATTATTTAGTAACCAGAACAAACCACAGCATCTTACCAGACCGGGCTGATGGTCTGTGGTCAAGGTGTTCATGATCACTATTGTCATGCAGCAAGTCATGGTTTGAGACCTGGTTTAACACCAACAAGCTGCAGGTCCCTTGTGGGGCATTCCCGCAGTGTGAGTCCAAAGTGTGTTACCAAAGGTGGTCCAACCTGAGATGTCTTTCAAGGCAAGCAGATCTTGCTATAATGGCTAATATATGTTTAGACGTGACGTGTGATGAATATTCGGGACCTGATTACTTACTTCTGTCTGCAGGTTGCCGTACTGAGCCCTGCCAGCGGAGGGCGCTGTGGTTGGAGCAGCAGCAGGGAGGAGGCAGGTTAATGGAGACTCCAGGGAGGAGTCGAACAATAACAGATTTGACCGAAGGACAGCACCGCCGCAGGGCGAGTCACCCCAACGTACCAAATCCAAACCGACAGAACAGCCAACCAGATACAACCAGCAACACGTTGGGGCCGAGGAGCAGGGCCAGTTATCCCAGTGACTGCCACCCTACCAGTCACCTCAGCATAGACAGAACCAGTCTGACCAATCATCAGAACGCACTGAGAAACAGCCAGGGAGCAACCCAGAGCAGAGAGGAGGAGTCCCTCTCTAAGAGTCCTGGATCTGGCTCCAGTGGAGCGTCAGACTGGCGTGGCTTTCAGACTCTCGGGAATCGTACCGGCAACTCTAAAGGTTCTGTTCCTTTCTACAGCACACTGGGAGCACCACAACGTAGCCCTCATTCACCACCCTCTCCCCGCTCCAGACTGTCCAATCAGAAGTCAGTCAGGAACCAGCTGCTCAGAGCCCGAGCCTACAGATTGGCCAGGGAACGCAGTGAGGTAACAACGGACGAGGAGGTGCGAGGCGATGGGGAGCGCGAAGGCGATGAGGACGGAGAGGACGGACGGTGGGCGGGGCGATACTGGAGTCGGACTGAAAGGAGACGCCACCTGGCGTTGTCACGACAACACAGAGAGAGGAGAGTCGGAGGGGAGGAGCAGGCCGGCGGACTTCAGGGGTCGCTGTCGTCTCAGACGGTGCTGGAGCTGAGTCACATGAAGCAGAACCGACTGAGGAACAGCAAGCTGCTCGATGATTGGACAACTGTGGAGGAGCTGCTGACTCACGGGACACGGGTGGAGAGTGACAGTCAGCTCTGTCCCAGCCCTCTGTTATCGGTTACTACTGTCTGATGGGAAAAACCTCTGACACACAGCACTCCGGTCCAGATTCATTCAAGGTTTGCACAGTGAGAGTGTAGACGTGAGCAATAAAATGACCAAATCAGAGAGAGTGCTGACAGAGGGCATGAATCTATGGAACACTGTATCTGTTTGGAGGTAGATCTAGCTGACCACATCATGTTTACCATGAGTCCTCCAAGTCTGTCCAAGAATTCATCGAGTGCACAGTCTTCAATGTCCCTTGCAAACTTGCAAGCTAGGTAGCTCATTAGCTGTAATTACTTATTTTAATCAGTCTCATTGAAATCCTGCTTAGCCCCTCAGAGGACATGGGCAAAAATCAAAAATCCACGTGCACGGAAAACTACCTGGTGTGCACCAGAAATTCTCGGTATCTGTGCTCCCTCTCCTCATTCACTGTCTATGTCACTTGGCCACAGCTGTCTGTCTCTCTCTCTCTCTCAAACCAAATTAAACTTCTTGGTGTCTCTGTTTTCAAGCACAGACTGAGACAGTCTTAGACTTAGAAGATGGTTCATGAAATAAACCAAACCAGAACACAACAGGTAGAGCCATAGTCTTAGTTTAGTTCAGTCACATTTCAGGCTGACTGTGGAGCAGTTTGACCGACAGATCTGACAGATTTTCATCAAAAATACAGCTCAGCTAACTTCTGTCCTGTCGAAATGCAAAGTGTCTCCTGTACACGGCAGATGTCCCATGCCAAAATACTTACTGGTGACCGCAGGATAGTTTCTGGTGTGCACCAGATTATTTTTCCCTTGTCCCTTCCATAAATCCAGATCTCTTTTTCAATAAGACCAGAATCCCCACCGCACACACAAAAAGTGAGACAATCAAAAAAATAACAACAATAAATTGTACAATTTGCTATGATTTGTTTAAAATGGCTGAAGCTGGAGAAACAAGCTGAAAGATGCAAAAAGATGCATAGAGCTGCTGGATTTATACTCAAGTCTGATTTCATTCTGACTATTTGTGATGTTAAAATAAAACTATACCCTCATATACTCTAAAATGGAGAAAAATCTAATTGCAAAAATACAATTAAATTGCACCTGTGCTGCAATCTTAGTGAATCTGGATCTCAGTCATGTTCAATATCTATCTCTGAAAGGGGTCAAGAAGTATAAGAACGATGTAGGAACTGAAAAATGTCATCAAAGCTACTACGAAGGAAAATTACCAACAAGGTTTTCTGCAGAAAAGGTTGAAATTAATACAAATCGTAAGTATGGCAATCTAACCAACCTCAGAGAAACTGATTTCAAAGCCAACACATCGTCTGACAAGAACCTCTGAACCAACGCTTGTTGAGTTTCTGCAGGTTTGTAACGAAGGAGTTGCACGAGCTTCAGACTGTGCAGCGTTAACAGACTCACTGGGCGGACCGGTCGGTGTCTTCACACACCAGACCGCCTGTGACTGAAATATCACACGATCGGTGGTGTCGCCTTGTGAAAAAGTGTCTCCATCTCCTTTTTCTGGTTTCTCTGCCTTCGTGTCCGTCTCTGTGCCATAAAAACGTCAACGTGGACTCTGTCGAGGCGCTGTGTTCGCTCTAAGCTTGTTAGAAGGATTTCTGCACCTTTATGATCAAACAGCCTCGAAATCTCCGAAGACACTGGTGTTTTTTTTAAGTCACCACTTTCGCCGGTTCCTTCTGAGTGGTTTACCGTTAATCTCCACGCGCTCTCCTCGCACAGACTCGGAGTGTAAATAAATGAGACAAGTCTCTGTCTGCAACTGGGTTTCTATCTCTGAAGACTTCTGCTGCATTAGGTGGATTTAAAGATCTGTTCGAGGGTGAAAGTTGGTGTGTTGCTCCACGTCATAAATCAGAAATCACTATGTTTATTCACTTTCGTGCTGAGAGTTACATGAGAAGATTAAATATGAAGCTACAACCAAAAGACAGTTACTTTAGCATAAAGACTGGACGTAGCTAACCCAGCTATAAGAAATAGTTTAGTGGAAAGTCCTCATAAAACTTCAACATGTCGTTTTTACTGTTTGGTTTTTATACCGATTAAACAACTTATTAGATGTTAATTATAGAGCCCGACTGACATGAGTTTTGAGACCGAAACACAGAAAATAAATCTTTTCCATGACAGTTAAATATTTAATATATTAAATAATTTTATATGCATATTGAATATGCTTCTTCTCTCTTAAATCAGTTTTTAATCTGCTGGATAAAACACACATTTTCTTCATTATGTAAAGCTGCATTTGTCTCTTCACACCGATAGAAAATAAGAAAATATGTATATCAGACATAATCGGATAATGTATGCACTTATACTGATATCAGCTGATATTGTCAACCAATCTATTAATATAGACCAGGCTCTAGTTATTTATTAAGCTTCAGAGGTGCTGATGGACAGATTTCTTTCACCTCTTGGCACAGCCAGGCTAGATGTTTCCAGTCTTTGTGCTAAGCTAGGCCAAACTTCTCCTGGATGTAGCTTCCTATTGTGGCGTCGATTTTCTCATGTAAACTCGCATATTTTATAACATTTCGAACTGTTTGTGACACCTGAAGTGGTGTCGAGAGACTCAGAACATATCAGCAACAAATTCAACCAAACGATGGAACTTAACGACTACACAAGACTTCTATCCAGATCAGATTCTTTAAAAGAAGTCCGTCACCTGATTCTGATCAACAGGAGGGTTCACACAAATATCGATGTCTCTGTTATCTTGTCAGAAGAGCTGCTACGAGCAGATATGATTTCAGCTTTTGGAAATGTTCATCAGGGTTAAATGTTACGATGTAATAACGTGTTAAATAATGAAACTGTTCAATGCAATTTTGTTGAAAAAAGAAAATGTCAGTTTATTTTCATATTCTACCGAGGTTTGGAAGAAACGAAGACCTGAAGAGTTTTCAGGTCACGAAGTTTGACTCATGAAATGAATTTATTTCTTTTCTAAAGTGTGTGTGTGTGTGTGTGTGTGTGTGTGTGAACGAGATCTAAAGTTTGATACTAACTTGTTCGTAGTGTTTAGCCAAAGATATTGTGCGACTTTGGTTTGTGGACAATCTAGAACAACAATCACTGTATGATGTAAAAGTATATTTTATAACCACATTAGTTTTTTATAGACTTTATTTTGCTGTGAGTCGATTACTTCTGTTTTTCAACAACATCCTGCTATGCTAGTGTGTGTACATAGATGTTTATTATACAGTCGAAACCTAGCATGCTAACTCCCGATTAGCACAGAAAAAGCATCTCAGTTGTCCTAAGTGCTGAGTTTTTATTGGGCTTTTATTTTGACAAACAGAGGAAGAGATGCACTAAAACCACGAATGACCTAATTTGTTAAATTAAAGGACCAGTGTGAAGGATTAGGTGATATCTAGTTGTGTGGCTACAAGTTGCAACCAACTGAATATTTGTCATTTTCCAAGCATGAAGGAGAAACTACGGTGACCAGTTTTTCATTTGTCTGTTGTGGGCAGCTGTAGAAACTTGGCGGTTCAACATGGTTGACTCTTCAGATGATTAAACACAAATGAAATCAGAGTTACACACTGGACCTTTAAACTTTGGCGTGGCTGAGTTTAATTGTCAAACTAGAATTGGATTCAAAAGTATAAATTATTTTGAGTCATGCAGCTAACTAGCTAATTAAAGTCCAGATTCCACTGAACAGAATGTTAAAAAGGGAAAAATGTTTTTTTCACATTTCACTGAGATTCATCAAAACGTTCTTAAGATGTTGAAATTATGTTTTTATTACTTCAACATTGAGAGAAATGTGGTCATTGTCTTTATTTTTGAGGTGAAACAATTGATGTCAGTCTGATGTTTGTGCGAGAGTCAGGGTATGGTTAGCCTAGCTTAGCATAAAGACTGCAAACGAAGGGGAACAGCTAGCCTGGCATTGGCTAAAGCTAAAAAAAAAAAAACACCTACCAACACTGTAAACATGTATCTAACTCTGCAGAAAATATTCTTGTCACGCCACATTTGAAGCACGTCTGTAGTCACGTGAGGAGAAAAAAATGACTAAATTTGTTGTTTGGAAAAATGGTTACATTTGACACACGAGCATGAGATCAATGTCCATCTTCTTGTCTCACTTTTCCCAAAATGTTGAATGAATAATTCCTTTAAAGATCTGAGACAGTATGAGATTATTTAAGTCTTTAAATTTAAACGTTAGAAAATTAAAAACATTTCTTTCTTTCTCTTTAAATGTTCTGAAGCAGTTGAGGTGATGTTCAGGTTTGGTGAACCTGGTCCTGACTCTTTAGCTTCAACTGGTTTTTGTTTCTTTCAGGGCCGTGTGCAATAATCAGAGGTCCGGTCCCTGCAGGGCGGGCGGTCCTCTGTCCGTCAGCTCTGTCGGAACTGGGTCCCCATAACGTCTTGTGCTCAGGTTTATGTGTGTGTTGATGACGGAGGAAAGGTTATGTGATAAATTTGATTTTTGTATTTCCTGTTTGTTTGCTGCATCCTGTGACCTCACAAATGTGAAATTTGAATCATGATGGGCAGAAACTTCATCACCCAGAATTCCTGTAGAACAATGTCAGTAAACTGTGAACATTTAAATATTCATGTTGTTTTTTAATTCTTGATCTGAACGCACAGCTGAAGACAGACACGAGTTTCTCTGTACATCTTAAATCACAATCAGAGCAGAGGAGACCGACATGTCCTCACGTTTAGTCTATAGTATGAGCCAAACTCAAAAAACAATCCTACAATTCCCAGAATGCAACTGAATATGTCTTTCATTAGACGCCTCAAACTTCCTTGTATAAAATTGTAGTTTTTAGATCGTGCTGGATGAGGGCTGAATTATAATTTAAGACATAATGTAATTTATTGATAATGAACTGACGGTAAAATAATTCTTAACATTTTCAAACAGTAACTAGTTCCTCTGTTTAAAGCAACATTGTTGCTTTAAAGCAACATTTAAATACTGAGCTGCTCCATAATAAACGTGATAAAAATTCATCCGGCCCTGAAATGAATCCACAGTTTGTGGAGACGAGATGCTCGGCTGACTTCATAAATTCAGACAGACGGGTCTGAAAATCTTTCTAATGCAGCTCTGAGGAATCAAAGCATGAAACACAGAAACACAAGAAACACATGAAATACATGAATCACAGGAAACACACGAAACACATCAACACAGGCTGCCTCCAGTTCAGTCTGAGTCCTTTTAAGGACACGAGGTCGGTCCTGATGAAGAACTCAAAATTCAGTAAGAATTAACTTCAACCTCAATTTCCCGCCTAATAAGACATTTACAATATGTTTTTTTAATTCTTAAACAGGTGTTATGAATTATTTTTTTTATATATAGTTTTGTGAAAACGACATTTTTTTCTTAGTTTTTAATTTTTCCAAAAGAGTTTAAATTTTTTTTAATCAAAAACAAACTGGTGAACTAGTTTCTTTTTGTCAGGATCATTCAAGTTTTTTAGTTTCTTTTTTTAATCTGTGAAAACAGGTGTGTTTTATTAATACTCATTTTAGCCACAAGAGGCAGTGTCGACCTGAAGAAAAATGAACATTCATTTGGCCTTCAGGGCTTCCGTATAAAAGAAGAGCTGCTTTCAAAAGGACACAGATCCTCACCTGGGGTGTTAAAAAACAAAACAGGAAAATAGTATTTTGAAAAATGTTGTTCAGACAAACTGTTTCCTGTCAGCAGATTCAAAGTTAAACTCGTCTCTTTCGTCGTCGTCGGTCGTTTTTTGTCGTCGTCTGGTTCTTTTATCATCGACGCTGACTGACAGCGTTCTCCGCTGACAGCCACGCTGGCTCTTCAGTCCTGCTCCGTGACCGTTTCTATAGCAACTGGTGTTTCTACGGCAGCTGATCTCTCAGCTCTTGGCCTTGTCACCATGGTGATGTGCTGTGGAGGCTGATGGGACTTATTTACAGATGACACTCGTCAGCAGCAGTAAAATCACCTGCAGGTCTGACTTCAGCAGCAAAGAGCCGCCGTCATGAATTTAACAGATCAATATATATATTTCACTCTCTGTTGTCACGCTGCAGTTAAACACTAAACTCACCAGCACTCTTCTTCTTCTTCTACATCTGACCTGAGGAATCTGACAGCAAACTGCGTCATCACGTCGACAGGGGCTGAAGTGACCTCTGCTGGCCGACATGTGGAATTACAACGGCTTGACACAAACCTGCAGGCGTCATTAAAAAGAAAGAAAAGAGCAGCTGTGACAGAAAAATGAGCGTCGTCACGTCGTGGTCCTGAAGGGAAAATACATTTTCATGTGGAGAAGTTATTATGTTTCAGTTCTTCAGGAGACTTCAGTGTTTCTAGGCTGAATAATGTCACGTCTGATCGATGCAGCAGTTTGTGGTCAGAAAGTCTGCACAGGAACAGGAAGTCTTCAGTTTGAGGGTCAGTTCAGGCTGTTTGAGGTTGAAGCTGAAGCTGCTTCATGAAACAAAGCCAGAACACAACAGGTGTCACAGTTTAGTCCATGAATCCACCTGGAGCGCGCTCAGTTTCAGTCGCATTTCACTGTGGAGCAGTTTGATTGGCCGCTATAGGTAAATTCATACATTTAAGATCGATCGAGCACCATGATGAGATTAGCCTAGCTTAGCATAAAGATTGAAAACAGGGAAACTGCCTCGCTCCAAATCTGGAGCCGTCAGCGAGCGTCAGAAATAAAGACAGAGAAATGAGAATTTGTAACAAATTTATTCCATAAAATATTCTTGAAAATAAACTTGTATATCGCTCCATGAAGCTGCAGCTCAGTTTGAAAACATTCACACGGGACAGACGAGCTGCGTCTCCACTGAGTCCATCAGATGTGACGTGTTTCAGTGGAAACGCAGCCGAGACATAAAAACAGCTCTTTAAAATAAAAAAAGATTCAGAGGCCGCTGAGAGTGATGAGTGTAAAAATAGAGTTGTTCCGATTCTGATACCAGTATCGGAAATTGCTCCGATACTGCCGAAAATGCTGGTATCGGTATCGGCGACTACTCGAGTCCAGGCACCGATCCGATACCACGTAATTTATTAAATTAGTAATTATTTACTGGTTAGCTCCGTTAAGCTCTGGCACAGTTCTTAAAACAGTGGCGCTGTGCTGCAACCTGCAGCCTGCTGTTTTAGAGGGACGAGGAAGAGTTGATCACGTGACACAGACACAACAGACACACGTGTGTCAGAGCCGGTTGACGCGAGGCTTGGAGCTAAGCTAACTAGCAGCTAACTAGCACTAGCATATCACGTCGGCGGTGTGGCAGTATTTCACGCTGGATGATGCTCCCACCAGTAAGACTGCGACATGCAACATATGCAAAGAAATGCCTTTTTTATTTAAAAATATTGTGGCTGCACTTTAACTTTTTTTAAAAATAATTATTCCTGGGTTTATTTAGTCAAATTGCATCTGCACTACTGATTTTTATACTGCTCTATTTAAAAATAAATTTAAAAATAAATGGCTTGAATTTGCTGTATTTAATCACAAAGGGTTTAACCTGAGCCAGGCCTTACCACAATGATAATCATATCACAGTCATGCAGGCGTAGTATGATATTTTTTTTATAACATACTGGTATCGGATCGGTACTCGGTATCGGCCGATACCCACAGCACAAGTATCGGAATCGGTATCGGGAGGGAAAAAATGATATCGGAACATCTCTATGTAAAAACATTTCTGCAGAGCGTGTAAACCTTCAGTCTGAATAAAAACATGAAATCAAACTAAAGCTGAAAAAACATTCAAACATGCAGCATCAAAACTCTACAGACATTACATTCTATATTTAAGACTGAAACATTTTAGATTCTCTGAACGTTTTCTTGTTTCCAGACTGACAGGAAAATATTTGACGTCATGAAGAACAGGACTGACAGGAGCAGGTTTGTACTTCAGTAATCACATTACAATTACTCCATCACAGGTTTGACTCGTTAGTTTTTAACGTTTGGCTCATTAGCAGTCTAATAATAAGTAAAGTCACATCACACTGCTCACGGATTATCAGTTCACCTTTGTCTGGAAAAACTCAATTAAAATCTGTTTGTGTGAATAAAAGTTGAAGTTCATCAACTAAAATAAAAATAAATAAAAACTTTTTGTTTTCATATTTGATTCTTTTTGGAATCAAACACCAATCTTTAAATTACGTTAACAAACGTCACAAACGAGCTCCCGTCTGCTGTTTGTAACGTTAAAACTGAATAAAAACAAACAAACAAACAATCTGCCGTTCTTGCGTGAGGCTGGTTGAATTGGTCATTTCCTGTTTCCTGTGATCTGCAGTGAAGGAAGTGGAAACATGGAGTGTTTCCTGTTCAGAGCTCTTTAAAGTGATCAGACATCAAACGTCAGAATAACGTTTAGAAAACATAAGAAGTATGTCGGCGGTGTGCGGAGCCCCGCGGGGACAAAAAATACTGAATGTTGAAATCTAAATAAAAAAGGTCGATCATCAGGAAGCAGCAGAAGAAGGAGGAGGAACTGTAATCTGAGTATTTTTACTGTAACTGTGTCACTGAGGCGACGTCAGCAGCATCATATGAAGTGCGTCAAACTGAGCATGTGCGGCGTCTTTAACGACTTCCTGTCCCTCATCATTAATCCTTTATCCCTTTATCCACCCGGACATCGTCCAGGTCAGCTGACCTCTGAAACGTCTCCATGGAAACCAGATCCACGTTCGAAAAACTTTTAGATGAACATGAAATATGAGTCTGATGATTTAATGCCTTTAATTAACTTTTAATATCAAAAACTGATTTATGACTGAAAAGGTGCATTCATGATGATAATAATAATATAATAATAATAATAATAATAATAATAATAATGATAATGTGTCGGTACAAAGTGCTGCAGAGCTTCGATCGTCTCTGAATTGATTGTTGGTGAGAGGTTGTCTTAGCGTTGTTTAAAGGTTCTCTGGAGTTTTGTTTGACTCGTTAAACACTCCATTCTACTGACCTACAGGGGGCGCTAAGGCACCAAGAAATACAAGATGAATGTAAACGATGCAGCGTTTGAAATCTTTAACATAATTGTGAAGAAGTGATGTAACGATGCACACAGAGAGGTCTGAAACTTTACCTGGAGACAGAGACGTGATTTCTGATTGCATCGGACAATATTCAAGATTTCCAGATTTCTGCAAAATAACTCAACACGTCCATAAACGAGACGAATGTTTGTCAAACGTCAAAGTGTTTTTAACTCACGACGTGTTCGAAATATGTTAGAGACCTCATTCTTCATCATCATCATCATCATCATCGTGTCGAGAAGCTTCATCAGCAGATTTTCGTCACCTGATTCACTTTTTAATAAGAAATAATTGTTTGTTTGTTTGTTTGCAGGATTTTTTGGTTCATTCAGAGAAAAAAAATTAAATAAAAACGTTTTGAACATGTGAACGCTACGAACGAGTGAAACGACGGCCGGAGAGAAAAATCAGAGATTTAATGAGACGAGATATTTGAAGGAAAAGTCGTTATGATTTTTTTTTCAAAGTCCGACTTTTTAACTCTTCAAATCTCCGATGTTTTTCCCGGCGGTCGTAGCGTTCGTGTTGTGTCGTAGTGATTGTACTCTGCATTGTGTGTGTGTGTGTGTGTGTGTGTGTGTTCACCCCGCCCCCTCGCTCTCCTCCAGGTTGTGTTTGACGAGAAACTCTTTGATGGTTGGCTGATTGTCTAGCCCCGCCCACTGCTCCTCCACCTGCCGCAGAAGCTCCTCCCACCGCCGCTTGTCTTTTCCCGTCTGCCACGACAGCCGCACCACCGCCTGTAACAACGGCAACAGGAGGGGGTGTGGCCTGTCCATGCGCTGCTGTGACGCGTCGTCGTCGTGGGAGGGGCGGGGCTTGTCCTCCACGCCGGTCTCAGGCGGCGTCAGAACACGGAGGGCGTGGTCGCAGTGATCCCGCGCCTCCTCCAGCTGGTCCACTTCCTGGAAGCAGCTCGACAGCCCCACCAGGGTGAAGAACCAATGGGAGGAGGCCGGGGGCGAGGCCTGAGCCTGGTTGTCATAGTAACTGGTCCAGCCCAGCTTGTGTTGCAGTCTCTTGGCGTTGAGCAGCGGGCCCAGAGCCTCCTGGTACCGTCCCACCCTCAACGAAACAAGACAAACGCAGAACACTGAGGCGGCGAAGGAAGCTCGTTAAGTTATCAAAGAAATTAAACCTAACGAGCAACATTCAAACTTTATCTTTCTTTTCCAGCTGAAACTTCAAATATTTTTATTTTGTGTGATCTTCAGAAAAACTTTAATTAAAAGTCAGTTATTAATTAATTATTATTAATGACTTTTAATTGACTGTCAGTGATTAAACTCACAGTATTGATACATAAACCTTCTTAAACATCAAACTCAAGTACTTTTCAAGGACAGTTCCCTTAAATTCAAGGACCATACACATCAAAGTTTGAGACACAGATCTCGGTAAAAAATATAAAAAGGTCTTGAATTTTTATTCTTGAACAAAACGTCTAAATTTAAGAAGTTTTTAAAAGACTTTCAAAGGTTTTCAAGGACTTTCAAGGGAAGTCCTGTCGTCATTCAAAGAACGCAGGATCACGTCGGCGATCTGAGAGACAAACACAATTCAAGTTTTTCCAGGACAACATAAAATTTTATGATCATTTGGAAACCTTCTAAATTTCCAGGTTTTCCAGGTTTTCAATGACGCATGAGAACCCTGGCACTGTATGTAGACCTGAAGCATCATGAACAAAACTCAGCGTCCGATGGTTGGTTCGTGATGATGTCACGGTGATGTCATTTACCTGATGAGCAGCTGTCCGGCCTGCAGGTCGGTCAGGTAGAAGAACTGTCGGACGCACAGCGCCCCCCTCAGGGCAGACAGCGAGCACAGGTGAGACAGGTACTGCTCGAACGCTCGGCTCCGCTTGGCGATCGTCTCCGCCGTGAAGTTCCTGCGCAGCTTCTTCCCTACAGGAACAGGAAGTGGTCACGTGTCAGAGTTCGACCGGCGATTTCTCGCCGTTCAGACTGATGACATCACTCGTACTCACGGGGGAAACAGACGCGCTCCATCTGGTCTCCGTGGTTACGGCGCAGCGTGGCGTGGAGCCGCTGGAAGTCGGAGTATCGGCGGGTGATGATGGCCGGAGTCTTGTCGCTGCCGCCGGACTGGATGACGTGGATGGTGTAGAGCTGGAGACGGAGACAACCGAGGTGAGACACGTCTGAGGTCAGCTGACCTGTCTCACCCCTCCAGCTCACCTGTCTCACCCCTCCAGCTGACCCGTCTCACCTCCAGCTCACCTGTCTCACCCCTCCAGCTCACCTTTCAAACCTCCAGCTCACCTGTCTCACCCCTCCAGCTCACCTTTCAAACCTCCAGCTCACCTGTCTCACCCCTCCAGCTGACTCGTCTCACCTCCTGCTCACCTGTCTCACCCCTCCAGCTCACCTTTCAAACCTCCAGCTAACCTGTCTCACCCCTCCAGCTGACTCGTCTCACCTCCTGCTCACCTGTCTCACCCCTCCAGCTCACCTTTCAAACCTCCAGCTAACCTGTCTCACCTCTCTAGCTTACTCCTCCAGCTGTCCCGTCTCACCTCCAGCTCACCTGTCTCACCCCTCCAACTGACCCGTCTCACCTCCAGCTCACCTGTCTCACCCCTCCAGCTCACCTGTCTCACCCCTCCAGCTCACCTGTCTCACCCCTCCAGCTGACCCGTCTCACCTCCAGCTCACCTGTCTCACCCCTTCAGCTCACCTTTCAAACCTCCAGCTCACCTGTCTCACCCCTCCAGCTCACCTTTCAAACCTCCAGCTCACCTGTCTCACCCCTCCAGCTGACTCGTCTCACCTCCAGCTCACCTGTCTCACCCCTCCAGCTCACCTTTCAAACCTCCAGCTCACCTGTCTCACCTCTCTAGCTTACTCCTCCAGCTGACCCGTCTCACCTCCAGCTCACCTGTCTCACCCCTCCAGCTCACCTGTCTCACCCCTCCAGCTGACCCGTCTCACCCCTCCAGCTGACCCGTCTCTCACCTCCAGCTCACCTGTCTCACCCCTCCAGCTCACCTGTCTCACCCCTCCAGCTGACCCGTCTCACCCCTCCAGCTGACCCGTCTCTCACCTCCAGCTCACCTGTCTCACCCCTCCAGCTCACCTGTCTCACCCCCGGCTCTCTGGACTCACCACATATTTGGACGAGCTGTCTTGCACCACGCTGGCGTCCGTCACCTCGAACAACAGGCTGTCCGTCAGACGCCTCCCGGTGGGGGAGGGACTTCCTCCTCCGAGTCCTCGCAGGTTCCTCCAGCTCTCCTGAAGCTGCCGAGTCAGCAGCGAGGACGGGGAGGGGGCTACCGGGGACACGCCCACAGGACTGGCGTCTGCAGAGAGAGGAGGAGGAAGTCATGTGACCAGGTGTGAGCTATGACACACGCGTGTTTCCTGGGGAGTATTCGAGGTCACGCTGTTGCCAGAAAATCAAGAAGAAGAAGTGAAAGCAGCACGACTCACTTCAACGTTTCAAAGATGAATCAGACCATCAGAGAACAAATAAAAACATGACGAGAAGGAAGTGTGACAGAAAGTTCAGCACCACTTCCTGTTGTTGGTACAGTACGACGTGGTGCTAACCCGCCTCACCACAGCTAATCGTGGCTGTTCTAGTCAATGGGTGCGGTCCGATAGGCAGTTTGTCTCATGAAGGTTCACTGAAGTGTTAACGTGTCCGTCATGATAAGAGCTGTTTGAATCCTCTAACTGTGAAGGAAAGGAACTTCAATGCTTCCTTCATTATCTCCTTCAGCATAGGATACACGGAGCATCCTTTAGGAAAGGAAAGGAGGTGACCTGCTGTGTTGTTGACTGTGGAGCTGCGTTCACACACAGAGTAAAAACTGTTTGTAACTGTGACATCCAGCGTCCTGCAGATCATCATGAAGTTACCGTTGCTGATTAATCATATATCTTTGCCATAACTTGCTGATATGTTTCTATATGAGTGGACAGGAGGGTGAGCGACCATACCAGCGTAACAAACACGTCATGTGCCTTCTGTGACAGGTGGACAATATTCATTTATTATTTGAATTCTGACGTTGATGATGACGTCACATTTTTCACCGGGTTGTCCACGTTTATATTTCCTGCATGAAACAACACGGTCAGAGCGCACGGGGAGGATCTAGGAAGTATCTCAGATGAGCGTTTTGTAGTCCATCTTCTGGACTTTGTAGTTTTACCACAGATCACGTCAATAACATTCACCGTCACATCATGACGTAGTCTAGTGTAAGAGCAGTCGTCTTCTCCTAACTCCTTATGACCTCTCCTTCACATGTTTCCTTATCACCTCTCCTTCACATGTTTCCTTATCACCTCTCCTTCACATGTTTCCTTATCACCTTGTGACATTTTCCATGGAGGTCAAGGAAAAGTGGTTAGGAAAAGTGGTTAGGAAAAGTGGTTAGGAAAGGACTGCTGGTGGTTTGAAGTCGTGTAGAAGGACCAAAACAGCATTGCAGCTGTGACGTGTCCGTAACGGAGAGTCGATGATCATGTATCGTGTTCGCTGCTGCAGTTCAACACGTGTCACGACCATCGTTTATCATCACGTTAGCACGAGTCAGCTGCTTTGTATCATGTGAAGTGAAGTGTGTGAATGAACACGCCTCACCTGTGCTGCTAAGCCCCTCCTCCATCGACTCTCCCAGGAAGTCGGAGTCGCTGTCCATCCCCGACCCTTCGCCCTCGGCTCCATCCTCTCCTCCTCCTCCTCCTCCTCCTCCTCCTCCGCTGTCGAAGCACAGCGTCCCCCCGAGCCGATCGGTCACACACTCCTCCTCCTCCTCCAGCTCCGCCTCCCAGTCGTCCTCTTTAAACTCCTCCTCTTCCGGTACGCCTCCGGCTTCCTGCTCGGGTCCCGCCCCCTGACCATCTTTAAACAGCGAGCGCTTCAGACGGTCGAGCAGCCGGGACGCCATGACGCCGCCGGGCGGGGAGGGGCTAAAGAAACAACAGGAAACAGAAACAGACTGTAAAACACGACGCGTCCTCATCATCAGTGTGACGTTCAGCACGATCCAGGTCATGACGGTCACGTTTCAGCTCACAGACGCTCTCATCTACATCCGAAACAAACCGGAGGACGGCAGCGGGCCGAGCTGGCTCCGGTTTCAGAGCCGGCGGCCTCCCTGAATGGAAACCATGTCACACATTAATAATGCAGCAGCTCGCTCAGTCAGCCGGAGCCAGGAAACCCAAACGCACAGCGAGGCCTCTGCCTGCACAGCCCGATCCACGAGGTCCCGCAGAGCTCCACGAGGTCCCGCAGAGCTCCACGAGACCCAGCAGAGCTCCACGAGGTCCCGCAGAGCTCCACGAGGTCCCGCAGAACTCCACGAGGTCCCGCAGAGCTTCACAAGACCCAGCAGAGCTCCACGAGGTCCCACAGAGCTTCACGAGGTCCCACAGAGCTCCACGAGGTCCCGCAGAGCTCCACGAGGTCCAGCAGAACTCCACGAGGTCCCGCAGAGCTCCACGAGGTCCCGCAGAGCTCCACGAGATCCCGCAGAGCTCCACGAGGTCCCGCAGAGCTCCACGAGGCCCAGCAGAGCTCCACGAGGTCCCGCAGAACTCCACGAGGTCCCGCAGAGCTTCACAAGACCCAGCAGAGCTCCACGAGGTCCCACAGAGCTTCACGAGGTCCCACAGAGCTCCACGAGGTCCCGCAGAGCTCCACGAGGTCCAGCAGAACTCCACGAGGTCCCGCAGAGCTCCACGAGGTCCCGCAGAGCTCCACGAGATCCCGCAGAGCTCCACGAGGTCCCGCAGAGCTCCACGAGGCCCAGCAGAGCTCCACGAGGTCCCGCAGAGCTCCACAAGATCCCGCAGAGCTCCACGAGGTCCCGCAGAGCTCCACGAGGTCCAGCAGAGCTCCACGAGGTCCCGCAGAGCTCCACGAGGTCCCGCAGCGCTCCACGAGGTCCAGCAGAGCTCCACGAGGTCCCGCAGAGCTCCACGAGATCCCGCAGAGCTCCACGAGGTCCCGCAGAGCTCCACGAGGTCCTGCAGAGCTCCACGAGGTCCAGCAGAGCTCACTGCACAAACACTTCGAAGTCATCAGAAAGTTTAACTTCTCTCTGACGTCGGGACAAAAAGAAGAAAGTCCTCCATCATCACGTTTTAAACAAACACGGGTCGATGTGCTGCAGACGGTCATTCTGCTTCTCTGAACACAGATCAAGTTTCTTTTGGCCGCCGTCGTCGATCTGTCGGCTCGATTTCAGGATTTATTTTGGGGGGAAAGATTTCAGCTTTTTGTCTTTTGTGTCAAACGAAGGTCAGAAAACAGAAAAGACTGAATCTTATTTTCTGATCCTACAATTTAACTTCTGTCTAAACTCTGATGATCAAAAACAACAAATACAGAGGAAGAAGAAATGGTAGTTTACGAGGCGTCAGTGAAGGCAGCACACTGATCAGACATAAATATTAGCTGGTTAATTATTAAATAATTAACTTTATTAAAATAAACACATAGCTGATGCATATTATTAAAGTGTGTGTGGAGATGGAGGCTAACAGTGTGAGCTCGTTACTCAGCAGTAAAGTTACTTTAACTTTGTTTGAACTTGTTTTAATGGGGGTCAGTTAGCTAGCTAACCCCACCGGGCTGTGAACGTCTCTCCCGGTGTCCGGTAATCCGCCTCCGCTCGGTAAACGTTAAAGTTTAACCGTTAAAGTCCCGTTAGTGTTCACCTGTGGCTGACCGAGCGGCTCACACCGTTAGCTCACATCTCTGCAGAGTTAGCACACGAGCTAACAAGTTTGTTGACATGGAGCCTGCTCGCTGTCCGAGCTTTGGATCACTCACCGGGAGCCTGGAGCTGACTCTGCCCGCTCCTCTCACTCCATGAGCGGGGAGAATGTGACCGTGTAACCGCGCGTGTGTGTGTGTGTGTGGAGCTCCGGTGCTTCGGACCTCCGCTCAGGAACCTCCGGGCTGGACACGTCCTGCTGGGTGGTTGCGGGGTTCACACAGCTGACGGACTCTATCCTGATTCCTGAAACTGCTCCCCGCTGAAGCGTGCGGGGACAGGCGGGGAGAGGCGGGACCGGGGTGCGGGGAGAGGCGGTCACCATATAAGGAGATGCACCGGTCCGCTCCGTCCAGCAGAGGGCGCTGAGGAGCTGCACTCACCTGTAAACATATTTAAATATCTGACACCGAATAAATACAAAATAAAATACTTTAGTAAAAGTACGTGAGTATTATGAGCTAAATGTACTCAGAGTATCAGAAGAGTACTTATCATGCAGAAACATGAATCTTTTTATTTTCAATCCAATCCACTTTATTTATATAGCACATTTTTTAGCAAACACAAGGTTTCCAAAGTGCTGCACAACAAGATAAAACACAATAAATAGATGACACAATAGAAGCACAATAAAAGATAAAAATAGAAAGAAACTCTAAAATAAAATAAAATAAATTTAAAATAAAAACCACTGGCCACACAAGATTAAAATATGCATGTATACACATAAAATAAAAAATAAAAATAAAAATAAAATCAACACTCTACATGGTGTTAAAAGCCAAAGAAAAGAGGTGGGTTTTAAGAAGCGATTTAAAATGAGACAGAGAGGAGGCCTGTCTAATGTGCAGCGGCAGTTCGTTCCAAAGTTTTGGAGCTGCAACGGCGAACACTCGATCCCCTCTGAGCCTAAGCCTAGCTTTAGGCACAGTCAGGAGCAGCTGGTCAGCTGACCTGAGAGATCGGCTTGGAGTATAGGGGTGCAGCAGCTCAGAGAGGTAGGGTGGGGCAAGGCCATTCAAGGCTTTAAAAGCAAATAAAATAATTTTAAAGTGAATCCTAAAATGGACGGGCAGCCAGTGGAGTGGAGCTAAAATAGGTGAAATGTGTTCATACTTTCTTGTGCCAGTTAAAAGACGTGCAGCAGCATTTTGTACCAGCTGAAGACGACTAATGGAGGACCCACTAACCCCCATATAAAGTGCATTACAGTAATCCAGCCGAGTGGTCACAAAGGCGTGAATTACTGTCTTTTATTATGAATTTAAATATTTAATTCTTTTAAGTCACTTCTTAAAACACATTTATATTTCATACACTTGTTTTTATGTGATGTCATCTTTATTAAGTGGTGTGTGTTTGTGTGTGTGTGTTATTTTAACGGCTTCATTTACTTTTATAGTTTCATGTGTAACGGTGGATCATGTTTAAAACTCAATCACGTGTTTTGTGATTAAAAGTTTTGATTTGAAAAGAAACTCGTGAATAAATGTGATGAAGTAAAAAGCACAATATTTCTATCTGAAGTGTAAAAACTGTTCATAAGAAGGCTGCAGTACTTCAGTAAATAAAATGATACAGTGCTAGACATCAGTAGATATACTTCATGTCTACTCAACCTGCTGTACAGTCTGTATTAATTATATCATCCCTAAGTCCGCTAAGAGGCTGAGTAAGCTCCTACTGTGACGCGCTGGTCCAAAAAGAAAATCCAG
>CP136883.1:845000-880000 GCA_033000465.1 Sciaenops ocellatus | reverse complement strand
AGTTAGCTCAGTTAGCCGTGCAGATTGTGGTCCTGCTTTGGACCGCTGGGACGAAGCGGTGTGTTCAGGCCCGGGATTTTGGGGGAACATTGGTGGGAGCGGCACCATAACTGGAGCAACATCCTCCAAGAGCACTGGAGGTCAGACTGATAACAGGGACTGACTGTGGTCAGCCTCGAGCTGCCAGGAGATGAACCCGGCTAGAACCTCTGTGGTGTTGTTGGACTGAGGGCGGACTCGATGGGCTGAGGCTAGCTGGTTAGCATGCTAACTTCAGTAGGTAATGTGCAGGAAGTTTGAACAGACCAGATGTTTGAAGTCAGCCGGTGTTAAAGATGAAACTGCTTCCTTGTTAATTGGTGACTGAGTGTTGGACACATTCAGGGCAAAGTCACCGGGTCACAGACAAACTAAAAAAATGGATTTAATGTACTGTGAACAAAGTTACATCAGTCTGGGAGAGAAACTCTGATTGGACGAGGATGATGGAGTAATGGGATTGTTTTCATCGTCGACGGTTACGGCCACTATCCGAGAAGCTCAAAGTCAAATTGAACTAAATAAGTGAATGTGTTTTGGACTGAAGTACTGGACAATTTTGCACGACTCAAACACGACAGAACTCTTCAAGACGTCGCTACAAAATCCCGTTAACGAGATCAGGGCACAAACAAAGAGCGACAGCAACAAGCTTCATCAGTTTCTGTTCAAACCTTGTTGTGGTCTGTTCAGACTCCACACGAACTCATGACTCTGAAAAGTACACAACCTCAGTGTCAGCAGAAACATGTAGAACCTGTGCACAGGTGGTACAGGTGTAGAGTCATGAGTCAGGAGTTGTGTAAATGTCCAGTTTCACTGACTCAGGATCATCATCGTCCTCCCACTCAAAGAGGATTTAGAGATCTGACGTTAAACTGAATCACGTTTTAAAAATTAATTCTTCTTCTGAGTTCAACTGAATGGAAGAGCAACGCTGGTCTCCGAGCAAGAGACGAGACATCAGGATGTAACTGATGTGTTGACTCCACATCACAGAGTCTCTGAGTGAAACAACAGAAGAAACACGATGTTTCACAAACGTTTGATTGCATCATGTTGCTCGTAGGTTGAATGAGCTCACGTTAAAACGCGGGAAGTTTGTTCTGCTGCTGCAGACTGACTGTCCTCCCGTGAACGTGTCGAGGGAGTGTTTGAACACTAAAACTGGTCCGTCCACCTCGAGGCCTGGGAGGGCCCGAGAGGCCTGAAACAGGCAGACTGCTGACTCACTGCTGGACAGACTGAACGACAGACTGACCGTCTGTCTGTCTGTCTGTTAACTGACCTGACTACAGCTTCATGTCAAAGTGTTCGTCAGTGAGTTTGTTGTTTCTATCAACCAGCAGCGATTTAAACCTGACTGTCGACAGATTTTACTGCAGCCTGTCGTCACGTACACGGTCTGTCGTCACGTACACGGTCTGTCGTCACGTACACGGCCTGTCGTCACGTACACGGTCTGTCGTCACGTACACGGCCTGTCGTCACGTACACGGTCTGTCGTCACGTACACGGTCTGTTGTAGCGTGTTTGTTGGTTGTAAACAGGATTTCTAATTTTACGGACAAACACAGCAAAGAGCAATAAAACAAGTCCAACAACTCACAACTCACTTTTCCTTATATACAAGATATTATTAAGTCATGCAGCAGTTTGACAGGTCAGCACTAGTGAAGTACTCAGATTTACTTCAGTAAAACTGCATTAGTAAAAGTATTACAGTAAAGTATTTCACCCAGATTTACTGTTGTTCGGCGGCTTCTTGCTCACTCAGTCTCTCCTTTTCACTGAGCTAACATTAGCTATAAGCGGCTAACCAACTGAGCTAACATTAGCTATAGGTGGCTAACAAACTGAGCTAACATTAGCTAGAAGCAGCTAACAAACTGAGCTGACAGTAGCTATAGGCGGCTAACAAACTGAGCTAACATTAGCTATAGGCGGATAACAAACTGAGCTAACATTAGTTATAGGCGGCTAACAAACTGAACTGACGTCAGCTATAAGCGGCTAACAACCTGAGCTAACATTAGCTATAAGCAGCTAACAAACTGAGCTAACATTTGCTATAGGCGGATAACAAACTGAGCTAACATTAGCTATAGGCGGCTAACAAACTGAGCTAACATTAGCTAGAAGCAGCTAACAAACTGAGCTGACAGTAGCTATAGGCGGCTAACAAACTGAGCTAACATTTGCTATAGGCGGATAACAAACTGAGCTAACATTAGTTATAGGCGGCTAACAAACTGAGCTGACGTCAGCTGTAAGCAGCTAACAAACAGAGCTAACAGCGGCTACAGTTGGTAGCTGACTTCACTGTCCATCAAGAAGAGAGTTGAGGCGGAGTCAGTGTAGCATCAACACCATTTAAAACCTGTTAGTTTGAGAGAAAAGTTGCATCATGTTGGTTTAAAAACTTTTAAATGTTCAGTCTCGTGTCTCTAAATGTTGTAAAATATTTGAAATCAAAGCTCAGACAAACAGGAAACAGCGTGGATGAATCCACTGATGAAAATAGTCCCAAACAAACTCTCTGACTTTCAGGGTTTGAATAACATTCAATGTGTGAGTGCCTCAGGTCTGAACATGCTCACACTCGTCTGTCAGACCAGTCCAACCACTCACCATGTCACACTCACACACACACACACTCACACACACACAGAGTGTTTGTTAAAGTTAATGTTTAAGTTCAGCTCTGATTCACTCATAAAAACTCTCTCTGTTTAAACTTTTCCTCCATTATCGGCTGCGGTCAGTCGACTCTCCTCGTCCTGTTTCAGTCCAAACTTCAGAAACTCTCAGGTGATCTCACAAACAGACAGGTTAGCCCACATTCTGCTGTCATATATTTCACTGTATCCAATACAAATGACTCAACCGCTCTTTAACTGACATATATGATTAACCCCTTCCACTCTGCACAGACCAAACAGCCGACGTTACTGTCCTTCAGTTCCAGAGAAGCTCTCGTCTGTCCATCAGTACCTCACGTTAGCTCGTCACGTGAGCTCGTCATGAAGGCGGCTAAATAATCTCAACCACAAACTCGACACATTTACACAAGACAAGTGATCCACATCCAGCCGACCAAGAATATGATTCAACACAAAGTTTTTTTCAAACGCAGCATTCATTTTTCTCGATGTCTTCGTGTGTCAGAAGTCTGTAATAATAAATGATGTCAAACCTACAAACTGCTGCATCAACATATGAGACATCATATTTCATAAATCCATTTAAACATGAAACGATCACAGATATCTGCATCAACGTGGATTTTTGTGAGTCAGTGACAACATGTTTCTAACAGGAAGTCGACACACAGCGTGATCGACTGTAAACATGAACACGACAAACGACAAACTGAATTTGTCCGTCTGATTTTTGACTTCAGACGAATCAAACACAAAGCAGGTATTTATTTTTTTAAACAATATATTTATTGACATTTTCTTACATAACAAAACCAAATTACAAATGAACTATACACATATATATCACAAACATCCACTTCTCAGCCACAAAATGTTTGTACATGATTTAATGACTTCATACAATTGCAGGTATTTGAACTCATTAATTCTGTTATAAGGTTTACATAACTGACTACTTATTCCTCTTCATTGTCAATTGCCAGATCAATACCATTAACAAACACATTAAACGGTTCCCATATCTTTTCAAACATATCGTGCTGTCCTTTTCGTATATGTCACTCTCTCCAAAGGAAAAGTTGTGAGCATTTGCCTCACCCAATACGTAACATTTGGTCTGCTGGTCTTTTTCCAAAACATTGCAATGGATCTTTTGCCGTGTAACAGACACATATCTATTAATATTCGTTCACTTTTGTTGTATTTGTGACCTTTTGGGTAAAGTCCTAAGACAAAGTGCACTTACGCCGCTAGATACAATTTTTTCCAAGTCAGAAATTGGAGGTCTGGTTAAAAGACTATTTTGGCTCGTCCTAATGTAATGCCTAAACTGGAGGAATTTAAAGAAATGTTTTTTATCTATGTCATTTATGCCTAATTTGTTTGAATGATAACATGTCATCGGAGTCGGGCATTTTCAGAATAAGGCAAACATGGAATATAATATTCATAACTATGTTTTGATGCATGTATAATCACCTGAAAATAAGAATCTTTTTATGTTTGTTACTTAAAAAATATCCTTTTATATCTACAGTGGGAGAGGGTCCCCTTTCATGGAGGCCGCCATGTTGAAACACCTTATTTATACAGTAGTCCAGAACAGACAAACTAAATACTGACTCTAAACAGGGTCCTTAAAGTGTTGTTTCTCCTTTACATTAGGAAGGTGAGGGTGATGTGAGGAGATTACAATGCAGTGATTGGACCACTAAATGCAACTAAATTCTACACACTGGACCTTTAATGCCCACTTTCTAAATACAGCATCTGCTCTTCCTGGTATAAAACGCTGATTTCCCCAAATAGGAGTGTACTGAGATAATCGGCTAGTTTCTTTAGTAAATGTCTGTACTTCATCAGGCGGCGACAGTGGAATATTCTTTAATATATACAGTATCTTAGGGAGTACGTTCATTTTTATAATGTTGATTCTACCAATCAAGGATAAGGGCAGGGATGTCCATCTATTGATTGACTCTGTTATTTCCTGAGTCAATGATTCATAATTAGATTTTACAATTAGAGCTAATTTGGACCTAATTTTTATTCTCAAATATGTAAACTGATCTACCACTTTAAATTGGGAAGCTTGGATTTTCTTTCTCTCTCTCATCAAGTAATAAAATTGAGGACTTGGAGTAGTTAGTTGTGTATCCTGAGATGCCACCAAATGTTTTTATTAACTTCAGCAACACAGGAATAGTTCTACTAAGTTGTGAGATGAATAGAATAACGTCATCTGCATACAACGCTAATTTATGCTCTGTTTGACCAATTGTTATTCCAGCTATTTCAGTATGTGTTCGCACAGCTATTGCTAATGGTTCGATCGCTAAAGTGAATAACAGCGGAGACGGGGGAACCCTTGACGGCATCCTCTTTTAATTGTGATTGGTTCTGATATATTTTTGTTTGTTAATATTTCTGCTGTAGGGTTTACATACAACAACTGAATCCATTTTAGAAATGTATTGCTGCATCCAAATCATTTCAAGCTATTAAAGAGATCCGGCCACTCCAACTTATCAAAAGCTTTCTCAGCGTCTGAAGATAGGAGAGCCTTATCGGAGGGGTCTCTTAATCCTTGAATAACATTAAGGACTCTTCTAACGTTATGGAATCCTTGGCGTCCTTGAATGAACCCATTTTGATCCCTATGTATTAAACTAGGTAATATTTCTTGAAGCCGTCTTGCTAACACTTTGCACAAAATTTTGAGGTCAGAATTTAATAAGCTTATTGGTCTCATATTTTCACATCTGTTATTGGGCTTTCCTGGTTTTGGCAACAGTGTTATTACCGCACCGGTCATTGATTTTGGTAGACTACCACTTTGGAATGCTTCCAAAAACACTTCTAATAATGGCTTCAGTAATTTGGACTTAAATTTTTTATACAGATCAATTGGTAATCCATCTGGGCCTGCCGTTTTTCCTGCTTTCATACCATCAATAGCTATGCCTATTTCCTCCTCTTCTAGGTCTGCCTCCAGCTCTTCTACAAGTTCAGCAGAGACAGTTGGAAATTTCAGTTTATTCAAGAATGAATTTTGGGACTGTGGGTCATATTCTACCTGAGATTCATATAAATTTTCATAATATTTAATATAATTCCTTATTTATTTCAATAGGGTCTATTATTGTATCCCCATTATTATTTTTAATTGAAGCAATAGTTTTCCTTGTTTCTAACTGTTTTATTTGCCAGGCCAACAGTTTACTGGGCTTTTCTCCTTGTTCATAAAACATTGGATTAAGCCTGAGCATATCTGAGGCTGCCCTCTCTGCAGATAGTTTGTTATACTCTGCAGTAATTCTTTTTCTACAACAGGGGATCTATCCTTAAAGACCTGTTCTTGGAGAGTTTGTATTTTAGATTCTAACTGCTGTCTCTTTTGCCGTGATTCTGTAGTTTTGGATGAGGTATAACTAATTATGTGTCCCCTTAAAAGGCTTTGAAAGCATCCCACTGAATACATGCTGTTGTTTAATTTGTGTTATCGTTAAAATAATTATCTATCTCATTCCCTACATACTTAATAAAGTTATCATCTAGTAACCATTTCTTATTTAGACTCCATTTAGGCGGATCTTTTACCAGCCTCCTATCCACATAGATCAGACAGCATGGACCGTGATCTGATATTAGTATGCTACTGTAATACCAGTCCTGTATTCTAGAAACAAGTGTTGCAGATACCAAAAAATAATCTATACGTGAGTATGTATTAAACGTACTAGAGTAGCAAGAGTAAGCAATATCATTGGGTTTAAAGTATCTCCATATGTCCAACAGATTCAACTCTTTAATAAGATGATTAATAATTATTCTACTTCTATTATGAGTTTGGTCGACACCTGTGGATCTGTCCTTTATTGGGTCCAGTGTGCAGTTGAGAGATGCCAGCCTGAGAAGAAGATTTGTAAAAAAGCTGGGTTCATCTGCATTTGGCCCATAAATATTTACTAAATTCAAGTTTACTGAGAGCAAAGATCCCTGGATAATCAAATATCTTCCATATTTATCCTTAATTATATCAGAGACTTGAAATGGTATTGATTTGTGAATGAGTCATGACTCCTCTAGCTTGTGATGTAAATGATGCTGCATAGACGTTTCCCTGCCATCTCCTACTTATCTTTATATTGTCTTCCTTTAAAGTGTGAGTCTCCTGTAAGAAGACGATTTTTGAATCCATGTCCCTTAGCTTATTCATCACTTGTTTGATTTTCTTAGTCTTTTGTAAACCTCTACAATTCCAGGATATACATTTAAGTTCTACCCTTTGAGACATTCAAAATGTTACACCACAATGGTCCCTTAATAAAAGTAACATGACTGAGAAGCTCAACACATTTAACCATTAGAACACACACTGAACTCACTGAACCATAAGAAAAAATGAACTCCATTTTCCAACCTGAATGGGAAGGCCCCCCTAGCCTATGCTGCTTCCAGCTATTTATGGAAAGATCCCTGGATCAATCCTATCGGCCTTCTTGTTATGAAATATACAAAAGAGAAAAAGAAAGAAAAAGAAAAACATAAAATAATCAACCCTCCTTGCTACATACATACAAGTATAAGCACACCTGGGTATGTAGTGTAAGCTTAGTAAGTTACCAGGGTTTAATACACTGACATATCTTTTAGCCTTAACATGTAAATTAAAGTTATTCAGAATTGAAATATATAGATGAAGAAGAAAATAATCCTGAGGGCAGTACTTAAGAGTCACACCATAAAGTGAAAATAAGATTGACTCTCGGATCAGAAATGATCTTACTGTACAGTCCCTCTTGCCGTGCGTATGATCTTGCACCTGCCATGACATGCAGTTATTTAACTTCCACTGTGCGCTCAGTAACTGTCACTCAGTTCTCTTCATTCACTCCTCCAGCTTCTTCTTTGATCTTGTTTCTAAACTCCTGCGCCTCCGTCGGCATATTGAAGGTGTGTGTTTGCTCTCTGTAAGTTACCACCAGTTTCGCTGGGGGTATTATGCCGTGTCTGAGTGCCAGGCTTCGCAGCTGCTGTCGCACTGTGTCATACTTTTTCCTCTGTCTGTGCGCTTCAGTTGCAGGTCGTTGTAGAATCGGACACGCTTGTTCTTGTAAAGGACGTCTTTCTTCGACTTGGCTGCTTTCATCACAAGTATTTTCTGCTCACAAAGCAGATATTTTAAAGTCTGAACACGCTTCAACAAACGTTTCACCAAAGACAGGCTGGAGTTCTTTTGTGTCGATAGAAACAGGAAGTAGTTTTCCTTTATGTTCGATTAATGTCAGGGAGCGTGGTCCGATATGTTGAATTTGTTTTGTGCTCACAAACATAGAAAATGTCTTTGTCCTGTATTTGTTGATCACGTCGTGTCAGGTTTACCTCAGAGAGCTGAGAGCCACAGACAGGAAGTCAGGAAAAGTACTCAGTGTACCTCAAAATGTTTCTAAAATGCTTTCAAATTAAATTATTCTGCAATTCGTTTTCTGTCAGTTCACTCGTTAATTCACTGACTGATCATTTTAATTATAAACTCTAAAAATCTTAAAGTAAATCTGTCAAACAAATACTGTGAATAAAAAGTACAACATGTACTGTGATGTAGATCAAGTAAAGTACAAGTACCTCAGATTTGTGCTGTAAAGCACTCAGCTCTTCATCCAAAATCCACATTTGATTTAGCTTGTTTAACATTGTCTGTAGATTAAAGTTACATTAGATAACGCCTCATTTGCATATTTAAACATCAAACTTCAGGAAAATAATTAATATAATAATAAGTTTCATGCTGACATCTGTTAGTTTAAATTTTGCTATTTAATGATTTTCTTCATTAATTTGAATTCATTGATTTCTTTGATTCTGACTTCATATGAAGCGTCACATGACTGTCCAAACTTCCTATGTGATTTGTTCCTGACACTTTCAGACCAGAATCAGACCTTCACATGTTTTTCGTCTTATTTCTTGAACAGTTGAAGTTTTTTTTACTCACATTTCTTGTCTTGTCTGGTCACATTAAGAGTCTTGTCTTCTCTGTGACAACACAAACTTAGACTGACCCTGCATGCTCTAATTAAAACAGCTGCTGTCCATTTGTAATTAGTAAACACAGAGAGAATGCTCCCCCTGGTGGTTAAATCTAATTTTACAGCCTCCTGAATCTGAGTAAACTTTTCTCCAAAAAACGCCTCAAACATTCAGAAACAAAGACAGAACCTCGCCTCACCTCAGTGTCATCTCTCGTGTTCTCTCCTCAGTCTAACCATGAGGCGGCGCTCTCCTTACCTCCCTCTCCTCTTCCTCTCCTCCTTCTTCATCCTGTTGGTCGGAGCAGCGACAGATTCAGGATTCAGGATCTGCGCCTACAACGTGCAAAAATTCAACACCACGAAAGCAAAAAACTACAGAGTGAGGCACACACTGACACGGGTAAGACACACACACACACACACACACACACACTGTCACTGAGTGTACATACTGTATATTTATGAATACATTAAAGAAACATTACATAGACAATCATGTTGTGTGATGGATGATCGATAATATCTGATTTCTGTCTGCCTGCCTGTCTGTCTGCCTGCCTGCCTGCCTGTCTGTCTGCCTGTCTGCCTGCCTGCCTGTCTGCCTGTCTGCCTGCCTGCCTGCCTGTCTGTCTGTCTGTCTGTCTGTCTGCCTGCCTGCCTGTCTGTCTGTCTGCCTGTCTGCCTGCCTGTCTGTCTGTCAGATTGTGTCTCGCTGTGACGTCACTCTCCTGCAGGAGGTGATGAGTCCTGAAGCTGTCAGACCTCTGCTGGCGTCTCTCAACAGGTAAAATAAAATCTGATGGAACATTTTTGTCTTTAAATGTTTCCATCTGAACGTCTGCAGTTTGTAACTAGTTTGATGAAGCTCGTGAGGCTTTTTGTTTAATGAACAATTAAAGTTGTTATGACTTTTTAATGAGGAACCTTTTTAATAAGTACATAATGACTCTCAATGCTTCATAAATCATCTGCATATTCTTTGTACAGTTAAAAACAAATAAAAGTTGTTCGCTTTCACTTTCTAACTCTTCTAATAGTTTCATTAATTGTTATAATAATGTTATAATAATAATCTTTAACTTCACGCGACTTATTAGAAAATGAGAGACCTCTGAGCGCTGATCGACGGATTATGAAACATTTCTAACCATTAAAAAGAACGAACACAAAACTTCTTTAAACTTAAACACAATTCATTTGTGAATAATTTGGCTTTAATGGAGACAACTCGTTAATTATTTCATGGAGTATATTTAGACCGTGTGACGACTTATTGAATTTTTTCATTTACAAAAACTGAAATGCTCTGAAAGAACAAAGTGTTCTTGTTTGATACTTGAAAATAATTACTTAATCATCATTAACGAGGCCATTAGCTTCAGCTCATAAGTCATTGTTAATTAGAAAGTTCTGGTATTTTATCAGATTTTGAAACATTTCTTAACAATAAAACAAAACACTCTTTTCAAACTCAGTCAAAGACGACGTTAAGTCATTTTATTTTATCAGATGTTTATTCAACAACAACAGCTGTTCAGATGTTTGACAGTGACACTAACCGTGACCACATCCTGTGTATTCATACAATATGGTGATCATTACCTGTATGTGTCTGCTGTCTGCCTCCAACAGGGAATCTGACAGGTACAGTGGATTTTATGAGCATGTGGAACGTCATCTAATCATAATTAATCATCCCAATCAGCTTCATTTGCCCTCTTACTAATCCTAATGCCTGTCATTAGAGGTAACACTTTATTTGGGATAGTCACCGTTACAGCAACTCATCAGCTGACTGTCAACCAGGTCGGTGTCAACAGATCAACCTGGACGGTTGATCGATCAATTAGCAGACAGACAGAAATCTGTTCAGACACACAAAATAATCCTGATTTAAATCCACTGAAATCTTCAAAAGTTTTTGTGACTTTAAAGGAACAGCTTCGTGTACACATTAGAGATATAGATGACTAGCCTAGCATAGCTTAATCAAAAGTTAAAACATACACCATCCAACAACTCCAAAAGTATTTACAGGAAGCAGTCCAGGTAGATCTGGAGCTGTTTGAATGTGTAATTTTATTCAGCTTCTAGTCTTTGTGCTAAACGAGGCTGAACTGAACTTTATCCCCCAAAACGTTTTTTCAGCTGAACTGACTGTAAACTACATCCTACAGGCTGAAGCTATTGGATTGTCTCTATTGAAACTGCCCTTGTTGAGAGTCAACTGAGCAAATTTACCAAAATAAAGTGTTACACCAGTACCCAGGGGTTAAATCTGGATGTTTTATGTTTGGAGGAAGGAGGGTTGGTCCTGATGTAGCACATACAAAGCCTTTTGTAACACCAGCAGTGACAGGCGGTAAGAAAAATACTTTAATCATAATAATTTGACACACTAGTTTATAGTGTGTCAAATTATTATAACTATAATTATAATTCATCTAATTTATTTCCCCGCCTCTCATCCAAAGTCAGCTGGGATAGACTCCGGCCCCATCGTGACCCTAATGAGGATAAGCAGTTTCAGATAATGGATGGATGGTTGGGTCTCATTTATATTTATTATTTATTTATTTATTTTATCTCATTTACTCAGGGAGGTTAATTGATTACATTTTGTGAAGAGATACAGGCGACATACCTCAGAGTTTCAATAGAAACATAAATTCGAGTATCGTCTGCAAAGCATCGAAGATATGTGTCATATTTCTTGAAACGTGAACTAGATACTGCATGTACACATGTAAAAGTAGTAGACCAAGTACAAAACAGTCTTGATAGCAATTAACAAAGCAATTTTGTTAGCAGTGTCATGTGATATGATCAAAACCAGTTTAAACGTGATCAGCAAAACTTTTTCTAACCGTTCGTAAATTATCGGACATTAGATAGTGTCATACATTTGTTTGGTGTTCTGTGGTTAAATGTTATCTATATTTATAACAAACTGTTTGCGGATATTGAGGATAACTCCCTGTTACTTTTACTGGACTACTCTTGTGTACTTTTACTGGAGTAAAGTTTTTATTGCAAGTAATCCTCTAGTACAACCCTGATTCCAAAAAAGTTTGGACGCTTTGTAAAATGTAACTTTATCCTGAAGGATGTCCATGATTTACAAAATCAGTTTAAAATGTGGACTCAGTCCACTTTCCATCAGCCCGTCTCAGGTGAGCTCGGCCCGTAGAAGTGG
Source organism: Sciaenops ocellatus (assembly GCA_033000465.1). NCBI lineage: Eukaryota > Metazoa > Chordata > Actinopteri > Sciaenidae > Sciaenops > Sciaenops ocellatus. The sequence continues at coordinate 868,067 of CP136883.1, read as the reverse complement.
GCGGTGTTTCTGGATGTTGTTGATATTTGTCTTTGTCTTTGCAGAGTCTGAACTTCATTTGTCGTTGAACATTGAATATTCTTTTTTTTTTTTTGGAATCAGGGTTGTAGAAAACCATTTATTGTTTGTGTAGTATTTTTTTGTTAATCCCAGATAAATCTTTTTTCCACATAAAATCTGAGTCACTACATTTCATGATGGTGGTATAAATGCCATTTTTTTGTTGGCTCCACCTTAGAAAGTAGTCAATTTAACCCAAAATATTTAAAAGGAAAAATGGCTTTGCTTTGCTCAACAGGCAGCTGCTTTCTTTCTGCTGATGTCTAACAGGAACTATCTGATTTCACTCATGTTTCCTCTGTTTGATTTGTTGGTGAATAATAATAATAATAATAATAATAATAATAATAATAATAATAATCTCTGGTGGTTGGTTCCAGTCTCCTCTTGGTCAAATTTCAGCTCGTTGGTTACACTAATGGAAACGTCAGATTTTCCAAGCGCTCTTCTAACAAATGCATGTCTGTCTGTGCCCTGGGAAAACCCACACACTGATCCACAAAGCATGAATCCTACCTATTTTATATTGTTAACAGTCTAACTCGAGGTTGTTGTGCATGTGTGGATTTATGAGAAACTTCATTTTAAGGTAAAATATGCAAAGACTAATATGGGAGCTAACTGAGGGCAGTGGTGGAAGAAAGAAAAAAAATCAAAAAGTTACTTTAGTTTTGTAAAAATAGCAATACAATAATGTAAAAATACAAATCCCACTTAAGTAAGTACAAAAGTATCATCAGCTAAATGTACTTAAAGTATCAAAACTAAAAGTACTGTCCTCTGTGACTCATTTCATTTTATGAACCTCCTCTTCTTCTTCCCGGTGGTCCAAACCTCCTGTGGTACAAACACTAACACTCCCCCGGTGCTCTGAGCTCACAGACCGGGCAGCCCGGCTAACAAACTGAGCTAACATTAGCTAACAGCAGCTACAGCTGTCAGCAGTTTACTTCACTGTCCATCAGGAAACTCTGTAAATCACAGAGAGTTGAGGCGGAGCTGCCGGAGGACATCAGAGGGAAAACCAGAAAACATTTTCTCCATAAAATATGATCCAGTTTCACCAAAATCAGTGAAATAGTTGGTGGTGTGTGACTTAGTGCCGCAAAGCGTTACGTACTTCTCCCGACCCGGAGCCCAAAGTTACATAGTGTGAGAACAGACGTACGACTGACAGAGACACCATTCACCTGATCACAGGTCAGTGTAGATCAACAGGAGTTAATGATGTTAGTTTATCAGAGAAAAGTTACACGATGGGCTTTGAGTTTCGCTATGTTAAGAATATTTTTGCCGCTTGCTGTCAGACAGCCTTTTAATTTGGCACTAACTGTAGAACCTCCATATTCATATTCATATTCATTAGCATAAACATCCACTGTCGGTAAGTACGTCATACAACCGCACTTCAAAATATCAGAACTATCTCTTTAACTGTGCAGGTGTGAACAGGCTGTTCATAGAAATGACAAAAATTAAAAACTCTCCACATTGATGTGGGAACTGTTGAGAGCTTTTGATGGACTCTGCAGTTTGACGTGTTTCTGCTGTGATGTAGTAATCAACAGTCTCTCTTTGTTTGTGTTGTGTTGAGGTATGACGAGTATGGATACCGGTCAGTGTCCAGTAAGAGTCTGGGAAACTCTCCCACAGACATGCAGCAGTATGTTTTCATCTACAGGTAAGACACAGTGCTGTGGTCCATATTCTGCTAATCCAGGAGGGATCAGAAGAAGAACATCTTCAGATATTTACTCTAAACATTTCAACCTCACCACTGACTGACTTTAATTTGTGTATATGTAAATGTAGTGATGACTTCTTCTTCTTCTCCAAACAGGACGGACAGGGTCAATGTGACGGGTCAGCATCAGTATGAGAACGAAGAGTCCTTTGTCAGGGAGCCGTTCGCTGTTCGCTTCCAAAGCGACAAAACCGGTCAGTGGACTCAAACATCCAGTGTGTTGGATTTAGTGCCACCTAGCAGTGAAGTTGCAGATTGCAACCAAATGAATACTCACCCACGCCTCACCCTCTCCTTCCAAGCATGGAGGAGAAACTCGCCAAATTCACATTTAAAGCAAAAGTCCATATCCAGATCAGTGTTTGGTTTGTCCGCTCTGGGCTACTGTAGAAAAATGGCCATTCACCATGGCGGACTCCATTGAAAAGGACCCGCTCTTACTGTAGATATAGAGGGTTCATTTTAACATAAACAATACTAAATCTTAAAAACAAAATCTTACACACTGGACCTTTAAAACTAAACTAACTACTTTCACAACATTTGTGGTTTAGTTTGCAGTGAGATTTGGTGAAGTCTTTTTATTCTCATTAGAATTTACAGTGGTGGCCAAAATTATTAGAACTCTTGGCATATTTAAGAGGTTTCAGTTGTTTTTGTTGAATTGGTCATCGGTATAGAAGATTCGTATAAAGTGTTGTTTGAAGTTTGAACAGTGCATGTTGGACGAAGGGAGGGGGAGAGATATAAAAATGAGTGTTGCCAGCAATTAAACACAGTTTAATCCTGCTGTGACATTACACACTGCAGGGGTCAGCAAACCAAAGATTTCACTATTAGCAAAGGTTTACTGAATGTTATATATAGAAACTTTAAATGTTGTGTGGTGATAAATGGATGTTAACGTGTAAAAACTGTGACTGTGAGTCTCGTGGTTGGCAGCCCTTGCCTCGTATATCATGTAGTATTACATAAGTGTCTTGACCTTCCATTCTTCCTTCTTCCTGCAGAAATCAAGGATTTTATTTTGGTGCCTCTGAACTCGGATCCCGACCAGGCCGTCCAGGAGATCGACCGACTCTACGACGTGTTTGTCGAAGTCAGCACGAAGTGGAACAACACGGTGAGAAAACATTGCAGCACCACCAGGTTCTGAACTTTGTTTTTAAGGATAAAGATGTGAACTTTGAGTATTTCTTTGAAGTAGAGCTCCAGCTAAGGTGAGAATAATCCTGGTGAAAGGCAGATTTACTGCCTGGAAACTAAACTAATTTTATTTTATTACCAAAAAGAATGGCTTCAGTTTTCCCCATGTTTGTATCATCTATTATGTATTATTATAAATGTGTTGTGTGTGTAGAATGTCATGTTTCTGGGAGATTTCCACGCCAGCTGTGCCTACATGACCCGGGACAACAGGAAAAACATCAGACTGTTCACCACGCCGGGATTCTCGTGGCTGATCGGAGACAAAGTGGACACGACTCTCTCTGACAAGTCCTCCTGTGCTTACGACAGGTGAGAGGAGAGGACGAACCAAAACCAAGGAATCATTTTTATTCATGACTGTTTGATTTTTAATGTAGATTTCCTCCTACACTGTATCTATATATTCTCTGTGTGTGTGTGTGTGTATGTGTGTGTATGTGTGTGTGTGTGTGTGTGTGTGTGTGTGTGTGTGTGTGTGTGTGTGTGTGTGTGTGTGTGTGTGTGTGTGTCAGGATCGTGGTACATGGTACTCCCTTCCTGAAGGCAATCAAGCCGTTTTCTGCAAAAGTCTACAACTTTGCCAGAGAGTTCAAAATCACCAAGGCCAAGGTCTGTCTGTTTGTCTTATTTGTCACATATAATAATAAATAAATGATAATAGAAATCCAGAAACTTCTTCCAAACAAATTCAGAATGAAGGATGTATTTGAGTGTTCCTCAGGTCACTATTCACTATTCTCCATACTTATTATTCTGACATATTCCAAGAATTTCAGCGTGCTACTCCTCCCTCAGTTTTGGTTGCACATACACAAAAAAGGTATCAAAACGACCGGCTCGGCCGGGAATGGTGTGCTGTGACTTTTCTAAGAGTTTCACCAAACGGTTTTGCCAAAAATCACCAAAAAAAAACACGCCAAAATTTACAATGGGTGTGTATTGGTAGAATGTTCCAGAGCTAGAGTGGGTGACATCATCGCTAGAGTGGAGAGGGAGAGAAGCATTTGTCAAAAAATACATTTGCAAACGGCTCTCGTGGCCACAAATGTCACTCTACAGAAATAATTTATACATAGAAACGTAGGAAAATTCGTGGGCTACGCAGCGATATCACTGCTGAAGCTGTCAGACTTATAGTTTTGGCGGGAGACGCACTGATGCGCCAGGATCACCCACCGACAGCCCCATCTACTCCCATGTAAACTGGAGAGGAGAAATTTCCCAAAGGAGCACGGGGCACCTGTTCTTTCTCTATCTCCCCAGGTCACATTTTTTAACTTTAGACACTGAAATTCAGCATTCACATGGTCGACAAGATGAGGATGCTCACGGTCATTTGGGCTTTTTGATACAACCTACCGTTTGGCATTAGTGTCCACTAGTTGGAGGGGGTTCATTTAGAGATTTTCTGTGTCTCTCAGCAGTCACTCACACACAGACAGAGCACAGCTGCAGTTAATTGCTCTGACCTGCAGCTGACCCTGGTTGCTTGGCAACCTCCAGCCTGCCTTTGACTAACTTTATTGAAGTCTCTGTGCTGCTGCAGTGTCAATAATAATGTATGGGCGCGACGGGGCCACAGTCAGACACACTCTACGTTTATTTAAACAGTTTATAGTTGTACTTGATGTTTGACTCTGTGCTCTGTTGCTTTTGTCTGCCAGGCACTGATGTTAAGTGACCACCTACCTGTGGAGGTGACACTGAAGAGCTCCGCCTCTCTCCTTCAGACCACGCCCCTCCTGATCCTCCTCAGTGTCTCTGCGATCGTCCAGCACTTCCTGTCCGCTCTGTGATCGTCTGCTTCAGTCTGAGGGTGTAAACATTGACCTGTAATAATCAGTTCACATGGATCACCTGTGAAAGTAACTAAGTACATTTACTCAACTACTGTTCTTGAGTAGTTTTGAGGTACTTTAGTGTTTTTATTCTTCTGTATACTTCTACTTCACTAACACAGAGGCTGATGTTGAGATTCAGATTATTTTCATGAAATCTAAATTCAGTAAATAAGAATATTTTAAAACTTTTTTTTAGCACACTGGATACAGTCGTAAACAACACAGAGACTTTAAGAATATGCCAAATACTTTAATTTTTTTATTTTTAACAGAAACAATAAAAAACATGATGATGGTAACTGTCTAATTTAATTAGTGTTCATTAATTCTAAGCAGTTATTTTATAATTATGAGCAGTAACTCTGGTCTAAATGGATAAAGAATCGTCCAGAAACCAGAAACAAAGTTTCATTCAGTCCAAATACATCGTGTCAGCCCGTCGATCCACACAGTCAGAGGATTTACACGTTCTTATTGAATGGACATTCTGTATATGGACTTTTAATAACGCGTTATAAAACTGTGGATGTTTGAGTCTTGTTATTTTAGAGGTCAGATTTCCTCTTTTTTCTGCTGCCTGTCTGTTCGAGAGAAACGTAAATATTTGGAATATTTCAGGGAACTGTAAGACATTCATTGTTTGTGTTTTTACGTGTTTTAATGATCAGTAAAGTTTTTTATGTTGAAATTAAAATTCTTCAGATGTTTTCTTTACACACACAAACTGTACAAGTGTTACGTCCTCATCTACGGTGTTGGAGTGTAACATAAATAATCCCACTTGTTAAGAGTCCAAAACACAGGCAGTGTATTATAATATTGTATTGTATTGTATTGTATGAATACACACAAACTGAAAATGATGCCAGAGCAAAATAAAAAAACAACAAGCTTTTTTTAAGAGGAGCTACCTGAACCTTGTACCAAAAGAAACAACAAAAAGACAATAAGGCAGGCGCTAAACCTTCCAAATAACTTCCTGTGCTGTCTGCATCAGTCCAAACAGGTGAAGTGAAATGTATGGTGACAACATACAAAGGTGACTAGTGACACAAAATACTAAGTAAGTTGTCAAAATAACCAGGAGTCACACTCTGGTTCAGAAAAAAACAAGAACAGAAACATTCAACACAAATAGCTCACCATAACAACTACCTGTCAACAGGTGAGTCACATGATTCAGAGGCTGAGTGTTTGTGCAGTAAAGGTGTGGAGGGCTTCACCGCTCCGTGAGCATAAAGAATAATGTTTGTCAACGTAAAATGACAAAGAATCTGTGGATTTCATCGTCTACACTTCATCATATCATTCAAAGATTCAGCCAATCAGAAGAAAGCTCTGTAACAAGGGACAGGGCTGAAAACCAATCATGTGTGTCGGTGATGTTCAGGCCCTGCAAACAGCAGAGCATCAAACACAGACAGGATTCTGATTTGTTGAGAGATGAAGATGGTTCTACACCAACACGAGACCTTAACGACCTACAGGTGTCCCTAACAACCCACAGGTGACCTTAACGACCCACAGGTGACCATAACGACCCACAGGTGTCCCTAACAACCCACAGGTGTCCATAACGACCCACAGGTGACCATAACGACCCACAGGTGTCCCTAACAACCCACAGGTGTCCATAACGACCCACAGGTGACCTTAACGACCCACAGGTGACCTTAACAACAATAAGTCTTGTTGTCCCTCCTATTTCAGTGTTGCTGTAATAATAATAATAATAATAATAATAATAATAATAATAATAATAATAACTGAATGTGATCGATTTATGAACATAACTTCACCACTGAAGCTGCAATGTAAAAGTAACAAATATTTATAATAATAATTCATATAAATATAGTTATTGAAGTTCTCGTGTGATACACAAAGATTTTGATATGTTGGATAATACACAATTACAGTTGTAATGTATGAATCGAAAAATGATAATACTAATAATAAGAAGTACCAGTACTTTGAAACTTTGAATAAAAGACTGACTGTCCAGCAGCTGCTCAGAAAGATTCAGACACAGAAAGAAACAAGTTGTTTTGTTTATTGTTTCAAATGATAAAAAGATAAAAACACACGAGGAAATATATGATTACAAACAAAATGATATAATGTAAGTTTGAATTCATACAGAACAATAAAAATCATATATGCATTATAATTTCACACAGCTCTCAGAAAAGTCATTCATATCCTGCAGATGTTTGTAGATGTTCCATGACAGTTTGTCCACCAGAGAGCGCTGACAGGTTGATTATTAAACTGTGACATGCACTAACATTTAGTTATATTATATGAAGACATTAACAGCTGTAATGCAGCTTTCAACAAGCATCATTTTATTCTGATCAGCTGTGCATTCATTTTATTTCAACAAGGCTGGACATGTTTATGACATTCAACTTTTCTGGAGCTTTACCATCATGTTGACTATCTCGCTGTGCTAACAATGAAGTTTAACAAAAAGTGAAAATCATAAATCTTATCGTATATCTTACAAATATATTCTTAACAGAAAAAAACAGAGACAGCAGAAACAGAGTTAAATTTTCAAACTCTTGTATTTGTACAAAAAAACTCAATCCCTGATTAAATGATTAAAGCTCAATATTTGTGATTAATCAGTAAAATAACTGTTGACTGTAGGTCGTATTATGAAGGAGATGAATCATCATTAGTCCCTCAGATTTCATGAAGGAGACTCTGAAAAAAACAGAAAGAAAAGAAATAAATAAGTGAAATCTTTAAACTCTCTATGAGGACCTACAGAGAATACTAAAGTATGGAAGCCCAAAGTGTTCAGCATTAAACTAATAAATAAGATATTATGAAATAAACAGTCAAAAGATGTGAAGATGTAACATTGACATTAAATTATGAAATTGTCCATTTGTGAAGTTCAGCTTATTTTTTTCTGCCACTTTTGAAACAGACCTGCTCTGTTTGTCACATTTGCATGTTGTTTCTGTTTTTTCTTTGGCAGTCAAGACGAGACATGTGATTGGCTGTTGGCTCGTTCAGACCAAAGCAACAGCCAATCACATAACTGGCCTGTTTGCTGGTCAACAAATGAGAAGTGAGAACGAGTGGCACAATGACATGAAATGATCTCAGTAAAGTGTGAGATGAAATATGACTGACACATCATTATCATTAATTATCATATTTAATTTGCTCTTCTTGTTTTTAATCTGTTCATACGTTTTCATACTTATTATATACTAATTATACTTATTATTATTATCATCATTTTATTTACTTTTTTTTTCTTACAGATCTGTGCGTATACTCTTGATTTAATTTAAAATGATAAATCCTCCAAAAAAATCTTGGTAATAAGTAATAATAATAATCCAACAGAAATTCTTGTTGAGCTGCAGCAACATGACGAATTAAGAATTAAGAACAAACATTAAGACATTAAAATGTAATCACATTACTTCCTAAATTACAGCAAGAGTAATTAGTTGTATTAATGCTCACATTGCTTTGGTCACTGGGCTCAGCTGTGGCAGATGTCTACACAAAGAAACAGAAAAGAAGACATTGTGTCTCAGAAGAGTCAGGACTGATGTTCACCAATGAGGCTGATACGGTGGCCTCTGAGGACAAATATATAACTAACATCAGAAAACGTTCTCCAAATCCAAAACTGCTACAAAGAGTAAAACACTTTAGATGAAATGCAGAAAATATTAAATTACATTTTCTTAATGTTTGAGTTGGACGACCACGCTTCATCTGAGAGGGTTTATAAAAAAAAACTTAACACTGGATTTATGTGTGTATGTGTGTGTGTGTGTGTGTGCTGAATTGTTTTTACCTTCATCCTTGAGCACCTTTTTAATTTAAACTTGTTTTAAAGCATCTGATTATTCATTTCATTTAAACTGTGATATCTGAATTGGTCTCACCTTTCGTCCAGTTTCTGTCAGGTTTTCCTGAGCTGAACTCTCCTGTGAAGAACAACACTTTATAACACTTTATAAAATAAGATCTTTTTCTTTTACCTTGAGTATCTTGTTTTCATTCATTTAATTAATCACCCAGTACCATTACTATTAATGACACTCATCATGTTATATTGTTCTTCTGTTCTACAGTGTCTCTTCAGGCAATGATGGACCAATAATTTACTTTTTTAACATCATTCAGTTTCTATTCTGTCTAACAACATGCAAACTTGTCCTGATATAATGAGACATTTGTTTGGTTTGTTGTAAAAACACTCAGTAATTAGTAACTAGTAATGAGTAAATATGTCAAAAGAACATGAGAAACAGCTGATTTTATGTTGAGCTCACTAATTAGCTGACTCAGAAACAGACCTGTTCATCCTGTTGGTTCTGTTGTCCCCTCTGTTGTTGGTTCTGTTGTTCCTCCTGCTGGTTGTCCTGCTGTCCCTTCTGTCCCTTCTGCTGGTGGTCCTGCTGTCTCTTCTGTCCCTTCTGCTGGTGCTCCTGTCATCCTCCCTGTTGCCCCCCCCTGTTGTTGGACCTGTTGCAGGGGGGACAACAGGGCAGGCACCAGGGAGGGCAACAGGACTAACAGGACCTGTTGCCCTCCCTGTTGTTGGTTCTGTTGTCCTTCTGCTGGTTGTCCTGTCGTGTTTAAAGGATTGTCAGCAATCAGTCAGTCAGCAACATCAATCTTCTCCTAAAACAAATCTCTTCCAGTCTTTCACAGATTTTTTTCACCCATCTTTTCTTTTGCTACAGTCTAAAAATCTCTTCCAGTACATTTGTCTTCTTCTATAATCACTTTTCTGTCACAACAATTTGATCAACCTTCACAGCATTTCTCTCCATCCAAACAAAGACATCAGGGCTGCACACTAACAACCCACATGAGAGAACAAAGTGTCAACCACCTGCCTCCATGACCCACAGGTGACTTTCACGACCCACAGGTGACCACAGGTGACCTCAGGTGGTTTGGACACTGATCACTGTGATAAGAACTAATCTAAAATGACAGAAACCATCCTCTTATCCTCATCAGGTTCACTGCTAGGTTACGGCACAGGTTTAAGTTTCACTCAAATGAATCCTGTAAATATAACGCTGCTATAAAAACAGTTTAAAACTCTCTCTCTGACTAAACTGACGTCTTGACAAACATAGGATTCAGTGGAGGATTCAGGATTCAGACTCACCTTGTTGCTCATTCACTTCTTTGATTACTTCTTCAGGGACGTCAAAACATTTTCCCCAATCCTTATCACCCACACATTTGTCTAGTTTTCTTGTCAGTTCGTCTTTTGCAGTTTCTCTCAGTTTCTTCAACACCAGCTCTTCCCCTTCCTCCAAAATGATCTCATCAAAAAGAACCGATTTCTTGCAACAGTTTGATTGTTGTGGATTATCAGCAGTGCAGAATTTACTAGCAATCCAGCATTTGCTAGCAGTGCAGCATTTCTTCCATGGTATCACTGGCAAAACGGCAGCCACACCTGTGATACAGCCAAGCGAAATCAAGCCAATGTGCTGAAAGAAAGAAGAGACAAAGAACAGGTTGTATTATCACAGCATCGGTGTGTCTTTTCATATTAAAGGTTAATGAAACGGTGTGCCCCAAGGTTCTATACCAGGACCATTATTACTTTTTATTTATCAGAATTATTTACTCATTACTCATTACATGCATTATTGTGAGCCACAGAGTGGCCATAGAGAATCTATATGTAGAGGCCATGTTTTACTACATTGTGCACTTAAAATGCTATTATGTCCCCACATGTTGCTTAATAAGTTGCACAGTGTGCACACTTGGATTAAGACATGTGGTAGCAGAAGATTGTTCAGGATAGACTAGTCTGTTGTGCTGACTCTGTTTATCTTGTAAGTATGAATGTAACAAAACATGGCAGTGAATTGTATCATTGGTGCACACATTAGCATTTCAAAGACTCGATTCTTCTATTCTATGCTGATGATACTGTCATTTCTTTTCTCTTATTCTAAGAGTTACGAGCTAACCTTCCCAGACTTTGTATAAATAAAAAGAAATAATGGCTCTGGTATTGAACCTTGGGGCGCGCCCTTTCATGAAATGTATTTCTGTAAGCCACAATTTATTTAATTTTAATAGGGTAAACTTAATAAAGGCAGTAATGTGAGTAAATAAGTAATAATGAATTCATTTTAAATTAATACATTAAATAATAAAGGCTAATAATAATAATATATATCATATATAATAAAGTATTAAAATAATATAAACAGTAACTGCAGAAAAGAAAAAGGCCTGTAACAGTTACAACCATGATGTTATCAATAAAGACAAATAAAAACTCACCCTTGACGTGTTTATCAGTTCGTTGATGATTCCTCGTTCTTCAGTTGTGATGTTAGTTTTGTCTTTGCAGGCTAACTGTGACTGTTGATCAGAATGATCATTCTGACAGCAAATATACCAGTCTCCATCGATTAACATGGATACAACCCACAGGGAACCAACCAAAGCCGCTTTTACAATGCGGTAAAATGATGAAACACCTACAAAATGACAATTACAATATCTGCATGTGTATTTGCAGGTTCTCTGAAATCTTTGGTCCGTCCAGAGCATTAAGACAAATATTATAAACGCTGGCAGAATCATGTATAACCGGCAGTCTGTGTCTTGTTCTTTGCAGGTGCAAGCCAAGTTCTTATCAAACAAGACATTGGAAGAAAAAATCACAATGACTGCGATGTAGACACCGGCTGGTGTAGTGATGTATTTAGCAAACTGCTCCAATCCTTTTTTGAGGCTGTCCATTTTGGTGGAAGGTTTGATTGTTCTGAGATCTGCAGCCTTCACCATCTGAACATATACTGTACCAACAGGAAACCAAGAGTTTCCTCTTTCTGCCAAAGTCACACCAACACTTTACTGACTTGTTACATTGTTTTATTTTACATTGTTGAGTCTTAATCATCCTCTCATGATTAGTTCTCATTGAGTCGAAGTTAATCTCTGACAGTATTGATGAATTGATTTATACAAAGTTGCAATAAAATTACAATGACTAAAAAGGTGATATACATTCATTTTAGATATTTTTATGACTGTATAAACAGTGTTCAGCCGTTTGTCTCATTCTGGTGATGTTGGATGTATTTAATGAATGATAATGTGTGTTTTTTTAGGTTTTTAAGTTATGTTTAATTTCTAATGACTCGTGACAATAAACAGTCAAGGAAAGATGCTGAAGTAGAAACATGTGACAGAAAAAACAATATTTAAACAAAACTAAGATCTTTTGCTGACTAAAGATCTTTTGTTGTCTGACCATAAACCACAGACAGGATGTGGTTACAGCTTGTTCACATGAGAATATTTTCAGAAAGCTGCTAACTCAGCCTAAAAATTTCTTGTAAGGAGTCGTAGTTTAACAGTGATTTAGGAAACATTTCATTCAGTGATCAGTATACTTAGTGCTTTAAACGGTGTGATCGGTTAATACAAAAATAAAGAAGAAAGAAGAAAACAATGCACTCTTAGTAATAATAGGCATACTATACTATTTTATGTAATGAACATCTCCATACTTTAAAAGTGGCCTCAAAATGTTTGGAAAAACAGGCCTACTCACCAATCAAACTCAAAAAAAGGTCCAGCCAGTACAAATTATGATGTAGTTTTTATTTTTGCACATGCCCCGCTGCATTATGTATTAAAAGTAGACCTTCATGGATTTAGTGAAACTTTGTTAATAAATAATATGTAATGATTATAGACACTTAAAGTCTCTATGATGTCAAAATTGGTTTTATCTGTCACCTATGAAAACTCACCTTAAGACTTAAAACTCACCTTCAGTCTCCATTGATTAACACAGATGCAATCCGAAGGGAACCATACAAAGACAATGTGATAAATTAAGGTTAGTTTTACACATCTCTGTATGTAATATGTATTTGCAGTAAATATTAAAAACACTGGCAGAATCATGTATAACCAGCAGTCTCTGTCTTGTTCTTTGCAGGTGCAAGCCAAGTCCTTATCAAGTAAGACATGGTAAGTAAAAATCACAATGACTGCGACATAGACACTGGCTGTTGTAGTGACATATTTACCAAACTGCTTCATTGCTGTTTTAAGGCTCTCCATGTTTGGTGGAAGGTTTGATTGTTCTGAGACCTGCAGCCTTCACCTTCTGAACATATACTGTACCAACAGGAAACCAAGAGTTTCCTCTTTCTGCCAAAGTCACACCAACACTTTACCGACTTGTTACATTGTTTTATTTTACATTGTTGAGTCTTAATCATCCTCTCATGATTAGTTCTCATTAAGTCGAAGTTATTCACTGAAAGCATTGATGAATTGATTTATACAAAGTTGCAATAAAATTACAATAACTAAAAAGGTGATATACATTTGTAGCAACCAATAATGTAATAAAGTCCAATAATGTAATACCAGCCAATAACGTAATAATTTTGGCCATTTCAAATAATGTAATTAAATTTTCCAATAATGTAATAAGTTATTACGTTATTGGTGTAGCATTAAAAAAATCGTTATCCAGTAATGTAATAACACAACAGCATTTCTTGGAAATAAAATTTTATTTTGCAGTTTTTGTGCAGTTTGCTCATCAAAAATAGATTTAGTGGATGGCATAGTCATCACATTCATTCATCAAGGGCACGTAGTAAGCAGCACTCTCTCTCCTTAATTATGGTTGTAATTTGAGAATTATTTGTTGTACCAAATCTTTAGACTATTGTTGATTTGCTTAGATATGTAAATTCATAATTTCATACAGGAATATTATTTAATTCATCACTGTGAAGTGTGTGTGGTAGTTAGATCACTTAGTGGAATGTGCTATAATTCAGGAAGAGAACAGTGGTCATGTGACCTGCATGTGTTTGCTCAGTGTTAGATGAAAAAGTCTAATCAGCCTAGTTATTACTAAGTTATTACATTATTGCCATGTTATTATATTATTGGCTTTATTACATTCAAAATGGCCAAAATTATTACGTTATCGGCAGGTATTGCGTTATTGGACGTTATTACATCATTGGTTGCTACAACATTTATTTTTATTTTTTTTTTAGGTTTTTAAGTTATGTTTAATTTCTAATGACTCATGACAATAAACAGTTTAGGAAAGATGCTGATGTAGAAACATGTGACAGAAAAACCAACATTTAACCAAAACTAAGATCTTTTGTTGTCTGACCATAAACCACAGACAGGATGTGGTTACAGCTCTCTGCTGTAAAGATTGTTCACGTTACACCAGTACAAATTATAATAGTAATGTTCTGTAGTTTTTTATTTTTGCACATGCCCCGCTGCATTATGTATTAAAAGTATTATAAATGGAGGCTGAATTAAAACAATTGAAGTTGGCCAAAATTCCTCCACAGTGATGTGAAAGACTCATTGACAGTTATCACAAACGCTTGACTGCAGTCATTGCCACTGAGGGTGATTTGAGACTCACCTTCAGACTTAAAACTTACCTTCAGAATGATAACTCATCCTCAGCTGTCAAATATATCTTCAGATACTTCATTTTAGGATTCACTTTAAAATTATTTTATTTGCTTTTAAAGCCTTGAATGGCCTTGCCCCACCCTACCTCTCTGAGCTGCTGCACCCCTACACTCCAAGCCGATCTCTCAGGTCAGCTGACCAGCTGCTCCTGACTGTGCCTAAAGCTAGGCTTAAGCTCAGAGGGGATCGAGCGTTTGCAGCTCCAAAACTTTGGAACGAATTGCCGCTGCACATTAGACAGGCGTCCTCTCTGTCTCATTTTAAATCGCTTCTTAAAACCCACCTCTTTTCTTTGGCTTTTAGCACCATGTAGAGTGTTGATTTTATTTTTATTTTTATTTTTTATTTTATGTGTATACATGCATATTTTTATCTTGTGTGGCCAGTGGTTTTTATTTTAAATTTATTTTATTTTATTTTAGTGTTTCTTTCTATTTTTATCTTTTATTGTGCTTCTATTGTGTCATCTATTTATTGTGTTTTATCTTGTTGTGCAGCACTTTGGAAACCTTGTGTTTGCTAAAAATTGTGCTATATAAATAAAGTGGATTGGATTGGATTGGATACTCCTGGACACACCATCAGTGATGTTCCTGCACTCATTGAGTGTTTCAGGTCTTTCAACATGATACACCCTCCTCCAGGCGACCCAGCTTAGGCTGATCAGGCCTAAGCATGTGTCCAGATGGCAAACCAGCTACACTGCTGCATGGCTCTCCTCTCTTGAACCACAGCCACCTTGAGGCTCTTTCTGCTGCATTGGTGGTATTGCTGATGGCTCTTCCTGTCCTCTCTCCCTTGATCCCCAGCATGCTAAAGGCTCTGTAAAGAGATCAGACTGCAAAGCCCATGTACCCAACTTATATTGCAAAGCACTTTGCTTTCCAGCCATCTTGCTGGCACTCTCTGATCAGACCATCATATTTGCTGAGTTTCTGTTTGTTTGCTTCCTCCAGGCAGTCCTCCCATTGCACCGTTAACTCTAGGAGCGTGACTTGCTTGGTGGAGTCAGATACTAGCACTACATCAGGTCAGCTGGGGCGGCTGTGGCTTGGAGGTAGAGCGGGTTGTCCACAAATCAAAAGATCGGCGGTTTGATCCTTCAGTCTGCATGTTGAAGTGTCCTTGGGCAAGATACTGAACCCCAATTTGTGAATGTGTATGAATGTGTATGGCACCTTGCATGGCAGCCAATGCCATCAGTGTGTGAATGGGTGAATGAGATACGTACTGTAAAAGCGCTTTGAGTGGTCGGAAGACTAGAAAGGCGCTATATAAGTACAAGTCCATTTACCATTTACCATTTAAGGTGGTCAGCACAGTGTGCTGCTGTGGAAACTTGAGTTGGCTCCCAAGGTCCACCATCAGCTGCCAGTCCCTTGCAGAGGCCAGTTTTCCTGCTGTTGATCTCATGGGTGGTCCTTGCTGCTCCCCGGCTCTGACAAAGTTGATGGTTTGTTTTGCAGAGCAGGTCTTCTTGGCACACTTAACTCCAGCACTGATGGATTCTGCAGTGGTTTTGAGGACCTGATCATGCCGCCATCTGCAGCAGCTTAGGAAGCGCTCAAGTGGCTTTGCGCAAAGTGGACAGGCTGGTGTTTCCGTCTTGCCCCATGTATGATGGGCTGGGGAGCACATCACAGACTGCCTGGACAAGGAATTTGATCCAGCTAGACTTGGCCTTCCACAGCTCAGTCCAAGTAACTTTCCACAGCGTTGTGCCGCCTGGTCCATGTTCCCTGTTGGTTCATCACCACTTCATAAACCAGGAGCGGCCACAAGATTCTGGGCATAGTGCAAACTCACCTCCAGACCGAAAACCCAGCGTCAGCCTTCAGACGGATCGACTCCAGCGCCTCACGACTAAGGAAGGAAGGAAAAGTGGTTAGAAAATGGATGAATTCTTGTAATTTGTTGTATTCAGCTGAATAAATCTAATGATACATTCATTTACACTGTAAAAACAATACACACATAAATTCAGTAACACGTACAGCTTCACATTTTGTCATGTTAGTCTTAAATCCTGAAAGATAAACACCCAGTACATGAAATCCTCGACCATTCAGAGGTCCAGACCTGGCTGTGTAAGGAGTCCACATAACACTCAAACCTGTGGATCATTTCACCTGCCTCAGTGTTCTTACCTCTGTTACCTGGCTTGCAGTTCACATTTTAGCCACTAGAGGTCGCTGCTGCATCAGTTTCTACTCGTAGACTTCATGCAGTGAATCAGACCTTCGTGTGTTCATCCTGAGAGCGTCAGAATAAACAGAGCACGACATGTTCTGGTTTCTCTTGTCTTTATTAGTGGAATGGAATATACACCTCTGTGCTTTAATGCTGTTTTCTCCTCCTTTCATTCACCACGGCTCACGCTGAGACTGAACATGTCCATCAGTTCACAGGATGAAAAACATCTGGAGTGCTGCTTATCATCATCACATTATATATTCACCTCCCCAGCATTAAACCATGTGCTTCATCATGTTAGTCAGATCAATGCAGAACAAGAAAGAAACTTCTGAGTGACTTTAAATGACAGAACAGCTGCTCACCGTGTGGAAAACATCACGCCACAAGAACAACTAAAAATCTAGTTGAGAGCAACTTAACACCGCACAGCAACTTTTACTTAACATCATTTCACACATTTAATAACTGGTAAAATTCTTCAGTGGCTTTAAAGCAGTCTGAAGATAAATGTAGGAAATATTCAGCAGACGAATCTAGAAAGAAAAACTCTGAACTTTTAGTGATCAGTCTCTGGTTGAACTGGTCACAGAGTCAGGCTTTGTTTTGTTGGGAATAACTGGTCTGAAGGACAGAATGACTGGAATTAAGTAACTTTACTTAAAAGTTACTTTGGTGTCAAGTTGCTCTTTAAATTGTGACATACAGGAAACATCTGGAAAGAAAATGAGTTTCATTTTTAACCTGTGTCAAATAATATTTTAAAACTATGACAGGAACGATCAGTACTCACACTGATTCATATTAGCATTATTATGATCAATGTCAAGTATAATATTGATTACAGATCAGTTTATTTTAACCTTGTGACTTTTGAATTAAGAAATGTAAAGACAGATAGGTTTGTCCTGTAGTAACTCGTTCACACTTCATATTAATGAAAATAAACTAACAATGATCGTGTGTTTGGATTTATTTCCTCCAAATATTATCAGATGTTTCCTGTTTGTCACAGTGACATCACAGTGATGTCACAGTGACGTCACAGTGACAGCTGAAGAAAAGAAGATTTAACAGGACGTATCAAACAGTAAACCTCGACTCAGCCTTTAACTACGATCCAACAATGTCTGTAACATTTCACGTCAAAGTTTAACTTCAGTTTACTCGTCAACACAAAGAAATGCTCTGAAAACTGAGTACAGGAGGCCAAAAGGGACATTTAACAACTCGTCTAATACTTTCAATTCAAATTAGTAATTAGAGGGAACGCAGTCATGTCATGAGCTGTCATTAAAAGTCACAGATTGCTTATGTTTGAGAATTAAGTAACTTTCAGACAGAAACACAATTTTAATTCTGTTTTAAGGAACTTTTTCAATGCAGACTGAGAAGAAGGTGAAACTGGAAAAAGTCATCAGGCGTTTGTAATATTCATCAATTTATAAAAAATCTATTCAACATCAGCGAGGTACCAATGAGTTTACGGGCTCGTAGTTTTGGTTAAAGTTTGATTCTGATGATGAAGTTCTGTAAACACGAAGACAAAAACCAAAGAAAGATTTTAATCCTCCGTCCGGTGAACAAACAGTCTGTCCAGTCTCGTCTCTCTCTCGTCACCTCTCTTCAAACTTCAGGAGAAAACAGATAAAATACCTATAACGGTATCCATGCATATTTGTGACTGCTCATCATACAAACACACACACACACACACATGTTCATACACACACACACACACACACGTTCATACAAACACACACAAACACCCGCCCGTTCACACACACACACTTTGCATTCTGGCGAGGAACGTGCCTGAATGATTTTTTCAGTTCATTTATATAATCTTTTTGATTTCTTCTCGGTAATCTAACGAACACGTCTCGTGGTGCAAACACTCGTCTTGAAAAGTTTGGGGAGGGAGCGATGAGGAAAACAAACCAATGACTGACAGGAGAGAAAGAAACAGGAGTCGTCATGCAAAAGAACGGATGATGAGATTTTCTCCCTCATTGTGTTTTTTCTATCTTTTTTCCTCTGATATGGTTGATAAATTCTATGATCAGTAGTGCTACTTCTACTGTACGAGGCTCATGCACGGAGGAACGCCGGTCAGAGACCCGACGACTTTCATCACTCTTTTTTTTTCTTTTTATCTTTTTTTGAGGATTTGATTGGAAGATGCAGGTGAAAGTTTATGATACAAAATATGTTACAGTATGTACGTCTTGTCTCCTGTCTGTGTGTCGCTTCTGATTGGTCGAGGAAACGCTCAAACACCAAAACACTCTGAGCTGAAGTCACGTGGGGCCGATGGCGTGCACTCTTTTTGGGTGACGATTACCTCAAACACACCTGTACACGAGGCTCCGCCTACACAATGCTGACTCGTATTCTCAGATCGTTTTACTGCGTCGAGCTGAAACGTGACGCCTCGTCCTCTTTTTGTGTTTCCTCACATTTCCACCATCAGTCTTTCTGCTAACCTAAAAACAATCCAGAGTTTTTATAGTAGAATCTGGGCTGAAGTAGAAAAAACACTTTGACTGAAGCAGCACCTCAATAAAAATAATAATCTTTGTCTTTTATGGCCAAGAAATACAAGCAGGAGAGTCTGTAGAAGAGGATAAATCTTCACATTATGGTCATTAAATTTAAGGATAATAAAGATAGTTTGGTAGTATTATCTACAGTAGATGGAGGTCAGCACGTCCCAGTTTGTAGAAGCAGACCGGAGAACCAGCATGAAGCTAAACAAAGTCCTGCTGTGGTCGGGGCGCTATATTTAAAGTATTTTCTCCACTTTACTTTGCTGCCAGTCAGAAATCTTTAAAGCAGGAGTCTTCAACCTTTTTCAGCCCAAGGACCCCCTGGACGAGAGACAAACAGAACAGGGACCCCCACATGTAATTAATTTTAAGATTTACTTTATTTAACGTTTACTTCACCTTATTAATTTATTCATATACTGGGTTATTAGCTTATATGTGTTGATGATTGATAAAAAGTTCATGCATAATTAATGTTGGTTATTAAATGTCAAGAGCCGTGCGTCTTTGGACACTGGCTGGTTGTAGTTTCTCAGTCATCTGCACCGTCACATTCTCCATTATTTTGGTGAAAATTGTCAATTATTATGACAAAGATTTCACAGACCCCCTGCAGTACCTTTGTGGACCCACTAGGGGTTGTGGACCCCTGGTTGAAGACCCCTGCTTTAAAGCCACCAGACTCCACTGACAAAAACATCGCTTTACCTTACAGAACACTGGAAGTTGTCGGTCCATCGCCATCCCCATCGGTTATCTTGTTTTTTGTTATTGTGTCACTGTGGTGTTAATGATGGAGGCAGCGGTGGACCAGCAACGTTTCGTCAAAGAAGTCTGATGTTTGCTAAGAGAGCGATATCAGCGGTTCTGTTCTGGCTGACGGCAAGATGGATGGTGCTCAAAGCTTGTAGTGACTACTTACCGAGCTAGTTGGTGAACAACTCTGGCGGGAAAGCTAACCGCTAACACATTAGCCAGTTGGGCGTGTCAGCACTAGCCAAAACGAACTAGCTGGTCAAGCTAAGCTCAGCACTGCTCATAAAAAGCTCATAAAAGTTGAGTTTGATGCCTGGATACTTCACCACTGTACGCTAATCCACTGATGACGGAGAGTTGGTGCAAATACTTGTTTGACCGGATCAACAAAAACATTTCAACGCTCATTTATCTGTAAGAATATGGACAGAAAAACTCATGAATGTGTTTCAGCTTTTCAAAAAGATGGAAGAAATGCTCCATGAGAAAATACACTGAGGAACTGAAGCTAGTGGAACAGAGGCTAACATGGACGAGGACTCAGCTTCAACCGAGTTTGCAGGTTTTTGGTAGATTTGTCCATCAGTTGATGGCTCACCACCTGATTTTTCTCATAGTTGATGTGAGTGGTGGCCCAAATCGGAGAACTTGTGACCCGAACGGTGCTCGTTCAATGTCAACTTAGCCATCGTGGGTTACCCTCAATGTGATCTGGAAGTTGGTTCTCGATGGTGACAGCTCTGTTATATGTGATCCTTTTGAGTATTTTTTACTTAATTAAAACTTGCCAACATCTGCACGTGGATCTTCACGTGTGAAACAACCTTTTTGTTGTCAGAGTGCACGTCATCAGGACAAATGTGATTTTAATGCTAAAGAGCTTTTGGCGTTGCATTTCCCTTTCCTGTTTAAATCTATTGCAGAATACTTGTTGTGTTCTGAAAAGATCACATACCAAATGAATTTCTTAGTTGCTTTACATTATGTTCCCTGCAATAGTTACTGTAGTTTTATAACACACACATTATTATTGTTATTATTATTATTCTCTTCTGTTGATGCTATTTTCCTGCTTCTTGTAATGTTGCATATTTTGAAAAGTAAAAGGCGTTCGTTTCCAGTCTGGGCGTCAGTCGTCAACGCTGACAAACACTTCTGAGCTACAGGCAGTCCAGACCAGACCAGACCAGACCAGGTTAATCCAGTCCAGAACCCTTTCCTCCCCACGGTCCCATTTAGAAAACCAGATAAGTCCAGCGCTGCTCAGACCAGCTCGGTTTATCCTAGTTCAGCTCCTTGAATTCAGCTCAGTGTAGTTGTGTGAACAGTATTCAGGCTCAGCATAGATCAGTTAAACCCAGTTGAGTTCAGTTCATATGTTGGATTCATGAGTTTCAGCAGTGTCTGGATCTTCGCTCCGTGACGTTCATGTTCATTCATCTCATGCAAAAAAAAATGTAAGAGTTCTCACTCGTGAATTCTGTAAAATGTGACCTGAAGTGGCTCAAAGCCAGTGAAGAGATCATCCTCCCAAACTCCATGTCATTTAAAAGTCATCTTTCATCCTCTTCAAAGACATCTTGACCCGTTCTTCGGGTTTAAACCTACAACCTTTACATTTCGAGCAAGAAAGGTCCAATCAGGCTTGAAGATCCAGACTGTTGCTGCAAAGAAAAGAAACCATCCTGGTTTGAGTGAAGCCAAAACACTAATCAGTACAGCCATCATCTGTTTCCTACAACATCCAAAATAATCAAAAAAACTGTAGCATCGACCTCTGAAGCCACTGAGGGTTGTTTGGTTGTCAACAGTTCATCATCGTCGTATGTTTTTCCAATCACAGATGAGTTTGAGTCTAAATGATCGCCTGACAGTCGGCAGTCGGATTCATTCCCACAACTGACACGTCAAAATAAGATGACTCAGTCCGCTCTCGGCAGGTTTACACTGAAAAATTAGACTGTTGTCCTCGACAGCATTATGTTTAGTGAGGATGCAAAATAGACCCAATGAAACAATCAAACCTCTCAGCTGGTCTCACGGTGCTGAATGTCTTTGAGAGTCTTGGCATCTCTTCCATTGACGGTCCAGAATGAATCCTCCCGGGTTTGTGCGATCAGATCCAAAAGGTCGAAACTGTGCAGGGAGGCAAGTGCGTGTTGGGGTCTAAAATGCATAGGGGGGGTTATTGTTCCTTTCTGAATTCCTGTCCTTTGATATCACTTGATTTCCGAGCTCCAGTTGGCTGCCGTCACTCGTATGGTCAAAGCCGTTCTGTCTCCATTTTGGTTCGTTCCACATAATCCACAAAATGGTGAGAGGGAGTGAAACAAACCAGAGGTACTCAAAGTGTCCGTCTGCAGAGTCTTTGTCCCTGAAATCTCAGCTAGCGGTGCCCTGGGTTCAGGATCAGAGGTTCAAAGGAAGTTCAGAGTTCATGGGGAGGTTGGCTAGTGGGGAGGCGGGCTGGGTGTACAGGGGGGAAGTCGCAGGCGTGGTCGGAGGTTATAAGGAGGAGATTTTGACAGTCTCGTGGGTGTAGGCGGTGGCCCGGGTGTTGCGCAGGATGCCGGGTATGGGGGCAGGTGATGGGGGGAGGCTCTCATCAGGCGTGTTGGCGGGTGGTGTGGGGATGCTGATGATGGCAGCGGTGAAATCTTGTTCCCCGCAGTTCAGCTTCAGGTCGCCGGTCTGGGCGTTCAGGCTGGAACGACTGAGGAGACACAGAGTTTTTACTTTAACTGAAGGACAACAGACGAGAGGCAATGAACCCAGTCTGTGCAGCGGCATTTTTAGATTTTTCAAAAAGTTAAGCAAGCAACAGTACGAACATCCACTTACTGTAATATTAGAACACGTTCTACCGTATTCTGGCAACTACAGCTGCCAGTTTTTTACCGTAAAACCGCGTGGTGTCCATCAGGGCTCTGTGTTTGGCCCTCTCTGGTTTTGTGGTTTATCGTTGTGTCCTCTGTAACTTCGTCTACATCTTTATTTTTTTATCTTCCCTCATCTTGTAACTGTAAAAGTAATCTCTGCTTACGTTTGTGGCGGTATGGAGGTGGTTTTGATGTGCAGGGTGTCGAGCTCCTGGACGCTCCCCCGGCTGACGGACACCGTGGAGTTAGCCAGTCGCATGGCGGCTCTCCTTCTGGCCCGGCGTGGGCAACAGCCGGTGGAGTTATTCTGCGTCCCCTGCTGGCTG
>CP136883.1:797500-837500 GCA_033000465.1 Sciaenops ocellatus | reverse complement strand
GCAGGAATGCGGTCAGTGGTCGTGTCTTCTGTGAACTCTCCCCCAGTAAACAGCCTCAGTCTGGGCAGAGAGAGCCGGGTCAGTCCCTCTGTTCACTGATGTGATGATGTGATGATGAACTCTGCACGGTGGGTCAGGATCTCCCTCACAACACGACCTGACAGCTTCCAGAACACTGGAAACCCGGGACGCTGTACGGGCGGAGACATTTATAGATTCACAGAGGAAACCGGGTGGAAACCCGCCAAAATAAAATCACAGATATCAACGTGATGATGAATATTTCAGGTTCTGGTTATTGATGACAACTTAAACTTTCTATAACACAAAGATCAGGACGTGCTGTGGACTTTGAGAATTGTTCTAACTCATTAAAGTCTAAGCACACTTTTGCACTTTTCTCGTGCCGCTGTGGAATTAAAGTCTTTATATTCAAATATGCAAATCTTCTCTGTCTGTACATTGAATCAGATATTCAGGTAATGAACTGCAGCTCTCGGCTCGTGTACCTGCTGCAGTGGATTATGTCTGAGGCCTTCAGAGAATAAGGCCACGACCTCGTCTGCCGTGTTAAAGCTCATATCTGAGAGCTCATTTTCTTTTTTTTCATTTAAACATTGAAGCTCATTTCAAAGCTGCGCTGCGTCCCCGTGAACACGTTTCATAATGAACCTGCAGTCATTTCAAAGAGCGTCTGTTATGGGTTGATAATGTTCTTGTCCTCTGAAAATAAACTCTCATTTCTAAACATGACGTCTGAATACACTCACTTCATTGAGAGGGATTATTCTGCCTGAGTGACCTCACTACATTTACATTCACACACAAAGTGAACGTGGTGAATTTAACTCTGCTTCATGAACTCAACCTGCTAAAGGTCGAGCACCAACGTGTTCTAATACACTGACACATGATAAAGAATTAATGAACCGATGAGGAGGTTAATTACTTTCTCTATTAATCAATTCATTGTTTGGTCTTTAAAATGTCTGTTCAGCTCCTCTGAGCCCAAAATGATGCGTTCAAATGTCCTCGTTTATGCAACCAACAAATTTTACATATCATATCATAGAGGACTAATATTCATATTGACTGTATACAAACTACATGTGTCACTGCTTTACAGCTGTTCTAATATGAACGTTAGATTGTAACAAAGATAAACACATTTCCTGCTGTTAGAAACTGAACACGATCAGCTGATCATAAACCTGATCATCTACCATCAGTAACCAATAAACAACCATTAATCAAACCAATAACTAACATTCAGACAACCTTATCATACTGAACAGTTACCTAGTGTTTCTGTAGCGTTGACAGAACGTTCCAAAACAAACATATTATCAGTTTGAAGTAAACTAAAGCTCCCTGCGCTGTCCCTTTAAGAAATATGACATTTGAACAATTCATTACGTGTCCGTAACAACACGATAAAGGACGTCACATGTCAGCTCACTGACAAACATTAACGTTTTCCAATAACGAACGTGATAGACTGAAAAACTTCACCTGTAAACCTGTAAAGCTGCTGTCTGCTGACCTGGACTTCACCTGAAAACCAAACCAAATAAAAGATGAACTGTTCCTGTACAAGCTTTACCTGTAAACCTGTACACCTGCTGTCTGCTGACCTGGACTGTGGATTTCTCTCTACAATAAGAGCTGCTTGGTGGATCAGATACATGTCGAATTAAACACTGATGCTAAACACTGTTAATCGTCGCCTGTCGTGTGTGTGTGATGGGATTCAGATGTTTTTTCAGCTGTTACCATAGTAACTTCTGTTTTTTTGCTTCCCGTTTTGTGCTGAGTGCACCGACCTTCTGAACATGTCTGACATGATTTCACTGGTTCATACGTGATACAGAGCAGCTGTCAGCTCATTGGTTGCACGTTGAACATGTTGAAACTGACCTGTGAACTGTCACACCACGCCTGAGAGAGTAAATTACTGAAAGAGTGTGCAGGGATCTGTGGGAGTGTGATGACAGCACTCAGGTCAGTTTTACTGGACCTGCAGCGTCCTCGGCGAGCAGCGATATTGGCAGCTGTGAGCGGATCGATGGAGATAACAGAGAGGGCCGAGCGGAGCAGAAGTCATCTGTAATTGTTGGCAAAAAGCGCTCAGAAGAATCGAAGGAGATGTCAGCCTGTGGCCAAACAGCCACGATGAATCTGTGCTGGATCACTAACTGAATCCACCCCGAACATCAGCTGGACCTAAATCTTCATCCTGACACATTTTACTCCCATTTCTTCTCTCCGAGCTCCAAACTGTTATTCAGGCTTCTGTCCGGCTTTAAACTTTGGAACTTCTGGACGAGAAAAATGACTTTTCAGATCAAACAGCTCTCTTCAGATTTTCCAACAGTCCGTCCGCTTTACTGCATGAAAGTGTTGAGTTAATGTTAGGTTAGCTAATGTGTCAAATAAGCAACTAAAGCAGTCAACAGTGTAACTCGTTTGGCGTCATGGCTACTAAAATAACTGATTCAGGTTAGCTCATGGATCAGTTTAGCAGCTAGGTTAGCTGGGCTCAGTTTAGAAGCTTGTCTTCACGTTAGCCAACAGTTTAATCATCAGTACAGTTGACTACAGGTTACCTAATCGGTTAGGTTAACCAACAGGTCTATTTAGCAGCTGTTAGTTAGACGGTCAGTTCAGTGGCTAAAAACAATTAACTAGATTAGCTCATTAGCAGCTAAAACAGTTGGACTTAGAGAAGCTAACAGCTAGCGGTTATCATGCTACAGTTTGGTCATTCTTTGTCTTCTAGGTTTAGTTGTCTGAGAAAATATCAGCTGTGAGCAACAGCAGGCGACTCAGAAGTTTTTTATTTAGCAACTTTCCATATGCAAATGAGCACATCATCATAATTCAGGGCAGTAACCCCAAAAACAAACAAGGACAAGGGCTGGAGCTGCAGAGCAGAGTCAGCCTGCTGACAGCGAGCGGCTCACAGTGTAAATGTAAATGAATGAAGCTTTGATGGGCAGACAGCTGACTGAAACATCTGCCAGCTGGTGTTAACACACACTGTGCAGCTGGAACATCAGCCTCATTAGCCTGCGGTTTATGGACGCTGTGCTTCACACGCTGTAAAGTTACACTGTGACAAACAGCCCACACACTGTTGATGCATTCACCTGATGAACACCGTCATTATCAGCTGTCAGAGGGCAGGGAACGCCTGGAGAATACCTGAACAGCTCGAACTCAGTTTTATTGACGCTTCCCGGAGTTCATTATTCTCATTTCATCTTCATGGAGCTCCGTTTTTTTAGCTTCCTTCTGACTGAGCCACCGAGTTACCTGCAAATGTGACATAATTAGATTTCTCTCCAAACTTTGCTCATTGTTCACGACTTTTTCCAGCCTCCAAAACTCTCATCAAAGTGACCAAAATGCAGGAGGAAATAAGGGGAATAGAGGATTCTGGAAAATAACATCTGAACCATAATAGGCTTTTAAATGTGTCCAAAGCATCCAGAAGAACAGTTCTGTTTAGTTTAGCAGCTAAAAACTTAGCTAATGTTAAGTTAGTCAATTTAGTGGCTTGAACTGTTGGGTTCTGTTCTGCTAACAGTTTAGCAGCTAAACATCTTTGGTTCGGACTAGTTAACCAGTTAGTTTAGCAGCTAAAATCATTTAGTTTCAGTTAGCTAATGAGTACAACTGTTGGATTCTAGTTAGCAGATGAGTCGGTTTAGCAGGTGTAAAAAACTTTGGTTCAAGTTGGTTATCGGATTAGGGGCTAAAACATTTGGGTTCTGGGTAGCTCACAGGTGGTATTAGCAGCTAAAGATGTTTGGTCCAGGCTAGCTAATGGGTCAGTTCAACAACAGCTGGGTTCTGTTTTGCTAACAGGTCAGTCAAACTTTTTACTCCAGGTTAACTAACGGCTAAAACTTTTGGATTCTCGTTAAAAGATGGGTCAATTTAACAGCTAAAAACCTTTCATCAGATTAGCAGCTGACACTGTTGGGTTCTGGTTGATTAACAGGTCAGTTGAATGGCTAAACATTAAAGTTCTTTTTTGAAAGATTACAATTTGAATTTGATACAACACAGATGACTGTACTGAGATAGACAAACAGGCTTTCCAAAAGTTAAAAGTTTGATTTACTGCAGAACTATTCTGTTGCATTTTATTGAACAGGTCATTTCCTCCACCTCCTGTGTGTGTGTGTGTGTGTGTGTGTGTGTGTGTGTGTGTGTTCCTGTCGGTCTAATTGATCCTATAATAGCTCAGCTCCCGGCGGACAGCAGAGCCTAACCTACATCAAACCGAATCACTGCGACCTGACACCAGATCAGAGACAGACAGAGGAAAGCTGAAAACTGGAGCTCTGCTACCTGAAAGACCAAAATCCACCTGAACTGAGACAGATCCTGGATCTGCACCACATCAGTAACCATGCCGACCAAAAGAAGCCATCTCTTCACGTCAATTTATGTTAAATTTAATGAATATATCACAGTCTGCAGTCCGTGCAGCAGCAAAAAGCTTTTAACTGGGAGAAAGTCAGCAAGTGGCCCAGAGGAGGGACAGCAACTGGAGAGCAACTGGAGAGCAACTGGACAGCTACTGGTCAGCAACTGGAGAGCAACTGGTCAGCAACTGGAGAGCAACTGGAGAGCAACTGGACAGCAACTGGAGAGCAACTGGTCAGCAACTGGAGAGCAACTGGAGAGCAACTGGAGAGCAACTGGTCAGCAACTGGAGAGCAACTGGACAGCAACTGGACAGCAACTGGAGAGCAACTGGTCAGCAACTGGAGAGCAACTGCTCAGCAACTGGACAGCAACTGGAGAGCAACTGCTCAGCAACTGGACAGCAACTGGACAGCAACTGGAGAGCAACTGGACAGCAACTGGAGAGCAACTGCTCAGCAACTGGACAGCAACTGGGAGCTTCCCCAAGCGACCATGGACGTTAAGTGCCTCAGAGAAAGGCACATTAGCAGAGACAGGCCATAATTATTGATTAAAGGAACTCCCTCATGTTTTTTTTTTAGTGTCCAACACAAAGGGGGTTCAGGACACGGTTAGCCTAGCTTAGCACAAAGACTGGCTGCAGGGTGCCGGCCAACCACAGACATTTTCAACACAGCGGACACTGAACGCAGCATTTGTGTTGCAATTCAGCCTCCTGAAGTATTTAGAAAACCTGCTGCTAACATTCCCGGACGTCTAATCATCGTATTCAAGCTCCAGTTAGCATAGAGTTAGCTTCTAGGCTACGCTAAACAAAGCTATCCTCAGGATGTTTTCTGAATTGATGGAGCTACGCTAGCAGTTTCCCCCTGCTGCCAGTCTTTGTGCTAGGCTAAGCTAATAAAAGCAGAGAGTAGACACAATAAAAGAAACCCTGGACCTACAACGATACACACATTTAGCTTTTACCGCTTTTAATGTGAACACACACACACAACAATGCTTTATAGAGAGAGAGAGAGAGAGAGTCTGTGTGTGTGTGTGTGTGTGTGTGTGTGTGTTTATTATCAGCTGCAGCAGTAAATCTGCAGCAGCCTTGAGTTTACAGCCAAACATTACGCGCAATGCACCTTTAATGGACCGTAAATTAGCTTGGATGCTACTTCAGCTCTACGTGTGTGTGTGTGTGTGTGTGTCTAACTTAATGAACTTGGACCGGACTGGTGTGAGCGTCTCACACACACACACACACACACACACACACACACACTTTGTGTGTAAATCGATGTGAAACTTCGTCACATCAGGATGATTTAAAAAAAATAAAAGAAGAAGAAAAAAAAAGGTCAAGAGTTCAACCAATTATTGCCCAGAATGCCTTGCAGCCCTGCAGGCATTCACGGCACACACAAAGAGCCTGACAGCCCCCCCCACACACACTGTATACATGTACTACACACTGTATACATGTACTACACACTATACTGTAATACAGTACACACACATTTATATTTAACGTCACTGATTTTTATTATTCACTGACCTGAAGAGTGTTACTGCACACACACACACACACACACACCAGTATGATGTATATTCAGTGATATGTGGTCTTATGTGACGTGACGCCCCCGCAGACTGTCTAAAACCTGGACGTAGTCTCCGCGACGTCCCCGCAGACTGTCTGAATCCTGGACGTAGTCTCTGTGACGTCCCCGCAGACTGTCTAAAACCTGGACCTAGTCTCTGTGTCATCCCTGCAGACTGTCTAAAACCTGGACATAGTCTCTGTGACGTCCCCGCAGACTGTCTAAAACCTGGACGTAGTCTCCGTGACGTCCCCGCAGACTGTCTAAAACCTGGACGTAGTCTCCGTGACGTCCCCGCAGACTGTCTAAAACCTGGACGTAGTTTCCGTGACGTCCCCGCAGACTGTCTAAAACTGGACGTAGTCTCCGTGACGTCCCCGCAGACTGTCTAAAACTGGACGTAGTCTCCGTGACGTCCCCGCAGACTGTCTAAAACTGGACGTAGTCTCCGTGACGTCCCCGCAGACTGTCTAAAACTGGACGGAGTCTCCGTGACGTCCCCGCAGACTGTCTAAAACCTGGATGTAGTCTCTGTGACGTCCCCACAGACTGTCTAAAGTTTGTTTGGATAATTTGTACAAAAGTTTGAATTTTCACTTGAATGAATCAATCAGACACTCTCACACTTTAAATCACGACTTCCTGTTCAATCATGACAATAAAAAATATTTTTATGATTTAAACTGCAACAGATGATCGACCAGCAGAGGTCAGTCACTGTCTGCACAGTGTGTGTGTGTGTGTGTGTGTTAAATAATGGAGGCAGCATTAGAGGTCTTGTAGCTTGTTCGTACAGAGAAAGTTTAGATCCTCGTCATCTCTCCTCTCTACACATTTCCTTCCTCTGTTCTACCCTTTCTCCTCTCTTATCTCTCTCCCTATCTCGTGTCCTCCCTTGCCTCCTCCTCCTCCTCCCCCCCTTTCTCTGGGGTCATTATCTGCAGCTGCCGGAGCCAAGTCTACGTCCTGCAGCAGGAGAGAAGAGACGAGGAGGAGGAGGACAACACATCGAGTGATAGTTTGACTGGACGCCAGAGGAGAGAGATGGAAAAGGAGGATGGAGGGAGGGAGGGAGTAGGAAGGAGGGAGGGAGGGAGGAGGAGGGAGGGACAGAGGGAGGAGGATGGAGGGAGGGAGGAGGAGGTTGAGTGAGGACAGATGAGAGGAAGGGTGGAGGGAGGAAAGAGGAGAAGAACACGGAGAGGTCAGGAGAGACAGGAGGAGGTGAAGCTAATATCTCCATCTGTCTGATAAGAAGTGTGTGTGTTTGTATGGAAACGTGCCGGGACACACTGAGGTCAACACACACACACACACACACACACACACACACTGTATATATACATATATAATGTATGTAATCTAATATAAATGTAACAGAAAAGTCTTGAAATGCTTTTATTATTTCTATTGTTCATTATTTATTTAGTTCCTCTTTAATTATAGATTACACTGTTCAACCTGCAGACTGAACATGAGCAGCACAAATACTGAATATAATACTGCAAATGTATTCATGTAGATATACTGTATATTTGTTTTGGCTGATCTAAAAGTGTCACTAAATCAGAGGTTCAGGTTCAGAGGGAGCCGAGAAGAAGAAGAAGAAGAAGAAGAAGAAGAAGAAGAAGAGGTTTTCAGGCCCAGCAGTCAGCAGCTTCTATGGACATAATGGCAGAGGAGAAGAGAGTGAAGAGGACGCTGACGGAGGAAGCTAAGAAGAGAAAAGGAGAGAGTGAGTGAGCAAGAAGCCGCCGGACAAGAGTAAATCTGGGACTGACTTTTAGTGGTTGGTGAGAGCTTGGTGAAATAAAAGGCTGAAAGACAGACGCCGAGCTGGGCTGACTGCTGTTGGACTAGTCAGTAATATTAGCTGGCTGCTATGTCTGCTGTTGGTGACCTTGTTGATGTTTGGCTGTTGATCGTAAGTAATGTAATCAGAACAAATACTCGAGTACAGCTGAACATAGTTACACAGTGGGATTACTCTCTGAAGGTTTCTCGTCGTACTTCCTCGCTTGCTTGTTTCTGCACCGTGGTATTCGCACTTCTTCCACCACTGAACATGAACCTCACTCAGTAATTTGGGATTTCCTGCCTCGAGGAGCTGATTAACAAACTCTTTAATAATCTGAGTGTAAGTCACATCAGAGTCAACAAAAAGGTCTGAATGAATGAAGTGAATAGTTCATCACTGTTTCACCAACAGCTGACCAGCAGACTGCTCCGGCGCTGCCGATGAGGAGCTGTCGTAATAAATAAAGGTTTTACAAAAAGGGGGGGGGCCTCTCAGGAGGCCCGGGTCAGCCCGGTTATTCTGAGCGGCGCTCTCACTCCGTTAAATATTTCATGTTCAGGGTTATGTCATCCTGCAGCGAGCCACGCTACGAAGAAACAGACGGACGGAGACGGAGCGAGAGATTCGCCTGAAAGCAGAAAGACACACAGACGGAGAGACGGACGTCTGCTGCTTCCCGATTGGAGCAGATAGGAATCCATTAGTGCCGAGTCAGCCAATCGAACATGCAGACCGATCCTTATCGCCCACCTGTAATAGGGGGAGCCGGCCAATCACAATCTAATAGAGGGACAGACGTCCAATGGTAATTAGTTTAGAGAGGAGAGCTGGAAGGACAATTAGGGTGATCCCTCCGATCAGAGAAGAAGAAGATCTGGACTGCATCACAGAGACGGAGCATCAAACTCTGTGTTCGTTTGACTTTGTCACTAAAATATCATTTCATCATCTTCAAAACGTCGCTGAAGTCAGACGACACACAAACATGAATTCATGCTTTCACCTCGAGGCTTCCTCAGAAAACCTCCAACTCGTCCAGAAGCAGCACAGTCTGACAAAGACCAGACAGAGAGCTCACATCGCTCCAGTTTTAAAGTCATTACACTGCGTTCTGATTAGTTTTAGAATTGATTTTAAGATCCTCTTATTAGTTTTGAAATCCCTGAATGGTACAAGACTCTCAGACAGACTGCAGGACTCCTGGTCGAACCCGACCCCCTGGATCACACCAGGTACAGCTCTGTGATGTCACACCGCGATGCTTTTAGACTTTAACGTGCTCCGATTTTGTCGTTTCTTTGGTTTATGTTCTTCTACCATGAGTAAGCAGCTACGTTGTTAAATTGTTTCCTCTGCAGCCTCCAGGACGCCCTGTTGCACCAAAGACTTCAACAAAAACCTTAAGACAGATCTTTTTAGTCTTGCTTTCAGTCTCGTCCGTCTTCTCTGATTCTTCTTATCTCCAGTGTTCATTCAATGAATGGACTTTTATCTAAATGTAACATTTTATTGTTGCATCAGTCTCTGCTTTCTATGAAGCGTCACCTCTGTGTCTGTAAAATGAAGCCAACACAGGAAGTATGAAAAAATGCACTTCCTCAAACATCATTTCCTGAAGAAGTTGTGATGAACCCACATACAGACCCAGTCAGAGACGAGCTGGTGAACAAGAATCAGATATTTCCTTGACGACATAGTGGAGATCAACAACGGAGCTACAAGAGAGACACGATCACTTCAGTGGTGTTATGTAGTTTTCTATCCTTAGGTTACACGAGGTCACGTGTGGGCCTTGAGGGCCTCAGCAGTATTAGTTGTTTGGCTTTGATTGGGAACAGGAGGTGCCAGTCTATCTCAACACTGTGGTGTCCAGGGTCGAAGAGACCTATTGCTGCCTTCATAGACATAATAGATAGCTGACTGTTGACGTTCCAATCTGCGTAAACAGACATCTGTGTCTCCAGACTAGAATATGCTGACAATAACACCTCCATGGGTAAAGACATTCTCTTTGACTAATTCTGGGCGTATAGTATTTGTGATGTTATCTTGAGGTTTAAAGTCTATCCACCAGGATGAGTTGGGCAGAATGTGAGACCGACTCAGGCACTTCTGATGAACTTTGAGAGTGTCTCTAATTCTCCTTGGCCAAACGTCAATAAATATTACAGCATAAGACATCAGAGGCTCCTGCACACTTTCTGAACTCCTGACCTCACCATTGACCTTTGACTTCATCAACTTCTCCACAACAAATGGGATGTTCGCTACAAGATCGCTACAGCATTAGAGGCAGCACTCTGCTCAGCCGTGCATGAAGCCAAAAAAGTTCAATTTTCAAGCATACAATTATCCGGATCTTCCACACTGCATCGGCCATAGAGGAAGCACACTTCGCCAGCTGAGCCGCTAACTTCCTGTTTAGCCCTCCGCTTACTTCAATGAAGATAAAATGATTGAATCATGGTTCTCTTCTGGACTTTCCAAATGTTACCGGACAGAACGGATCAAATTCAGATCGGGAAATTTCACAGGTTGTCATGCTCAAGAAAAAATAGAACTATTGTTTTACAGCCTCTTTTTTCACAATGTAAACTTACAAGAAAAGTCTTTTGTACGTCACGCGTCAAACAAATCACGGAGCTCGACGTTATGTTGTTTACTATAACCTGATAATATGTCACATGGCTTGTTCTGCTGCCCCCAAGTGGCCAAAAAATGCAGCTTTGAAGGTAAAACCTTTAAATTAATTTTAATTAAATGCAAAAACATAATCTGTGGAAATAATCTGCCAGAATAATGATTAGAGATTACGACATCATATACATTTAAATAAAGATTTAGCGAAAATGTTTTTTTTTTTTTACTCCTCGTTGTTTTTTACTCCTCGTTGTTTCTCCTCTTCTGCCTCCAAACTCTCTGATTGGGGATCGTTCTTCACAAGGACGTCGGTATCGACCGGACGAGTTTGATCATCAGCTCAGTTTGTTTTCTCTCTTTGAAAACTTCTATTCTGGGTTACAGCCGGCTGCTAAAAGCCTCCCTGCTCTGCTCCTCTTTCCCTCCCTCCTCCTCCTCGTCTTTCCTCCTCCTCCCTCCACCTTTTCCTAAATCCTCTCCTCTCCTTCTGTACTATCCTTTCCCTTCTCCTTCTCCAGTGTGATCTACGGCCATGTTTAATTGATGGAGTGATGATGAAAGTTGCAGGAGGAGGGATGGTTGTTCCGTGTTTTCTCCTCCTCTGGTGAAGGAGATCTGACTCTTTAAGAGAACTGAAAACCTCCTCGCCTCCTCGCTCTCTCTAGTTTTTGTGTCACTGTATCTTTTATTTTTCTTCTTTTATTTTTGTTCCTTTGATTTTCTTCTTTTGTGTCTCTGGCTCTTCTTTATTTTATAGGATCAGGTTTTTTTGACAGTTACACAGGAGAGAGAAACAGAAAAACAATAATTCTCCAACACACTTTTCTATTTTTATCATTTCTTATGAATAAACAGGTCATTTTATCACTTCAGGTATGAAATTAAACACTCTCCTTCAACTGAACTCACCAACCAGGGTCGATGGACTACAAGGTCCAGGACGTTTTTCCTTGCCACTGTCGCCGTGTGCTTGCTCATGGTGGGAATTGTTGAGTCTATATGGATAGCTTCTGCCATATCATGCGCTAAATTGTGCAGGATTTAGTGGCATCTAGTGATGAAGTGAAGATTGCAATCAACTGAATATCCCTTGCCTCACCCTGCCTGTTCCAAGTAGAGAAAGAAAAGGAAAATTACAAAAAGGCCGGGGCTATTTCCACCCAGTGTTTAATCTGTATGTTCTTGGTTAACAGCAAGAGCACACTAGCTGTGAAATGAAGCCAATACAGGAAGTGCCACAAACTGCAGTTCCTCTTGTCGTCCACTTGAGGCTGGCTCCAGAAGTGAGTCAGTCTCCATAAGCCCCCATGTTAAAATGTCCAACTTCACAGCAGAAATAAACTAAAGATATAAAAAGAGAAAGGACTAGACGGTAGAAGAAGAGTGGTTTAAAAATAAAGCAGAAATCACAGAGAGTCTATTTTCAGCTCTAAGATTTAAGTTATTTAAAGCTGCAGAGGTCTTCAAACACTCAGATCACAGCAGGTGAAACTGTAAAAAACAGAGTGATGAGAGCTCAGACGAGACCAAAATATTCAACACTGGACAGTCCTCCACAAACCGTCCCCTCTTGACCACCATCCTTAACCCTTCGGTTCCCAGAGCCCAGTCATTTTAAATCATTCCCAGTGAATCCAAACAAGTTAAATAGAGTTCTGGTCTTTGTACTGTAGACACATTAAAGACTCGACATCCTGTAGCATTCCTGGATTTTGGATTTTCTGACCCCGGTGGTTTTCGTGTTGACACAAACAGGTCTCTGCTGCCAAAACCAGTTCAAACATATGCAGCATCATCACGTACGCTGATGACACCGCCCTGATCGTTCGTATAAGCAGAAATGATGAGTCAGCGCAGACAGGTTCAGAACAACTGGATGGGAATCAAACAATAATGGACTTGAGGGAGTCCGGACCACAACCCTGCTGCATGTCAGCAGTCCTGCTGCCAAAAAAAAACAAAAAAAACTTTTTTCTCTGAATACACGTGGATGAGGGTGAACACACCCTACCCGGATAAACACATCATGACCCGGACTAGACCCTGACTCGACCCAGTCCAAACCTGTGACACAGCAGGATGATGGACTGAGTCTGGATTGATCCACAGGCAGAATCAGACCTGGAATATAAATATAAACCGAGAATCAATCGGACATGTGAGCAGGAAGATGTGCAGGGATAATATTAGACTCCAAACAGTCGAAAAATAAAACTCTGAAAGCAGCAGATCATTCCCAAAATAACACACACACACACACACACACACACACAGTGTACTGTACTGGTCCAACTACCAGTAATTTGATTGGACAAGAGTCACTCTATGACTCTACATGTATCACTCCACTTTTTACAGGTGTTCTAATATTAACGTGAATGTTATGATCCTTACGTGGCCATAGAAACACATCACTCTAGAAATACGAGATGTCCACAGTCTGACTATCTTTCTGGATTATACTGATGTTGAATTGACAAACTGATTTAAGAGCTCTAAAATAAGAGCTGTTTGGTGGAGCACCTTCCTTCTGGGGAAAGAAATATCTTGCTCGAGGTTGTGCTGTTATTCTGAATATCAGCACATTGTTCAAACTGACTGACGTGACATCAGGCACTGACAGAGAAGAGAAACTTTGAATCGTTTTGTCACTTTCAGCAGCAGAGACATGTTTGTCCAAAAATCAGAAAGTCCAAAATCCAGGAACGCAACAAGATAATCTTTAATGTGCATGCGACCAGACGACGTCCTCATACCTGAACAAAACAAATGTTACCGCAATGATTTACAGTAAAGGGTTTTTCCTGATGTTAAGGTTAAGGCTCAGATACCTGTGAGACACGACTTCCTCCTCAATCAAAAGAAATCAACAGTTCAACTTCCTCTTTAATTTGATGCCAAATATAAGACATTAGTAGATTTTTAAACAGTTTGATTCAATATTTAAAAACTTCAGAAAGAAAAACAAATGGACTCAAACTGTTGTAAATAGATATTTTCTTGATAGAGCAAACAACAGTTCAGCTACATGAAAAAAAAGGTCCAATTCATATGTGGAAAAGCCACGTTGACCCAGGACTCGGTCCTCCTGCAGACTTTGGTGAACTGTTTATTTATCTACTTATTTTAAATGTTTAATTAGCTTTTTTGTGTGTGTATTCATGTTGGACTTCATTCCACACAGTCTTCTTGCAGCTCATCCTCTGACAGTCTGTGGGCGATCGAGGTCATGGATAATAGAAGAGAACTGGATACGTTGGAGGTGAGGCGCTGTTTGTTGCCATTGATCACTGATTACTGCAACAAAAACAACTTTAGAACTTTATTCAGTGATTTTGGTGAAACTGTATCACAATATATTTGCTGCTTTTCCCTCTGATGTCGTGCGACTGTTCAGCTTCAACTCTCTGTGATTTAGAGATTTAGCATAACCACTTGCTAAAGCAGCTAACTGCTAATTAACTGCTGCTAACTGAATCTGCCGTTAGCAGGCAACAGAACCGGGCTCAGCAGCCAAACCGGACCGGGTTGGAGCACAGCCTCTGAGACCAACAGGGAATAACGTTACAGTACCGAGCTGATTTACAGACTTTATGATGGAAACATTGATAAGTAGTGAAGCGCTAACTGTGGTTAGCTCGGTCAGCCGTGTAGCTAACTGAACTGACTCAGCCCGGGATGCCAGGAGCCAAACCCGGCAAGAAAACCACCTCGGTAGGCTGCTGTATTCACTGTTAGACTGGACACTGCTGGTTCAGAGGTTCTGTTGCTGTGTTCACTGTTAGACTGGACACTGCTGGTTCAGAGGTTCTGTTACTGTATTCACTGTTAGACTGGACACTGCTGGTTCAGAGGTTCTGTTACTGTATTCACTGTTAGACTGGACACTGCTGGTTCAGAGGTTCTGTTACTGTATTCACTGTTAGACTGGACACTGCTGGTTCAGAGGTTCTGTTACTGTGTTCACTGTTAGACTGGACACTGCTGGTTCAGAGGTTCTGTTACTGTATTCACTGTTAGACTGGACACTGCTGGTTCAGAGGTTCTGTTACTGTATTCACTGTTAGACTGGACACTGCTGGTTCAGAGGTTCTGTTACTGTATTCACTGTTAGACTGGACACTGCTGGTTCAGAGGTTCTGTTGCTGTATTCACTGTTAGACTGGACACTGCTGGTTCAGAGGTTCTGTTGCTGTATTCACTGTTAGACTGGACACTGCTGGTTCAGAGGTTCTGTTACTGTATTCACTGTTAGACTGGACACTGCTGGTTCAGAGGTTCTGTTACTGTATTCACTGTTAGACTGGACACTGCTGGTTCAGAGGTTCTGTTACTGTATTCGGTTAGACCGGGTTCCGGGCACGTCCAACTGTAAAGTTTCAAACTTTAAAAAGAGATTTTATTTCAGGACCTGAAGCTCCATCCAGAGACCAGGCAGGACCACCAGAGGACTGAAGGAACAGGTCTGAATATTCAACATGAACTAATCCTTCAGTGTTCGAACACATCAAACTCAGCCTCAGGGAGCGTTCCACTCATCTTAAATCACATCTCTCTGTTTCTACGCCTCCTCCTTCCTATTTTCCACCCTCTCATTTTCTCCTGTATTTACATCTCCCACGCTCTCTCCTTTCTGCCTCCCTGCCTCCCCCCTCCATCCCTCCATCTCTCTCTTTATTAACTCTGTTGGTTTGAAACGAGGCTCACGTTGTTTCAGAGCGCGTCTAATGTGTTTTATTTGTTTCGCTTTGCATAATCCACATTTGTGTTTATTTTTGCTTCATACGCACGCACACACGTGACTGAAACAATGTGTGTGTGTGTGTGTTTAAATATCACGTGATGTGTGTTAAATGTTTCAGATCGTATCTCATGAAGAGGAGGAGGAGAGAGGGAGGAGGGGAGGGAAAGTAAAGCAGGAGAGTCTAAAAACACACAATGATCGACCATTTCCTGCTGTTAGAAACTGAACACGATCAGCTGATCATAAACCTGATCATCTACCGTCAGTAACCAATAAACAACCATTAATCAAACCAATAACTAACATTCAGACAACCTTATCATACTGAACAGTTACCTAGTGTTTCTGTAGCGTTGACAGAACGTTCCAAAACAAACATATTATCAGTTTGAAGTAAACTAAAGCTCCCTGCGCTGTCCCTTTAAGAAATATGACATTTGAACAATTCATTACGTGTCCGTAACAACACGGGATAAAGGACGTCACATGTCAGCTCACTGACAAACATTAACGTTTTCCAATAACGAACGTGATAGACTGAAAAACTTCACCTGTAAACCTGTAAAGCTGCTGTCTGCTGACCTGGACTTCACCTGAAAACCAAACCAAATAAAAGATGAACTGTTCCTGTACAAGCTTTACCTGTAAACCTGTACACCTGCTGTCTGCTGACCTGGACTGTGGATTTCTCTCTACAATAAGAGCTGCTTGGTGGATCAGATACATGTCGAATTAAACACTGATGCTAAACAATGTTAATTCACCGTCTGTCGTGTGTGTGTGTGAAAGATTTTAGGAGAGGAAAAGAGGAAAGATGTTAGGAGAAGAAGAAAAGAAAGAGGAGAAGGAAGAAAATGGAAAGATGGAGCTATGAAAGGGAAGGAGGAGAACTGGAAGGAGAAAGAAAGGAGGAAGAATGTGAAATTAAAGGAGCAGGAAAGAAGAGGAGAGGAGGGATAGTGGGAAAAGAGCTGGACAGATGAGTGGAGAAGAAGAAATTAGTCTAGACAAGTAAGGAGGAAAGAAAAGAGGGAATGAGGGAAGGAGAAAGGAAAAGAGGAGAGGAAGAAAAACGAGAGGACGGGAAAAAGAGGAGGAGGAGGAAGAGGAGGAGGAAGCACTCAGACGCTGAGAGGAAATAATTGATGAGAAGAAAAGTTCTCTCCTCCTTCACTCTGCCTCTCGCTCTCTTCTTCATCTGTTTATCTGAGGCTCGCTCGCCCAGACAGAGCAGCTGCAGCAATTAGGGTCAGAGAAGAAGAAGAGGAGGGAGGAGAGGAGGAAGATGAATGGAGAGAGTACGTGGGGAGAAAAGGGAAAAGGAAATGAAGATCAGAGGAAGGAAACAATATTTGAAAATGTTAAACTCTCTGTGATTTACAGAGTTTCCTGATGGACAGTGAAGTAAACTGCTGACAACTGTAGCTGCTGTTAGCTCATGTTAGCTCAGTTTGTTAGCTGCTGTTAGCTCAGTTTGGACTGTGAGCTCAGAGCACCGGGGGTGTGTTAGTGTTTGTACCACAGGAGGTTTGGACCACCGGGAAGAAGAAGAAGAAGAAGAAGAAGAAGAAGAAGAGGAGGTTTACAGGCCCGGGGGAATGCTGACGGGGAGCGGGGCCAGTGTCGTGCCAGAACCCGAGCTGGGTTCAGCAGCATCTATGGACATAATGGCAGAGGAGAGGAGACTGATGGCTTCACAACAGCTCTTCAATTGCAGTTAAATATGCAGCATCCTGTTGTCCAGCATGAACACCACAAAGGCAAGGGGCAACCAGGTTGGAGAAAGTAACAGATCATCCCACACTGGTGATGAGTTGTGATCGATGTACATGAACACATTATCATGGAGTAAAGTATTTCAGGAGTCACCTGCAGTTTATTAATGATCTGGTCAAGTCGTTTCATTGATATACAAACTACAGCTGAACACGAGAAGACTCGGCTGATCTCAGAACAAAGTGGCCGCACGTGTTACTCTTTAAAAGTGTAAACTGGAGGAGGAGGAGGGAAGTGATGGATGGAAAGAGGGCAGAGAGACGGAGGGATAAAAGCGTGGAGGCAGAAAGAGGCCTGCGGATGGAGGGATGAGAAGGATGTTCACAGGAGGAAGATGAGGCCGCCGAGTGGAACAGTGGGAGGAAGAGGAAGAGTGGAAGGACGGAAAATGAAATGACGGAGGGAGGGAAGGTAAGAGAGGATGGAGGGAAGAAGTAGAGAAGGAGGGCGAGGTGTGGACAGATAGATGGTCCCTGCAGAGCGTCCAGTCATCTGGAAAACTAGGACACACACACACACACACTTTTTGTACTTTACACCACACACACTGAGAATCCCGCCCTCTGATTGGCTGCCAGGTGTCTGTTGAAATCATACGAACCTGATCCTGGATTAACTGTTAACACCGAGACTAACTGTAGACAAAAATACGTCTGATCGACCCAGAAAACCTTCATCTGCTCTGTACCCGACCTTTGGATTCACACTGCTTCATGAAATATGTTCAGCCTTTTATTTCACCGAGCTCTCGACAACGACTCCTCGCTCACTCTCTCCTTTTCTCTTCTTAGCTTCCTCCGTCAGCGTACTCTTCACTCTCTTCTCCTCTGCCATCATGTCCATAGAGGCTGCTGACTGCTGGGCCTGAAAACCTCTTCTTCTTCTTCTTCTTCTCCTTCTTCTTCTTCTTCTCCTTCTTCTTCTTCTTCCCGGTGGTCCAAACCTCCTGTGGTACAAACACTAACACTCCCCCGGTGCTCTGAGCTCACAGTCCAGCAGCAGAGAGTTCAGGTGGTTACTTGTTTTACTTTACTATGAACAGAGTTAGCATGCAGCCCTGACTGAACCAAACTACATTCAAGTGTAAGCTGTTAGCTTGCCGTCTTGCAAATAGACCTGAACCTCCGTGCTGATGAAGTTATTTCAGCATCTTTTGATGCTTCTAGTTTCACAGTAAAATCTGTTTATTTTGGGTTCATATCACAGAATATATAGTGTGTTACGTACACGAATAAACACAAATAATCCAGCGAGTAATGCAAGTCAAAAGCACCCCAACACATCATTACATTGGGATGAGAAGATAGTCCAACATTTGACTGTCTCAGCAGTGAGGGGCAAGAATCCGTTGAGGTTCTTCCAGAAGGGGACGCCATATCTTTGGACCATCACACCAACATCTAACATGGAGAAGTTAACTGGACAGTTTTGTAGCATCTCACACCACACAGCTGGTACACACCAAACAAGGACTGGCAACATGGAGACGACCAGAGCCACACTGAGCTTCACAACGGCTCTTCAGAAACCATAGAGAGTCTGCAGTCATACAGACTGCGTCCATTCTTTCTACTGTCATTGGTGTAGACACACACACACACACACACACACACACACACACACACCATTAGTATTACTACCATATTCCTTTGCCTCTGTTCAATGTGACGTCACGGCGTTGAACACAATGAACCCAAAGCTCCGTGTGAGCTCTGAACGTTTTGTACTAAACACCTCCTGGAAATTTATCACAAGCTGCAGTTGGATTTTCCGCCTTTGAATCTTTGAGTCTTTCTCCGTCTCATGGGACGAGCTCGTGCATCTGCGTTTGTTTTAACAGCCAATAGGAGCGGCCTCTGTCTGACACACCTGTGTTGTGATTGGCCAAAGCTTCACCGTCATGGGGCAAGATTTTCTAAAGGCTGAAAACAGAGCTAAGAAGTCGTTTTGTGTGCGACCACTTGAATTATGACCTGCTGAAAAGACATTTTTTAACCAATGTCGCCAAAAATAATAAAAACGGCCGACTCCAGCTTTAAAGAAGATCTGATTACTTCCCTTACACACTCTCTTTGTCTTCTTTGGACCTCTGGTCATCTTTACAGAGAGTTTCGTGTCCTCTCTCCCACATCATAACATTATCCTAATAAAAGTGACAGAAAAAGTGCTGAACTTTGGTTCTGGTACTTTTCTGATCGCTCATATCTGCTCTCACAGACTCATCTGGATCTCACCTCTGCTCCACTTTCTTCACATTACACTAAACAGCTTAAATATGATCCTCCTCTTCTGCCTCTGTCCTCTTCTTTATTTCTGCTCTGACATTTCCTCCTGTAACTTCAGTCTCTGTAAATCAGCTTAATGTGAAATCTTTGCCGAAGGAAACGAGCCCTGATCCTCCGGCGGAGCTCAGAGCTTTATTGCAGGCTGTGGAGGGCTGATGGAGGGCTGATGGAGGGAGGAGGGGGTAACGTAGGTCGACAGGTGGATTAAGACCTGCGAGGTCAAGGTGTGAGTTTCACAGCTAAGATGTAATTTCCTCTGTTCCGTCCTCGCTGCTCCTCTCTGATCTCTGAAAGTTTCACTGAGGACAAAAGAGTCTCAATAATTTATTTTAGGTGGGAGGTGACAAACAGAACCGCTGAGGCAGACCGGATCACTTTGGGGAGGGTCAGCTGCAGGAACGCTTCAGTACACTGCAGCTTGGTACCTGACACTACCTTCAACATATGACGCTGTAGGTAACACCATGTCAGGATGTGCAGGGCTCTGCAGCAAATTTGGTTTAGGCACGACTACTACTTCCTTCTGCGTTCACACCAAACACAAAGCAACTGTACTCTGGCTTACAGCGTCATGAACCCAAAATGAACACGTGTCAACGTCTTTTGATTTCAATAAACTGACCAAAACGTCTGAATTCAGACTTCAGAGCTACATGCTAACTCAGTTTATAGTATAACTGATGCTGGAATCAAGAAACAGACACTTTGACATGATGCAAGAACGTCACATTCAGTTCACGTAAGTTGAGTTTCCTGTCTTGTATTTTGTCTGTTGGCGTCTACATCAAGAAGAAATCTACTCACATGAAAAATGGTTTACTTCCTAAATATAGGTCATGTTACGTACTTCACGTTACTTAC
Source organism: Sciaenops ocellatus (assembly GCA_033000465.1). Lineage (NCBI taxonomy): Eukaryota > Metazoa > Chordata > Actinopteri > Sciaenidae > Sciaenops > Sciaenops ocellatus. The sequence goes on along the minus strand of CP136883.1, from coordinate 817,367 downwards.
ATAGCCTACATACATAAAGGATCAGTGTGGAGGATTTAGTGACATCTAGTGGTGTAGTTGCCAATTGCAACCACCTCACCTCACCTCACCTCACCCTACCTGTCCTTCCTAGCATGAAGGAGAAACTATGGTGGCCACAAAATGCACCAAACAAAAATCTTTTAATACTCAGAGATCCATTTAACATTTAACTACAGTGTTAACGTAAGGACAAAATTGAACAATCATGAATATATTAATATTAATGTGTGTGTGTGTGTGTGTGTGTGTGTGTGTGTGTGTGTGTCAGGGGAATTTGTGGTGAGATTTTCTAATCGCACAGACACAAGATAAATTACTTTGTTGGTGTGTTGAAGGACAATGTGAATGGTGTGTGTGTGTAAGTCTGTTTGTGTGTGTGTCTGTTTGTGTGTGTGTCTGTCTCATGGGATAAAAGTAAAAAACAAATTCTTAATTACATCTTACAATAAATTCCTGCTGCTTGAAGGGCAGACAGAGTGTAGACGGAGAGGCACGTTGTTAAACTGTTGAATGTTCTCGTACACAGCCGGACTTGTTTTGTTTCTCCTCATCCAAGAGTTTGACTGACAGGTGGGAAGTTGGGTTGTTAAGGTCACCTGTGGGTTGTTAAGGTCGCCTGTGGGTTGTTAAGGTCACCTGTGGGTTGTTAAGGTCGCCTGTGGGTTGTTAAGGTCACCTGTGGGTTGTTAAGGTCACCTGTGGGTCGTTGACCAACTCTGCCCTCATGTGAGTCGTCAGGGTCACGTGGTGTAGGACGGTCTTTACTCCTCTTTCAAGTCATCTTCACTCACTACAATACAAACATCGGTGTCCTCAGAGGAGCATCCCTTGGCCTGAAGTGAACGGGAGGCACTCTACATTTAGTAACCCTGGATATGATCATGCCTGTTTGTCAGGTCGTCCTCTCGTCCTGCCTGTTCACCTCTGAATGAAAATAATATGCGAGGCGTGTCTGTGACAACACAGAGCCCTGCACAGATGGAAGTACAGTTAAGACTGACTTTGAAGTCAAGCTGTGAAAATATTCTCAATATATCATCCACTTAGTCTGATATTGATGTTTGTATGTGTAAATCTGTTTTGTTGCCTCTCCGTCCACAGCTGGACGTTGCTCAGCTGGACGTTGCTCAGCTGGACGTTGCTCCGCTGGACGTTGCTCCTCCTGTCTGCCTCTCTGAACCTCACACAGCCACTTCAAAACCCTGAACCATCACTTTGAACTGTACGAGCTGCAGCAGCAGACTGCGTGAGGAGGTTATATGAATGTGAAGTAGGTGGAATAAAATACATTTATTCTCCCTGCATGAATAAAAATGAACATCATCACACACACAGTTCAGCTGCAAAGGTCACTGACTGTAAGATAAAGACCTCAGAGGAGCTGCAGCCCGACGACGTCCAACACAGTTAGTCATCATAAAAAGCTGTTTGTCTGCAGATAATGGACTTCATTCGTGTGTTAGTATTTATGTATTTATGCTGCGGTGAACATCAGGAGCAAACTGGGGTTCAAAGAGGAGCAGGGAATCTAACCAGCAACCCTCTGATGACCTGCAGTCAAGTGCTGCAACTGAAGCAACATTAAATTAGCATATTCTGATATTAGCATATTACACAATGACCTGAGCTGTAAATGTCAAAACATAATGTTATACAAGGCTGACCTGTTATATAACACACACAGACAACATGTTTGGACTCATATTCCCATCATGCCCTGGGAGACAACTTGATGTAAAGATGTCAGCGATTCAATTCTACAGCAGAAAGGTCAAAGGTCACCAAAAACAGACTGATGGAGCAAACACTCATCCAATCAACCTCAGCTGTATGTTTACTGCTAATAAGCTAATGTTAGCATGCCAACAGGCCAAACTAACATGGTGAACATGAAGAACCTGCCATACATCAGCATGTTAGCAAGGTGACATTAACATTTAGCTTAAAGCAGCACTGTGTCTAAGTCAACAAAATCCTCCATGTCTGCTAAGTGAAACCAACACAGGAAGTGACATAAACTGCAGTTCCTCAAACGTCCACTTGAGGCTGGCTCCAAAGGAACGTCACGGAGACTACGTCCAGGTTTTAGACAGTCTGCGGGGACGTCACGGAGACTACGTCCAGGTTTTAGACAGTCTGCGGGGACGTCACAGAGACTACGTCCAGGTTTTAGACAGTCTGCGGGGACGTCACGGAGACTACGTCCAGGTTTTAGACAGTCTGCGGGGACGTCACGGAGACTACGTCCAGGTTTTAGACAGTCTGCGGGGACGTCACAGAGACTACGTCCAGGTTTTAGACAGTCTGCGGGGACGTCACGGAGACTACGTCCAGGTTTTAGACAGTCTGCGGTCTCAGGAGGAGGTATGGTACGTATAGTCTCACACGCTGCTAGCATAGCTGTAGTTGCAGAAGTACAAATTGTAATGGAGCAGTGAAGGGTTAAATATAAAACAAAGAAGAAGACATTAATGTGTCTCCAGAACTGGAAGAATCAGAATGAATAACACAGATCTGCAGCTCTAGATCTGTTTTACACTAACTCCCTGTGTAGATCTGCAGCAGCATAGATCAGAGACTCATTACAGCGCTGCTGCCAGCTGCCGATCGATCGCACAGTATTGATCAGTTTCACACTGTGGCCCTCAGAGGAAGGCAGCTGGTTTCTCCTGTTATGGATCTGTGGTGGACTTCTCACTCCATTACAGGCCAGGAGGAGGAGAGGGTAGATGTACGCTCACGTAGATCAGCAGAACCCCGACCTGCTGATCACATGACCCCCGAGCAGACTGGTTCATTCCAGCTCGCCCACATTAAACAGACGGAGATGCCTTCATTGGCTCTCTTCTTTTTAATACTCCTCTCTCACACACTTTTATCTCATGGGTCCCTCTCATTGGCCGGCTCGGTGCAGCAGTCAGCGGTTCAGTGCCTTGCTTCAGGGCACGTTGGCAGTAAAACTGGACTCTGCAGACATCAGGACACATCTGTGTGCAGCAGAGTCGGGGAAATGCTGAACACACAGTTTGTAACAAACTGGAGGAAGAGCTCAGATTAACTGACATAGAAACACGATATCACTCACAGCATGGGGGCCTATGGAGCCAGCCTCAAGTGGACGTTTGAGGAACTGCAGTTTTTTTGCACTTCCTGAGTTGGCTTCACTTCAGAGCCATGGATGCTGCTTGTTTGAGCACCATGTGACTCATGGACACACCCCTCCATCCAGCAGGTTGTTAAGGACACCTGCAGGTTGTTAAGGACACCTGTGGGTCATAAAGGACACCTGCAGGTTGTTAAGGACACCTGCAGGTTGTTAAGGACACCTGTAGGTCGTCAAGGACACCTGCAGGTTGTCAAGGACACCTGCAGGTTGTTAAGGACACCTGTAGGTCATCAAATACACCTGCAGGTTGTCAAGGACACCTGCAGGTTGTCAAGGACACCTGCAGGTTGTCAAGGACACCTGCAGGTTGTTAAGGACACCTGTAGGTCATCAAAGACACCTGCAGGTTGTCAAGGACACCTGCAGGTTGTTAAGGACACCTGCAGGTTGTTAAGGACACCTGTAGGTCATCAAAGACACCTGCAGGTTGTCAAGGACACCTGCAGGTCGTTAAGGACACCTGCAGGTTGTCAAGGACACCTGCAGGTCGTTAAGGACACCTGCAGGTCGTTGACTCAGCCTGCCCTCATGTGAATCTTTAAGGTCACATGATGTCGATGGTTGTTGAACTGCCTGCAGAGTGATTTCAGGACTGTGCTGTCTGTAGCTCCACAGAGGGAACTGTAGGAACGTCTTCAAGAAACTAAGCAACCATCATCCATTACCTGTAACCGCTCATCCTCATCATGGTCACGGTGGAGCCTATCCCAGCTGGGATTAAAATAAGTATGAAAAAAAAATTCACACAGGACACGAACAGCGGTCACCTGTTCATGCTGTTCATTCAAACATCCTCCTCCATGTGTCGACCTTCTCGTGCTTTATCCTTCGTTAACTCACTTCAACGGCAAATTAAAACAAATTAAAACATTCAAATATTTACAGACGCCGTGCGTCCTCTTCCACACAGTTCACCATGTTGAACCACCATTTCTCTACAGCGGCCCAAAACGGACAAACTTAGCACTGACTCCAGGGAGACTTTTTTCACGAGATTCGCAGACAGCAAAGTTTCTGGGTTGAGGCGAGGGGGCTGTAACCGACGTCACTTGCTGCACTGCAGCCATGGGCAGATGCATACACACTGCTGTGTACAGTAAACCTCCATGATGGCGTTCTCAACACGCGTCAACGTGACGACATGAGGAGCACCTCGGCAGCCATTTTGTGCTCCGGTCTGTCAGCTGGAGGGTTTTTCAGACAGGAAATGGAGGAAATAAAGTGAGAAGCTTTCTGTAACTCTGACTCTCTGTCTTTGATTAGATTGTTTTCATTTCTTTCTTTCCTCTTTGTCTCTCGTCTTTCACTCTCCATCCCTCCATCCCTCTCTATTAAAACATTAACAGTGTGAGCCATGCGTCGAGATGGTCTATAATTCCATCCAGGCTGTTTTATAAGGCCGCCTGCTACTCTCGCTCTCAGGCTCATATACATCCTGTTCCTAAGAGGAAATGGCTGCTTCCCCTCTTGTTCTTATAAATAATGTCGACGGTAAAGTGCTCTGCAGCAGCACAAACTCTCTATAGCCGAAGTATACGGCAGAGCAGTAAAGTTGGTCTTATAGACGCTGGTTTGTCTCACAGTGAACAGAAGACGTGACTGTTTAAAACTCAACTTTCTTTTTTTGATTCATCACAAATTATCACACAGAAATGATCCATTTGAATTTTACTTTATGGTTTCAATTGTAAAGAGATAAAGATTTGTAATTACAGTGAAACCTGCAGAGCTGCCCAGATACCAAACAGGACAAATCAAACCAGAGCTGGTTTTACATTTTAGCTGGTATCTGATAGAAAGGAGACGAGAAGTTGATGGTTTAAATTCAGCGCTGAGGATACAGACTGAATATATGTTTGTCAAACTTTCTATCTGGAAACACTTCACGTTCCTCTGGACCTCCTCTGCTGGATCTCTGATCAGCATTTAGGACCCCCTCCTGAACCTGGACCATTACTCATCATGAGATAACCGATCTATCTGTGCTGGGCCTCTGTCAAGAGTGTGAACGTCAAACTGATGAACTCAAACACAGAACAGAAAACTACATCCCAACAGTAACCAGAGATTAGCAAACTCACACACTGACTCTGCAATGCGAAACAAGCTGAGTGAGTCCACAGAAGAACAGCAACGTCCATTTAGTGACAGTACATGGTGGGCGAATGGGTCAAACACAGGACTTTGTGTCCCATGAGCTGTGACTGACCATCACGGTTTGGACTGATGGTGTTTCTGTGTTCAGTAACACTTGGAGATATTTGAACACACAGCGGAGAGAAACAGTTGGCGAGCCAGCAGCTCCTCTCAGCTGTAGCCCATTGGCTATAAATAGTAAGTGTCCACAGTTTATTCAAAGCTGTATTAGTGTCATCAGTGTCTCACTGTGAGTAAACTTTATTAAACTGATGGTGACACATGGCTAATAAGCTACGAGAGCTTTTTTTCCATCTCTGGACTCGAGCTCAGCCGGCAGGACGGCTTCCTATTGGTGGACTGGAGTGAAAACTGAGTCAGAAAGACGTTTGACTTTTTAATTTTCATTGGATTGGATTTATTGTACACTCAACAGATACTGCATATGGGATGACTGCAGCTTGTGAACGATGAATAAAAGATTTCTTCTGTGAAATGATCTTAACTGTTCAGCTGAACGTCGTGTTTTTATTAATCAGACCACCTGAAGGAGAGCGTGGATGATCTGAAGTGGAGACACAAACAGATTTCCTGGCAGGCAGCAGCTCTGAGCGAGCTGCAGCAGATTATGTTTCCCCTCACAGATATTGGTTCTGGACCGGCTGCAATAGGTTTATGATTTCACTCGCAGTTTATTTGCACAGTGATAAAACACAGGAGCAAAGCAATAAAAGCAGCATGATGAAAAACAATGATAACAAAGTGAACCAAGAGAAACAAATGAGCAGATCGACAGAGGAGGACGAGGAGGAGGAACATACACCGAGCAGGGAGGAAGAGGAGGATGAAGATAAAGAAATTTTATCAAAGATTTGTTCATGAGTCGATACGACGCTGTAAAAACTTTAGAAACAGCACTTTAAAATTCAAACACTCTTTAAACTGCTGCCATCTGTAGCTGCTGTTAGCTAATGTTAGCTCAGGTTGCTAGCCAGGCTGCCTGGACTGTGAGCTCAGAGCACCGGGGGAGTGTTAGTGTTTGAACCACAGGAGGTTTGGACCACCAGGAAGAAGAAGAAGAAGAAGAAGAAGAAGAAGAAGAGGTTTACAGGCCCAGCAGTCAGCAGCATCTATGGACATAATGGCAGAGGAGAAGAGAGTGAAGAGGACGCTGACGGAGGAAGCTAAGAAGAGAAAAGGAGAGAGTGAGCGAGCAAGAAGCCGCCGGACAAGAGTAAATCTGGGACTGACTTTTAGTGGTTGGTGAGAGCTTGGTGAAATAAAAGGCTGAAAGACAGACGCCGAGCTGAAATCTTTCCGGACACGTGGACCAACATCAGTTTCCCCAGGAAACTCTGGCAGATAAACTATCTGTGTGCTTCAGTTTGACAGCTCCAGATATTTAAAGAAACAACAGATTATTACATGTGAACATATCAGTAAAATTTATGAATCAAACTCTTTGCAGACGATGTTGAATTCTACATAAAAGTTAAGATTTACTTCATGACACCTCTTGGACTCTGTAGAACAACAAAATGTTTAACGTAAAAACACAGTTTGTCAGTCTGCTGGGTTTTCTACAAAGAAACACCTCGACTGACAACCACAGAGTTTAATGAAGCTGTAACTGAAGTCTAAACCTGAACGATTCTTTTTTTTTTGGCTTCAGTTTGTCCACAGAGCGTCTGAAACATCTGATCAGTACTGATCCAATCAGGGAGATCAATATTTACTAGAACAGAACAACAGATCGAAGTTTTATTCTGTGATTTAACTCAGATTTATCTCTCTGTGACCAACAAGAGAGGAGGAGAGGAGGAAGACTACCTCCAAGGAAAGAGGGAGCAACTGAGAGCAGAAGGAGGTGAGGAGGGGAGGAGAGAGGGAGGTGAGGAGGAGAGGAGAGGGGAGGTAAAAGCCTGGCTTGTGTTTTGCTGCCTGGAGAATCCATTTAGAGGTTTGGCCTCTCCCTGCTGACAACTAATAGACCTGAAGACCGAGAGGAGAGGAGGAGGAGAGGAGAGGAGGAGAGGAGAGGAGGAGAGGAGAGGAGAGGAGAGGAGGAGTGGAGAGGAGGAGAGGAGAGGAGGAGAGGAGAGGAGAGGAGTTGTTTCCCGAACATCTGAAATGTATCATTTTAATCACCATTAACTCTGAAGATTATAGACTATAGATTATTGTTAATATAACAGTCAAAAGATCCACCACCAGTGTCCAGAGACCAAAGTTAGAGTCAGAAAAGAAGGTCACAAATCTACTTTCCCCAATATAAACTGTAGCTGCTGTTAGCTCAGTTTGTTAGCTGCTGTTAGCTAATGTTAGCTCAGTTTGTTAGCCGGACTGTGAGCTCAGAGCACCGGGGGAATGTTAGTGTTTGTACCACCGGGAAGAAGAAGAAGAAGAAGAAGAGGTTTACAGGCCCAGCAGTCAGCAGCTTCTATGGACATAATGGCAGAGGAGAAGAGAGTGAAGAGGACGCTGACGGAGGAAGCTAAGAAGAGAAAAGGAGAGAGTGAGCGAGCAAGAAGCCGCCGGACAAGAGTAAATCTGGGACTGACTTTTAGTGGTTGGTGAGAGCTTGGTGAAATAAAAGGCTGAAAGACAGACGCCGAGCTGGGCTGACTGCTGTTGGACTAGTCAGTAATATTAGCTGGCTGCTATGTCTGCTGTTGGTGACCTTGTTGATGTTTGGCTGTTAGCAAAGTTGTCGACTCGCTAGTTTTTGATCAGAAGTAATGTAATCAGAACAAATACTCGAGTACAGCTGAACATAGTTACACAGTGGGATTACACGTCACCTTTCTTTAACGTTCCCGCGTTGAACAGTCTGAATAAAACTGGCTTCATTTCTCAGCTGCTGCTTTACTCCGTCTGAACTGTTTGAGTCATTCACTGCAACACACACTTTCCCATTCACACCTTTTGAACTCACACTTTATCTCTCCATTCATAGACAGGTAGGAGTATAGAGTCATATAGAGGAGAGACTGTGTGTGTGTGTTATAAAGCAGTATGGTTGGTTCAGTCGGAGCTTATGGCTGATTCCTGACTCACTCTCTATTTCTGATGTTTCCAAAGGCTCTTTGAACAGCAGATAATAGATCAGTGCTGGAGAGCTGCAGGGTGAACACACCATCATCCTCACACACACACACACACACACACACACTAACACACAGTGAAACACTCTCTTCATCCACATGGCAGCAGTGAGTGTGTGTGGGCGGCGGCAGGGTGAAGATACACCACCGTACTCGAGAAGCAACGAGTGGGAGGCAAACACACACACACACACACGCACACACACAGTTTGGGTTTTTCACACTTCATCTGCTTTCATGGTGGAAACAGACTGTAAAACTCTCCTCCGTAACCAACAATAATGACACATCCGTGTCCCGACACGCAACAGGGGCGATTACGTTACCATGGCGATGGTATTAACAGCAGCGCAGTCATCAGCGGCCCAATAAAATCTGTTTAATGTCACGTATCACAGCAGTCGGCGAACACACACACACAACAATAAACCCGCGTTAGCTCACCCGAGCGTCGTCATGGTGACGATGGTGTACCAGAAGGAGGCCGGGATGGAGGTGAAGGTGGAGCCCTTGGTGCCCTTCTCGGCGTAGAACATGACAGTAGCGAAGATGATGATGGCCATGGTGAGGGAGAAGAGCAGGAAGCCGAGCTCGGAGGCGCAGCTCTTCAGCGTGTAGCCCAAAATCCTCAAACCCTGCGAGTGACGCGAGAACTTGAAGATCCGGAAGACGCGGAAAACTCGGAGCGTGACGAAGGCGCCGCTCACGTCCTCGTTCTCGGGCATCACCAGGCCGATGTAGTAGGGCATGATGGCCACCACGTCAATCACCGACATCACCGAGCGCATGAACTTGCAGCGGCTGGGCGCCGCGAACAGACGCATCAGGTACTCGAAGGTGAAGATGAGCACGCAGGCCGTGTCCATGCAGAAGAAGGCCAGCTGGTATTTCTCCCCGCAGGGAAGGTCTTTGACGCTGCCTTTGGGAGGCCGGCAGGGCACCGTCTCCACCACGTTGGCGATGACGGAGACGGCGATGAAGAAGCCGGTGACGTAGTAGAAGACCAGCGCCATGGTGGAGGTGTGGGGGTTCTCGAAGGCTCGCCACAGCCGCTCCCTGGAGGTGCTGTGTGGAGGGAGGGGCGCGTCCATTGCCTCGTTGGCCTCCGTGTCCTCGGCCAGGCGCTCCTGGTTCTCCTTTTTCCTGTCCCGGTATTCCTTTACAAAGACAGGACGAAGAAGACAAGGTCACGTATGTATCATGTTCACATTGGTGCTGTTAAAAACACACAATGCTTTACATCACGGACAAGACATGCTCTGAAGAAAGAAACGACGGGTTTAGGAGAGTTTAGAAACTTGAAATCTGGGGGAACTGTTGCCACCTTGAACACCAGAACAAAGTGTGAGTCAAATCCTGCAAGTTAACCATCTTATCACCATCAAAAACATCTAAAGACTTTGGAGCTCTTGTGGACAATAAAATAAGCTTTGCTAACGTCACGTTAGCTTCTGGAATATCTGGTAGGTTAGCATCACTAATGCCATGTTCAAGTCAACAAACAGGTGGAAGCTACATCTAAATAAAATAATAACTGATTTATCTTCAAAAATTTGTGACACCATAAATGATAATTATTTGTTGTGACTACGAGCTAAATACTCCAAAGTCCTGATGATGTCAGATATCCCCGTTAGCTTAATCCACAGATAAATGTAGCTAGCTCTAGCTTGGCATCATTATTGTCACAACAGCTTTTTTCCAACATGGTTGTGTTAGCACATTTCGGTAAGATGTCTAACCTCGTAAAATGAAATTGAAAAAATGAATTGAAATTAAGCCTGAATTATGCACATTACATATTTGTAGAGACAGTTTTCTGCCAGTTTGTTGACATTAAAGATGTATAAATTAATTAACCAGAAGCTGATGTTACTTATCTGCTCGTTATAATCTGTACTATATTTTGTCAATATCATGTTAGCTTTGTCTGCTGTGAGTTGATTGCTAATATTACGTTAGCTTCATAGTTTGTTTGCCATTTGCTCCAGTCCACTACGGTTAGCTGTTTTTCCTGTTAGCAATTAGCAACATAGTGAGCAAATGTATTTTAAACTCACATTGAATTATTTATGTGCTCGTTGTATTTGTGCTTAATCACGTCTCGTGTTTTATCTTTATGCTAACCACATTGTTTGTGGCTGCAGTTTCTGGTAGCTCACGTTCTGTGTAGCACAAATAAGCTAACTCTCCCCTGAAGGGAGTTAAATGCCGTTCCTTGTTACCTGTGGTGTGATAATTTACACTAAAAACCGACCTGAGATCCACCAAAATACCACCATCTCCCTCTGCACTGCCTCATTTGAATGAATGTTTAGCAGCTTCTCCCGTTAGCCTCGTTACCCGACAGCAAGCTAAGTATAGTAATAAAGCAAACAGCAGCCAACGACCCCCACAGTGACTCATAAAGCGGTCTAGAAGGTAGTTAAAGCCAAACGCTAAAAGTTAGTGAGAAACAGCAGAATATGTTCAACCAAAATAAAAACCATGCAGACGAATTCTCATGGGAAACTGTGGGCGAAGTGTCGAGCAACTATAAAAAGAAACCCAGAAACTCAAATTGCTCACAGTTGAATTAACAAATCAGAGGAAATAAAGAACAATTAGTCATTCCTGAGTCATCGGACGGGTTGGTTATAACAATATACAGAAATAAAATCCTCTAAAGACAAAACGAATATGACAAACAGTGATCTGACGACGCGGCGAAGGTGATTTCTTGCTCAGGGAACTTGTTCACGACTCGTTAAAAGAAATCACTTACAGAAACACGGCGTACAAAGCTGCCAAATCAGGAGCAATAAAGAGCCAAATCAGATTGTGTTTGAGCTGCATGGTGTTTCAGAGGGCTCATCACAGCTGTCTTAATGAGCTGCAGTTTTATAATGGAGTTTGAGAGCAGCGCTGGTTAGTAATCCCCACAGATCCATCGATGTTTTGACACTTTAGTCATTTAGCTGATGATGCTCTTCTCCAAAGAGACTTAATGAGTGCAGCAGCAGAATAACCAACATTACAGTCGACGGTTCCTCCAGGAAGAAATCAAAGAAAGTTACAGCAGCGAGCACACGAGGACTGACGCCAGCGTTACAAATATTATATTCTCTATAAGATAAACTGGAAGATGAGGTGTCGTTTAGCTCAGTTGGTAGAGCATCTGCCCCATATACAAAGACTCAGTCCTTACTGCGGCGGCCCAGGGTTTGAGTCCGACCTGTGGCTCTTTCCTGCATGTCATTCCCCATCTCTCTCTCTCTCTCTCTCTCTCTCTCTCTCTCGCTCTCCACACATTCCTGTCACTCTTCAAGCTGTCTCTGTCAAGTAAAGCTCAAAAAGGCCAAAAAAATATCTTTAAAAAAAAAAAAAAACACTAGAAGATGTTGTTCTTCATCTTTACTGGACAACCAACAAAGAACAATAACAGCATCCGAGACGAGCTGAAGTACGTCTGTGTTTGACATGAATCTACAGTAAAAACATTAAGAGCTGTCAGAAATATGATTCAAACATAGCAGGGAGGTGTTTAATCTGATGCAGCTGCAGAGCTAATGATTTGAGCTGATCTGAATGTTAGTTAGGGTTGGATATTACAACACTGAGTTTCTGTTATGATAATAGCTTACAGCCGTTGCACACTGGGCCTGAAATGAGATTCCTTTGTGAAAAGGATTAATTTTTCATTTAGAAACAAAACTGTATCTCTCCTCTTTAATTTATTTTATGCAACTGGTCAACCCTGGAGCCTCTGCGCTGGCTTCCTCGATATTCTGCTTCTGTTGTTGCAGTGGACTACAGGCGAGGCGATCGTCCCCGTGTTTGAACAAATGGCAGTAGAAGTGCCCTCCAGGATGCTTCTGTGGTAGATAAAACCTGATGAAGTGCCCTCGATGGTGGCCCAACGTCCAGGAAAGCACACTGCAGTGCTTTATAAGGTGTATGAGGACTTTCTCATGAGGCCACATGCAGCTGGAGCCCTTCTTATATTTTCCACCTCAACCAAAGACGTGGACTAGTTGAGAAACTACAGCAAACGCATGATGCTGCCTCTGTCTTTCTCTAAACTAATGCAGACACCATCAAACCTTCAAGCTCAGTGCACGGTCGTTGAAACAAGAAGAGGACCTGTAACACTGTTTGGACCGAGTAAAGGGACGATGGAAAGCTGGTTGACTTCCACAGGGTTTCAGAAGAGGCCAAAACTTTAAACTGACACTTGTTGACAATAAATGCTACCAAGGCATTTTGACCTGTACTCCAAAATTAGTTTTGATACCCAACTCTTGCAGTTAGTGATCAAAAAAGCCAAAAACAATTGCTAAAGTTGGGAAATGGCCGATGTCTCTGTGCAGATATCTGGATAACACATAACTTCCTCTGCAGTCCGATTAGCAACTCTGTGAACAGATTTCTGCACATGAACACAGAAACATTTAAAAAGCTAAATCAGCGTTAGATGGTTGAGAGATCGTACTTCAAGATTGCGCTCTGAGATTGCGTTCCACATGGGCCGTTTACCTGCAGGCAACCAAAGCTCACTCAAACGTGATTGGTCAATACTTCTCAGACTACAAACGGAAACCAGAATGTTTCCTCCAAGATCTCAGTCTTTTACCTACAGATTCACCCTGACATAACAAGCAGTTTGCATGACTAAACTAGCTCCATGACAATGTTTAAAAACTAACAATTATATTTTCTTTATATGATGCAACAATATCAGTTCCAATCACCTCAACTTCTAAAAGTACCAGAACAGACACTCAAAGACTCAACAGTTCAGTTTCAACAGTTCACTGAACAGGAAGTCGATTTTACCTCCATGCAGCAGTCTCCGATGATCTCCGGCACGATGCCGTAGAAGGCGAGCTCTTCGTCGAAGGCCTGGACGCACTCGTGTCGCGGGTAGTGGAGTTTCCCGGTGCGGTAAAAGTTCAGAATGTGCCGGAACATTTCAGGGTCTCGGTCGAAGAAGTATTCCTGCGTGTCCTCGTTGTAGAAAAACTCCTTCTCTGAAGAACCGAGCAGCGTCTCTGGATAACGGTCCAGAGTGTTCTTCCATGTCTGAAAGAAAGGCGGGAGGATAAAAAGATGTTTTTTACACTTCTGAGGATTCATGTCGGCGTCTGTGGTACTGAACACTGAACAAGACATATTAAATATTTTTATTATTGCACATTAACAAGTCAAAATGCTAACTTTGAACATTTGTACAGCCTCTGAGACCAACAGGGAATAACGTTACAGTACCGAGCTGATTTACAGACTTTATGATGGAAAAATTGATAAGTAGTGAAGCTAACTGTGGTTAGCTCAGTCAGCCGTGTAGCTAACTGAACTGACTCAGCCCGGGATGCCAGGAGCCAAACCCGGCAAGAAAACCACCTCGGTAGGCTGCTGTATTCACTGTTAGACTGGACACTGCTGGTTCAGAGGTTCTGTTACTGTATTCACTGTTAGACTGGACACTGCTGGTTCAGAGGTTCTGTTACTGTATTCACTGTTAGACTGGACACTGCTGGTTCAGAGGTTCTGTTACTGTATTCACTGTTAGACTGGACACTGCTGGTTCAGAGGTTCTGTTACTGTATTCACTGTTAGACTGGACACTGCTGGTTCAGAGGTTCTGTTACTGTATTCCCTGTTAGACTGGACACTGCTGGTTCAGAGGTTCTGTTACTGTATTCACTGTTAGACTGGACACCGCTCGGTTCAGAGGTTCTGTTCGGTCCGGCCGTGTACACTGGAAGGGAGAAGCTGATGCTAGCTCATAGCGCTGGCTGTAATGCATAGCATACACTGTAAACGACAATCAGTGTCCACGACAAGTCCATCGTAAACACGTAAAAATGAGGAAGTGAACAGAACTCTACTGTCTAAGTCTGGGTTATTATTGGTCATTGCATATTAAAGGCGAGTATTACTGTATCTTTGCGTTTCTATAAATATCTCCAGAACTTCGAGCTGCTGCGTTTTGTTCTGAAAAATTAGGACAAAGTCACAGAACTGACAAGAACTTTGTTCCTGTTCTGCCACGGCAGCACAAAGCACTTTGTTACTGCTCGATTCCTGAAAGCTCTGGAGATCTATTTTTGTTGTGGAGTCATTTTGTTATTATTTCAGCTCAAATGAACATCAATGCGCTGATTAGACGTACAGTATGTACAGCCTTCAGCCTCAGAGGAAGGAGAGGACACTACAGTGTTTCCTCACAGACACTTGGACGCTCATTGAGCTTCATTAAAAAAGACTTTTACCGTTTTAATGAAGCAGACTGTCCATAACAACTCTATGAGTCAACGACGAGTCCCAGAGAGCAACGTCCAAACAGAAAGCTTCAGATTCTGTTTCCAAGCCTTTAATGGAGGCTGGAAACGGAGGCTGATCTTTGCTGGATGAATTCTTGAATATGAATCACTTCTGGAAACAGTTTGCAGCAGTTCTTGTTAAGACTGAGACTTTGTCTCTTCAAAGACCGGATTAAAGGATGAAAGACCGGCTCTACCTTCCAGATTCCAACAGATCGTTTCATCATCTGATGCTACAGCCAGGCTCTGGTTATCATACGTTTGTGTTTTTGTGATCGCCCAGTTTCTAACCCTGTTTTTGTCGGCCATATTGGCCACGTCCAGCCCTGAAACCTTCCTGTTCATCCACCTCATCACCTCTCTGATCTCCAAGAATCTGCCAAACCACCTCACGATAAACTGTTTTCACTGCATCATGTTTGCATGTTGAGAGCCTCCTGTATGTGTAATATTGTATATCTGCTCATGCACCAACAAAAACACTATGTATTCAACAACAACTCTTTGTAAAGCCGTGTAACTTTAATGTTAGACTACTTGTATCTACAGATAAATATAAAGAGTACAAACATCACTGAGATTAAAGTAGAGCTTTAACATAAGCAGACTGTGTCAGAGGTGGGGAAAATGAGTTTGGAGACAAAAACCACAGAAGAAGAAATATTGGAGGTTATTGGACAGACGTCCCTCGGTGTTACACTGATTCTCTTTACAGCTTCAGCTCAACACAAATGAATCCAGTTAATCAAATTTAAATTAAAGGAAGAACACAGGGTTTGTTCAATTTATCATTAATGCAGGATGAAATCAGAATTGACAGATCCTCTGCAGTGTGTGAGCTGAGCAACATGAAAGACATCAGAGACGGAGGGAGGTACTGTAACTTTAAAATATTAAAGTTTAAAATATGTTTCACTCAAAAAGAAAGTGTCGTCTACCTTCATCAGAGGAAAACTGTTGGAGTATTTGAGACTGCAGCAACACGACAAGTCTCCATGAAACAGGAAGTAGAGCTCTCTTTACATCCTCATTTTTATGTGTTTCCTGTAAAATCGCTCAGATATGGAAATATCATGGATATTGACTGGTGTTTACAGCAGCCAATAGCAAGTGTGCATTACACTCCCACGGCTATGCATTGCAGCTAGCGCCATGAGCTAGCATCAGCGTCTACCTTCCAGTGAAGAGAACCTCTGAACCAGCAGTGTCCAGTCTAACAGTGAATACAGCAACAGAACCTCTGAACCAGCAGTGTCCAGTCTAACAGTGAATACAGCAACAGAACCTCTGAACCAGCAGTGTCCAGTCTAACAGTGAATACAGTAACAGAACCTCTGAACCAGCAGTGTCCAGTCTAACAGTGAATACAGCAACAGAACCTCTGAACCAGCAGTGTCCAGTCTAACAGTGAATACAGTAACAGAACCTCTGAACCAGCAGTGTCCAGTCTAACAGTGAATACAGTAACAGAACCTCTGAACCCGCAGAGTCCAGTCTAACAGTGAATACAGTAACAGAACCTCTGAACCAGCAGTGTCCAGTCTAACAGTGAATACAGCAACAGAACCTCTGAACCAGCAGTGTCCAGTCTAACAGTGAATACAGTAACAGAACCTCTGAACCAGCAGTGTCCAGTCTAACAGTGAATACAGCAACAGAACCTCTGAACCAGCAGTGTCCAGTCTAACAGTGAATACAGCAACAGAACCTCTGAACCAGCAGTGTCCAGTCTAACAGTGAATACAGCAGCCTACCGAGGTGGTTTTCTTGCTGGGTTTGGCTCCTGGCATCCCGGGCTGAGTCAGTTCAGTTAGCTTCACGGCTGACCGAGCTAACCACAGTTAGCGCTTCACTACTTATCAATGTTTCCATCATAAAGTCTGTAAATCAGCTCGGTACTGTAACGTTATTCCCTGTTGGTCTCAGAGGCTGTGCTCCAACCTCCTGCATTGGCACCAAACTTTGGTATCGAAATAAGAACTGGAATCATCGAGTATGAAGAGGTAAAAACTCCAGCAGGATGAAGGACACAATCTGGTGTTGGTCTTGGTTGGTCGCTGGAGTTTTGACCTCCTCAGACATCAGGAGACTCTAAAGGGTCCAATTGATCCGGGATCCTGGACTTGGATAACTGATGGCCTCGATACTGTTCTGTATTTTGGAGAACTCACCTGAAACCTGACCCCACTGACATTGACGTACAGGATCTCATCTGATCTGGACGAGTTGTCCACGGGAGGTTTGGGCATCGTCTTCTTGGCCAATGGCAGCCAACCGACCGCCGCGGCTCGCGCAAACGGCAGCCATGTCGCCACGCCTGCCGCCATCTTGCATCAGCGCGTCCCGCCCGGAAAGAGTCAAAGTTCAGTCCTCGGGGTGGGCGGGGTTAATGGATTCGAGGTAAGCACCTTAACTAAATCCTCGCTCACTTCGTGCGGCGAGACAGGAAGTGGTCGGCCATGTTGAGGGGGGGAGGGAGGAAGGGGAAGGGAGGGATCAGATGGCAGTCAGGTGTCAAGCCATGAAAAAAACGCCGTCTAGAAGCAGGAAAGTCGATGCATCTGGCGGGAGCGAGACCCGTCTTTTATTTTGACGAGTTCCTTGCGAGGTCCTTCTGGTGGGCGGGGCTGGAGCCCTCCAAAATAAAAGCAGAGCTCCTTCCTGGGCCTGCAAGACGACCCTTAGGGCAACACTTCCTGTTCCTGTTTCTCTGCAGAAGTCAAACTTTGTGTTGTCGCCGCTGAACACACAGACTCTCCTGACACAATAATATTAATAAAGTTCTGTTCTCGTGCCGCCGTCGCAGCTTTATTGCTGCTGGGACTTGAAGCCAGAAGAAGTAAATCCAGGTATGAAGGTGTTAAAACGCCGGTGTCTGGCCTCCACCTCGCCGCAGTCTGAGTGGAGCTCTCTCACCCGCCCTCTCTCCCTCTGAAGACTGATTTGTTGCAGCGCCGCAGCCTTTCAAATTCTTATTAAATTGTGATGATGGTTCCTGAAGTTGCAAGATAGACAGAATCGAGTGTGTTGCCTCCCTCCCTCTAAGTGTTTCTCCTCCGCTGTGGAGATTATGGATGAGCAGCCTCCCTCTTCCTCGCTCCTCTCTCGTTTTGCTTTTGCTTGCTGTTTTGCCCTTTCTAATTTTCCTTTATCTGTCTCTGTTTTACCGCCTCCCTCCCTCCCGCCCTCCCTCCCTCCCTCTGTCTCTCTCTCTCTCTCCTGGTGGTGGTGGTGGGGTTGTTTGGGTGGAGAGACAGCAGCTTTGTGTTGGAGAGCGAGGAGGAGGCGACGGGCCGTCCCTTTACTCCATGTCCATGTAAGGCCGTCCTGTCAGAAAACACACAAACAGAAAGGAGACAGAGAGTGAGAGACAAACCAGGAGGAGAGGAAGTAAGGAGAGGAGAGGAGGAAAGGAGGGGAAAGAGTTGTTGAAAGTGAAAGGAAATAGGGGAGGAGGGAAAACAGAGGGGATAAGGAAGGAAAGGAAGGAGGAAAGGAGATAAAGAGAAGGAGAAATGGCTTTGACAGAAATGTAGAAAGAGGAGGAGAAGGGAATGAGGAAGGATATGAGGAGACAGGAGACAAACTGGAAAGAGGGAGGGATAGGAAAAGAAGGAGAAGGGAGGAAGTAAGGAGAGAAGGGAGGAAGAGAGGAAGGAGAGGAAACACGAGATGGAGAGAGGAAGCAGGAAGGAGATGAAGATGAGTAAACATGACGTGCTGCAGGTGAATCAAACGATGTCATAACGATCATAAAAACTGTCAGACTTCAGTTTTCTCGTGTACGGTAAAAAAACAAAAACGTCACAAATTAAACAGTCGATACGAATCCTGAACACACACACATACACACACACACACACAGTAAATTTTCCAGTTTGTGTGTTGATGAATTATGAATGAACTTTTAGCCTGACTGGTTTCTGCCTCAGTTACCACTGAGCGCGCGCACACACACACACACACACACACACACACTTAAAAGGTGTATATCATTATAATATTTCATGTTTTTGTATTTCCAGTACTTGTTAGATTGTATCACTATTTGTATTTGTATGATGCACCTCATGTTCTGTGAGCTGTGACAGGTTTGGTGTGTTGGTGTGTGTAGTAACACACACTTTATCTACAGCCCGTCACTGTTCTGTCCCATCACGCTGCATTTTTATTATTTATTTATATTTTTGTGTCTGAAGAGAGTTCAGTCGTCAGCATATTGTTTCATATAGAGGCTGTAATGAACACTGTCGTCTGCAGGGGGTGCTAGCAGGCATTCATGTTAGCACTGCTGATGTCTACAGTCTCTGTGACGTCCCCGCAGACTGTCTAAAACCTGGACGTAGTCTCCGTGACGTCCCCGCAGACTGTCTAAAACCTGGACGTAGTCTCCGTGACTGTCTAAAACCTGGACGTAGTCTCCGTGACGTCCCCGCAGACTGTCTAAAACCTGGACGTAGTCTCCGTGACGTCCCCGCAGACCGTCTAAAACCTGGACGTAGTCTCCGTGATGTTCATGTCAGGTTACTTTGCTCAGTATTTCTGTCCTCCATCTGTCCGTCCTCTCTGTGGGAATCCCTGCTGACATCATGTGTTTTCTGAGCGCACATTAGATATTTACAGCATCCACGTGATGCTTTTTATCCACAGCATCAGCTCTGGGATCTCACCGAGCTGCGGCTGCGGCTTCTGCCCTGGAAGTTTCCGGTAATGGGACGGCTGCTGGTTTTTATGGTTATTGCTTTGTGAGAGCTGAACCTGAGTCAGTGGATTTCCTGTCTGACTGCTGAGTGAAAGAGTCTCTTCGACCTCTTCGAGAACCAACGAGGGCGGCTCAAAACGTAGTCGCTGCAATTTAGAGAGAGTTTCCACGACTTCAGAGATTTGAAGGACGACAAGTTAAAAATGTAAATCACCACTCAGACTCCCAAAAACAGATATCAGTTTAAATCCTGCTGACGGGGAGTGGAGCTGGTGTCGTGCCAGAACAGGAGCTGGGCTCAGCAGCCTCTATAATAATGGCAGAGGAGAAGAGAGCGAAGAGGACGCTGACGGAGGAAGCTAACATAATTTAATGTGTATGAATCATCACAGACAATAAAAATACTTTGAATACTTTTTATATTTTTGATTTC
>CP136883.1:765000-792500 GCA_033000465.1 Sciaenops ocellatus | reverse complement strand
TCTTCTCTCGGACACGTGAAGCAAACTCAATCAGCTTCAACACTTAGTGAGACAAAACACACACACACACACACACACACACACAGCTGCACAGACATTTAAACATATCTTACAGTTTAGTTAAGTTGAACGTTTGAATCTCGTCTAACGAGCACACAGCTCATTAACAGCCGTCCATCTGTTGGTGTTTCTGTTGTCATGACGATGGAGTCAGGAAAAGAAAAAAAAACTGTTTTCACACTCTGTGAGCAGCTCATAGCAATTAGCATTTCGTAGCCGCTGATAGCAGTTAGCGTGTGTGTGTGTGTGTGTGTGTGTGTGTGTGTCATTTTTCTGATGTCATCTTTAACCAAAGACACGATGGACGATGAACTTATTTCTTAATATTTAAGAATCAATGTTAACGATGGTCACAGAGCGAGATACCGTTAACGTTAGCTCAGCAGGCTGTTAGCATTTAGCTTCATTTAGCATGAAGTTATTATTGTACATAAACTTTAAATTCTGTGAATTTATAAAGACAAACTAAATCTGCAGCTCAGTCTGTTTCCTGAACATTAATAACGAATGTAACGTGTACGTTAACGCCACACTGTGATTATGAAAACATTTTTTAATATAACTTAAATATATAAGTATAAATATATAATCAGAGACAAGATGTAAATGTACGAACACAAACAGCTTCATTCGTCCAAACTCGACTTCTGATGCAGAAAAATAAAGATAAGATCAACAACATGTAACACATACACACACACACGCACACACACACACAGCAGCTGGACGATGTATCAAAGTTTAGTGATGTTTTGTTGAAAACATTTTATTGTGTTGAAGTTTCACCTCTTCTTCCTGTTTCTCGTGGATCATTGTTCTTGTAATATGAAAGGTCAGGTCAGACTTTCAAAATAAAACTTCCTGAGGAACATTTTATGAGTTTAAAGTCTCCATGAAACAGGAAGTAGAGTTCTGTTTACGTTACACCTCCACCGCTATGCATTGTGGCTATGACAACGTCCAGACCAGCAGTGAGCAGCATTCTAACAGGGAATACAGTAAGAACCTCTGAACCAGCAGTGTCCAGTCTAACAGTGAATACAGTAACAGAACCTCTGAACCAGCAGTGTCCAGTCTAACAGTGAATACAGTAACAGAACCTCTGAACCAGCAGTGTCCAGTCTAACAGTGAATACAGTAAGAACCTCTGAACCAGCAGTGTCCAGTCTAACAGTGAATACAGTAACAGAACCTCTGAACCAGCAGTGTCCAGTCTAACAGTGAATACAGCAACAGAACCTCTGAACCAGCAGTGTCCAGTCTAACAGTGAATACAGCAACAGAACCTCTGAACCAGCAGTGTCCAGTCTAACAGTGAATACAGCAACAGAACCTCTGAACCAGCAGTGTCCAGTCTAACAGTGAATACAGCAGCCTATCGAGGTGGTTTTCTTGCCGGGTTTGGCTCCTGGCATCCCGGGCTGAGTCAGTTCAGTTAGCTACACGGCTGAGAGAGTTGAAGGTGATAGAAGCTGATATAGCTTTGACTGATACTGGATCAGTGTTTCTGTACATGAGATGATGGACGAGCTCGTTTACAGCAGAACAGAACACGTGTGTGTGTGTGTGTGTGTGTGTGTGTGTTCTTGTCATGAGCACGGCGGTGTTGATTACCGTGTACTGTATGTTCAGTCTGAATGTGAAAGAGATCTATGGATGGTGTAACAGTGAAACCTGAACACTGCACCTGCCTGGAAGGAAAAACACCTGATGAAGCTTCAGGAAACATTCAGACTCCATAATGTTATCAACTGCTAACATTAGCTAACGTTATGAACTGCTAACATTAGCTAATGTTATCAACTGCTAACATTAGCTAACGTTATGAACAGCTAACATTAGCTAACGTTATGAACAGCTCACTGCCAACATTAGCGACGAACATTGATCTGTTTGCTGCTCTGATCTTCGTCTGTCACATTTGTGATGAAGATTGAGTTTGTAAGTGTGTTCACTTATTTATACTGTAGTACACACACACACACACACACACACACAGTGGAAAATCAATGGTTAATCAGGTGGTGAGAGCGGTGTTTGGACTCTGGGGACAGTTTGTTTAAGTCACCATTAGTCCTCCATTCCCCAAGGTGAACGTAGCACACACACACTCACACACTCACACACACACACACACTTTTTATTGTGTGAAGAACTTTTTCTATAAAACGTACATAAAGATAAACAAAGAAGTGAAATGATACCAGTACGGACCAGACTACTACAGATGACTACTACACACTACTACACACTACTACAGATGACTACTACACACTGGTACAGAGTACTACAGATGACTACTACACACTACTACACACTACTACAGATGACTACTACACACTGGTACAGAGTACTACAGATGACTACTACACACTACTACAGATGACTACTACACACTGGTACAGAGTACTACAGATGACTACTACACACTACTACACACTACTACAGATGACTACTACACACTACTACAGATGACTACTACACACTACTACACACTACTACAGATGACTACTACACACTGGTACAGAGTACTACAGATGACTACTACACACTACTACACACTACTACAGATGACTACTACACACTGGTACAGAGTACTACAGATGACTACTACACACTACTACAGATGACTACTACACACTGGTACAGAGTACTACAGAGAGTAGAGGAGGCCATCAGTTTGTTTCAGGAGGAAAGAAGAAGAAGAAGAAGAAGAAGAAGAAGAGGAAGAAGAGGAGGAGGGTCAGAGGAGGAAAGGCTTTTTGTGGACGTATTGATCGTAAGAGGAGACACACTCACACTGTGTGTGTGTGTGTGTGTGACCTCATTAATAATTCAGAATGGCCCAGTGCAGTATGGGAGGAGGGGGCAGAAACACCAGGAGGAGTCCAAAGAAAGAAAAAAGAGGAGAGTCGAACATGAATGATGATATTCCCCCGAGTGTGTGTGTGTGTGTGTGTGTGTGTGTGTGTGAGTGTGTGTGTGTATAGGCAGCAGTGCTGAGTGGACTGACATTTGTCAGACACACAGGGAGCTCCCAGACGTGCTCAGAGTTCACACAGAGAACAGATTCACTGATCATGAAAGAGTTAACGGACGAGTGAACGTATGAAACTTACAGACTCCAGACAGGAAGTGAATCCATGAAGGATGAACAAGTTAAATCCATGAGACACAAAGAACAGACTGACACTGAGACCAGAGGACAGGTGGAGGCTCAGGTGAAACTAATCAAGGTGGAACAGACAATCAAAAGTGGCAGGAAATGACAGGAAGGTAGAGACACGAGGATGATTACAAAATAAAACAGGAAACACTAAACAGTCAAATGTTCTGTTGTTTGAATAAATTAAATTATTGTCATTACTGCACTGCGTAGCTGTTGCCATAACGACACATCACTACAGCCCAGCTCCTGTTCTGGCACGACACCTGTCCTGCTCCCCGTCAGCGCCCCGGACCTGTAAACCTCCTCCTCCTCTTCTTCTTCTTCTTCTTCTTCCTGTGGTACAAACACTAACACTCCCCCGGTACTCTGAGCTCACAGTCCGGGCAGCCCGGCTAACAAACTGAGCTAACATGAGCTAACAGCAGCTACAGCCAGCTCATATATATATATATACACTGTATATACATATATACAGTATATATAGCTCCATATTTTCTGTCTGTTCTTTGTGTCATTTAGTTGCGTGACTTTCTTTTCATGAATGTTTTATGAGGTGTGTTGCAGAGAGAATTTCACAGCTGTAGTTTGAATGTTTGAATGTTTGCTGAGCTACGGTCAGATAAGAGGACGTGACGTTCACACAGTTCTTCTCTTTAATGAACGTCGATCAAACTGTTCATGAATTCACGCCTGTTTCATCTGCTCTGAACGTCATTAAACAGGAAGTCAGACTGTATTTTTATTTCCTTCCTCACAGAGTCTTTGTGTTTCCTCACACACCGAGGCGTCATCTTAAGTTTCAAACTCATTTCATCCACAAACACTCGACGACTCGGCTCGGCTCCGTCATCCCCGTTCAATCACGACCTCCATCTTCAATATCGTGTCGTCTGGACTGAAGCCTCGAGAGAGAGAAACTAATAAAGTGTGTTGATGTATACGTGTAATGATGATGTATGAAGAGCTGCAGAGGAGGAAACATTATTTTAATCTTTGAAACTATTTTCTCTGTCGTGCTCCGTCCAATCAACGAGTTCAGTGTTTTAACCAATCAGAAGGCAGCATTTTAACCACTGTTTGTGGATGTGCTGCGGACGTAGCATGTAGCCAGCAGCTAAGAGTTTGTTTCATGTCTAATTAATGAGCGCTCCGTCTTCATCAATGATTCACGCTGAGGTGTAAAGACTTCTGCACAGGTTAGCCTGGATTAGCTTAGCGGTGCGCGGCCTCACCTGAGTGCCAGGTGTTACAGAACAAAACGATGAGTTCGGTGTGTTTCGACCTCGTGAAACATGACGCGTTTATTGTTGTGTAAAGAAACAAAAATGATGTTTCTTAAAGAACGTCTTTATTTATCTGACGTGTTGAAACATGAAATTAAAGCTGCAGATCATCTTCTCAATGACTCGTCAAGTTTTAGTCGATAAAACAGAAAACTGTAAAAAATGTCACGTTGAATCAGTTCTGTCTGAATATTGAATGTTTTATAACGTCAGAGTCATTTTACGTCCATCAGCTGATGGTTGCAGCTCCGTGTGAAATCTAAAATCACACCTCTCCATAGTTCTCCATAGTTTGGGCTCATTGGCTGGCTGATATGACGAGCTCATGCGTTCTCTGACCACAGGTCGACTTCCTCTTCCTGTCTGTGACTCAATGAAGTCAAAAAGAACGTCAAGAAAACAACGACAGCTCTGATCATGTTCTCGTTTTTCAACAGAACCATTTAAAACAGGTTCTTTAAGGAACCAGCTGGTCCATGAAGAACTTTGTTGAAAAGGTTAACAAGGTGATCTTCTAGCTCCAGCTCCTCTGATATGAACTCATATTTGCTCCGTTGTGTTTGCCTCTTTCTTCCTTTGAGAGTTCTGTAAAATCACTTTTCTTATCTCATCTTCAGAGCAGAACTTATAAAACTGGCTGTGATCTCGTATCTTGTGGAAGCTTCATATCTCGCCCGTACACGATAAAAAAAATCAACTTCCAGGACTTCAGGGCTCCGTGAGAAGATCCAAACAGAGATATGAAGTCCAGCAGCATGTGACCCAGAACAACATGAAGTCCTGCAGGAGGGCTGGAGGACTTCAGTGTATCACTCCTCCTCCTCCTCTCGCTGAGGGTGGAGCGCTGACCCAGAGTTTATAATTTAACACTCATGCATGATGGATGAGACGCTCACACAGAACGAGACAAATTCAGACACAAAGTTCAGCTTTTCAACGCCGAGGCAGGAAGTGGAAAGAGAGGAAGAGGAGGAGGAGGAAGAGGAGTTCTCCGATGTGTACGTCTGTTTGTGTGTTTGAAAGCAGGAGGAAGAGAAGGAGAGAGGAGAGAGGGAGGAAGGGGAGCAAGAAAAGAGATGAAGACAATGAAGTGAAAAGAGGGAGATCGATGGAGGAAGACCAGAGGGAGGGAGGGAGGGCATGTTTGAGTCGATGGAAGGAGAGAGAGGTGAAAAGAGGAGGTGAAGATGAGGAGGACGATGAAGGAGCATTTGAAAGCATAAGCTGCTGGATGTCTCGAAGTGTCCACCCCTCTGGGACGGACCGACTACAGACAACAAACACACACTGAGACAAACACACACTGAGACAAACACACACTGAGACAAACGCACACTGAGACAAACACACACTGAGACAAACACACACTGAGACAAACACACATTGAGACAAACACACACTGAGACAAACACACACTGAGACAAACACACATTGAGACAAACACACACTGAGACAAACGCACACTGAGACAAACGCACATTGAGACAAACGCACACTGAGACAAACACACACTGAGACAAACGCACACTGAGACAAACGCACATTGAGACAAACGCACACTGAGACAAACACACACTGAAACAAACACACATTGAGACAAACACACACTGAGACAAACGCACACTGAGACAAACGCACACATTGAGACAAACACACACTGAGACAAACACACACTGAGACAAACGCACGTTGAGACAAACGCACACTGAGACAAACACACACTGAGACAAACACACATTGAGACAAACGCACACTGAGACAAACGCACATTGAGACAAACGCACATTGAGACAAACACACACTGAAACAAACACACATTGAGACAAACACACACTGAGACAAACGCACACTGAGACAAACGCACACATTGAGACAAACACACACTGAGACAAACACACACTGAGACAAACGCACACATTGAGACAAACACACACTGAGACAAACACACACTGAGACAAACGCACATTGAGACAAACACACACTGAAACAAACACACATTGAGACAAACACACACTGAGACAAACGCACACTGAGACAAACGCACACATTGAGACAAACACACACTGAGACAAACACACACTGAGACAAACGCACGTTGAGACAAACGCACACTGAGACAAACACACACTGAGACAAACACACATTGAGACAAACGCACATTGAGACAAACGCACGTTGAGACAAACACACACTGAGACAAACACACACTGAGACAAACACACATTGAGACAAACACACATTGAGACAAACACACATTGAGACAAACACACACTGAGACAAACACACACTGAGACAAACGCACACATTGAGACAAACACACACTGAGACAAACACACACATTGAGACAAACACACATTGAGACAAACACACATTGAGACAAACACACACATTGAGACAAACACACATTGAGACAAACACACACTGAGACAAACACACACTGAGACAAACGCACACATTGAGACAAACACACACTGAGACAAACGCACGTTGAGACAAACACACACTGAGACAAACACACATTGAGACAAACGCACACATTGAGACAAACGCACACATTGAGACAAACACACACATTGAGACAAACACACATTGAGACAAACACACACGTTGAGACAAACGCACGTTGAGACAAACACACATTGAGACAAACGCACATTGAGACAAACGCACATTGAGACAAACACACATTGAGACAAACACACACTGAGACAAACGCACACATTGAGACAAACACACACTGAGACAAACGCACATTGAGACAAACACACATTGAGACAAACACACATTGAGACAAACACACACTGAGACAAACGCACACATTGAGACAAACACACACTGAGACAAACGCACATTGAGACAAACACACATTGAGACAAACACACATTGAGACAAACGCACATTGAGACAAACGCACATTGAGACAAACGCACATTGAGACAAACACACATTGAGACAAACACACATTGAGACAAACGCACACATTGAGACAAACGCACACGTTGAGACAAACGCACGTTGAGACAAACACACATTGAGACAAACGCACATTGAGACAAACGCACACATTGAGACAAACACACACATTGAGACAAACACACATTGAGACAAACACACATTGAGACAAACACACATTGAGACAAACACACACTGAGACAAACGCACACATTGAGACAAACACACACTGAGACAAACACACACATTGAGACAAACACACATTGAGACAAACACACATTGAGACAAACACACACTGAGACAAACACACATTGAGACAAACACACACATTGAGACAAACACACATTGAGACAAACACACACTGAGACAAACACACACTGAGACAAACGCACACATTGAGACAAACACACACTGAGACAAACGCACGTTGAGACAAACACACATTGAGACAAACGCACATTGAGACAAACGCACACATTGAGACAAACACACACATTGAGACAAACACACATTGAGACAAACACACATTGAGACAAACACACATTGAGACAAACACACATTGAGACAAACACACACTGAGACAAACACACATTGAGACAAACACACATTGAGACAAACACACACATTGAGACAAACACACACTGAGACAAACACACATTGAGACAAACACACACATTGAGACAAACACACACTGAGACAAACACACACTGAGACAAACGCACGTTGAGACAAACGCACATTGAGACAAACAAACACTGAGACAAACACACATTGAGACAAACACACATTGAGACAAACACACACTGAGACAAACACACACTGAGACAAACACACATTGAGACAAACACACACTGAGACAAACACACATTGAGACAAACACACACATTGAGACAAACACACACTGAGACAAACACACACTGAGACAAACGCACGTTGAGACAAACGCACATTGAGACAAACAAACACTGAGACAAACACACATTGAGACAAACACACATTGAGACAAACGCACATTGAGACAAACACACACTGAGACAAACACACATTGAGACAAACACACATTGAGACAAACACACACTGAGACAAACACACACTGTCAGTTCAAACCATCATTTCGGGAGTTCAAATTAAAGTTTGACTCAGTTCAGTTCAACGATTCATAAAAACAAAGATGAAAAAAAGAAAGAGCTGATGTGTGCAGACGAACATGTGACATAAAAACATGTTTATATTCAGTTATAGATATTAGAGTAATATCACGCTGAGGCCGTGCTGTTATACTGAATATCAGCACACAGCTGGACTGCACTGTTTGTGCAGGTCTACACGTTAGCGCAGGTTTGTTTTTGAACATTCTGTCAACGCTACAGAAACACTAGTTTCAACTAGTTATTGGTTTGATTACCGATGATCATATTCAGTTTCTAACAGCAGTAGACGTCGGTCCTCGTGTGAATCATCCTGATCTGTTCTGCACAGCAGCTGTGCTGAGTCATGAATCACAGTTAACACGTAACAAACAGCAGAGCAGGTTGTTGTTGCTCCGTGTGCAGATCAGCTGAGACATGAAGAAGAAGAAGTGCAGAGCTGACACCAGAAACAAATGAACAAATCTGATCAGCAGAGACTCATCAAACTGATCTGAGACCTGAACCTGAACGCAACATCAGGCAACAGGACTGGACCCATACACTGACTGCTTCACGTAATAGATTACATACAAACAGGTGCTTATGTTCACTGTGTGTGTTTGCATGTGATGGAGGACAAACTGTTACTGATGATCAGACTGTGCTGATTATTTCATCATAATTACACTGAATCACATAAAAAGACCAAAAACAAACAAAGAAGACGACGACAGACAAAAAGAGATGAACTCAATCTTTTCATCGGTCCATCATCTTCTTGATAAATCGAGTTGTTTGATCCATAAAATGTTGATCAGTGACAAACGTTCAGTTTACTGTCACAGAAAATTGAACTTTTCTTCTTAGAATGACTCAAAACAAAAAATCTCAATATTTCTCTACATTAAGTAATGCTCAGGAAACACTAAACTACACTAAACCCTCTTATGAATATAATGTACATGATATATGACAAATATGTTTCTGTGCTCCTTCTCCTCCTGCACAGTCAAACATTGATTTTTCTTCTGTGACCTTCACCTTAAAACTGAACCTGCAGACATCAGACGGCACGTCGTCACTGTGAAGCTCTGAAACTGCTGTGGAAGAAGCACACACACACACACACACGCACACACACACACACACACACACACACACACACATGCACACACACACACACACACACACACACACACACACACACACACTATGAGGGGCATTTTATGCCAGCACACTATACTAAAACACCTTAACCGCGTCGCCTACGCCTGCATTAAGACTGAAAAATACTCGTGCATACAGGCACGCGTATTGTGACTACACCAAATAATGAAGGGTGACGGGTGATGACTGTCATGCCATGTGTGAATGCAGCGGACGCCTGCGTGCACACTCGTCTCAATGTACAAATAATTATTTACTTTATGATGACGAATTCTGAGTTTAACAGCTGCTTCGCTTCACAATTCAAGCAGTCCATGTATTACCAAGACAGACCGATGTGACAGTTTAGGCTATTTCAGTCACACGTGCACACGTTAAGGCGTCTGAAGCGTTGGCTTTAATACAGTAGTGACACGCGTTAACGCCTATAGCGTGTGAACGCCTATAATGGGATGTTGAGGTCTATCAGGGACTGTACCATTGCTCAGGCGCGAAACTGAGGAAGAGGCTGTGCGCATTAATGCACGAGGTACATGGATCATCAGGACCTGACAGTCAAACACTACACAGCGTGTGCCTGTACGCTCATGTAGAATTGTACTTAACAGTCACGCGTGGTCTTCATGTCACGTATTTGAGGCGTAGTTCACACGTCACGTAGGCGTATGAGCAACAACGCGTGTGCAGCGTCTGCATGACGCCTACGTGACGCTCGTCTGTCCATTGAAAGTGAATGGAATTTACACACACACGTTAGAGGTTTGATGTCATCGCATAGCGCTGTACACGCGTGTTAGTATGATGTGCTGGCATAAAATGCCCCTCATACACACACACGGTTCGATAAACAGGCGTGTGCACACGTTAAGGTCATCGGGTGGTCGAGTTACATTAGAGAAAACGACACATACTCCCTTCTCACGCAAACCCCCCCCCCCGTGCTGCTGCACTCTCTCTGAAACGCTCATTAATATTCATATTTCCTCCGAGGTGGAGCTCACTGTGAGTTATACAGTAACATATAAACATTTCTACGTGTGGAACAGTCAAACCTGTTTGTTGTTATTGTCGGGGCAGATCCAGGCTAGCTGTTTACACCCGCTTCCAGTCTTTATGCTAAGCTAGGCTAACTGCACCCTGACTCTCATATTTAAACTTCAGATAATTCAACGTTGACTTCTGGTTTTGAACAAAACATCCATCCACCCCGAGTGGACTGAATCTATAGTGAACACACACACACAGATATCATCTGGACATGCTTGTTCTATAATTAAACCGTCGTCTTCAGGATCAGACTGCAGCTGCACGACACACAAAACGCCGTCCTTCCTGTCCGAGCAGCTACTGTTACACACACACACACACACACACACACACACACACACACGTGCTCACATGAGCTCACATGACATGGTTGAACACGTTTCCTCCTGGATCTTGGACTGTACTGCTCGTCTTTGCTGGTCGATGCTGGTCGATGCTGATTGGTTGATTGGTTCTGGTCCAGGTCTGGTCAGCGTCACAGAGGACTCTGATTTAAAATAAAGTTAAAATATTTGAATGCGTTATTTCATTTATTTGCTGCGTAATTATTATGAGACAAACTGACCCGGAGACCAGGTCCATGTGTGATACCAGGTCCGCGTGTGAGACCAGGTCCATGTGTGAGACCAGGTCCAAGTGTGAGACCAGGTCCGTGTGTGAGACCAGGTCCGTGTGTGATACCAGGTCCACGTGTGAGACCAGGTCCACGTGTGAGACCAGATTCACGTGTGATACCAGGTCCACGTGTGAGACCAGGTCCAAGTGTGATACCAGGTCCACGTGTGATACCAGGTCCAAGTGTGAGACCAGGTCCGTGTGTCAGACCAGGTCCCAGCAGGATTCAGTGTTTTTAGTTATTAAAGCGTCTGAAACACAAAATAATTTCTTCTGTTGATAAACTTAAAAAACGTATCAGGTAATAAAACAGATTCAAATGTAAAATAAAGTAAAAAGCAGATTTAAAAATACAAACTAACTGTAAATAATTAAATAACAAAACAAATTAAGATTAAATAATAAATAGGCAAAATAAAAGTAAGAAAACAAACTGAACTGTATGAATAGAAAAACAAACTCAATAAAATGTATGAATATTTAAAGGAGTCACATGACCTGATGACAGCTCACAGCTTCATTAATGTCTTTACTGTCACTAATAATAATAATAATAATCCGTGACATCCCCGCAGACTGTCTGAAACCTGGACGTAGTCTCCGTGACGTCCCCGCAGACTGTCTAAAACCTGGACGTAGTCTCCGTGACGTCCCCGCAGACTGTCTAAAACCTGGACATAGTCTCCGTGACATCCCCGCAGACTGTCTAAAACCTGGACATAGTCTCCGTGACGTCCCCGCAGACTGTCTAAAACCAGGACGTAGTCTCTGTGACGTCCCCGCAGACTGTATAAAACCTGGACGTGGTCTCTGTGACGTCCCCGCAGACTGTCTAAAACCTGGACGTAGTCTCTGTGACGTCCCCGCAGACCGTCTAAAACCTGGACGTAGTCTCCGTGACGTCCCCGCAGACTGTCTAAAACCTGGACGTAGTCTCCGTGACGTCCCCGCAGACTGTCTAAAACCAGGACGTGGTCTCCGTGACGTCCCCGCAAACTGTCTAAGACCTGGACGTACAGGTGTTACCATGGAAACAGATAAATGAATGGGGCTATATTTCCTGTTTGGCAGTGAGCGTGCTGTAAGCTGGATAATGGCCAAAGACGTGTCCGTTATCAGGATTAATGCACTGAGGTCATTTATCCTTTTTTAAAAGAATCATTTAAACATGATTCATTAATTTAAGACGTTTATCAAAGAATTTATAGAGTTCACTTTGTTCAACTCTCTCATTAACTCTACAGACTGATGATGGAATAATCGTTAGTCGCTGCCTAAACACTGATCATCAAACAGCTGTGATACAAGAAGAGAGGAAGATGAAGATGAAGAAGATGAAGGGGTGGACTGAGCAGAGGAGGAAATAATTAGAGATGAATGAAGACGATAATGTGCTGTTACAAACTGAAGAAGAAGAAGTAATTATTAGTCTGTCAGTTTAAAGATCAGCAGCTGATAGAGAGGAGGAGGAGGAGGAGGAGGAGGAGGAGGGAGGAGGAGGAGGAGGAGGGAGGACGAGGAGGAGGAAGGAGGAGGAGGAGGAGGGAGGAGGAGGGAGGAGGACAAGGAGGAGGAGGAGGAAGGAGGAGGACGAGGAGGGAGGAGGAGGAGGAGGAGGAAGGAGGAGGAGGAGGAGGAGGAGGAAGGAGGAGGAAGGGGGAGGAGGACGAGGAGGAGGAGGAGGAAGGAGGACGAGGAAGGAGGATGAGGAGGAAGGAGGGAGGACGAGGAGGAGGAAGGAGGAGGAGGAGGAAGGAGGAGGAAGGAGGAGGAGGACGAGGAAGGAGGACGAGGAGGAAGGAGGGAGGACGCGGAGGGAGGAGGACGAGGAGGGAGAAGGAGGAGGAGGAGGAAGGAGGCGGAGGAGGACGAGGAAGGAGGACGAGGAAGGAGGATGAGGAGGAAGGAGGGAGGACGAGGAGGAGGAAGGAGGAGGACGAGGAGGGAGGAGGACGAGGAGGAGGAAGGAGGAGGAGGAGGAGGAGAAGGGAGGAGGACAAGGAGGAGGAGTAGGAGGAAGGAGGAGTAGGAGGAAGGAGGACGAGGAGGAAGGAGGGAGGACGAGGAGGAGGAAGGAGGAGGACGAGGAGGGAGGAGGACGAGGAGAAAGGAGGAGGAGGAGGAGGGAGGAGGAGGAGGAGGAGGAAGGAGGAGGAGGAGGAGAAGGGAGGAGGACAAGGAGGAGGAAGGAGGAGGAGGGAGGAGGACGAGGAGGAAGGAGGGAGGACGAGGAGGAGGAAGGAGGAGGACGAGGAGGGAGGAGGACGAGGAGGAAGGAGGAGGAGGGGAAATGGTTTCTTTCTGTCTTGCTTTTATTTCATCCATATTTCAATCAGGCAGCTTTATGTATCCACACACACACACACACACACACACACACACACACAGAGACACACACACACACTCACACACACACACACACAGACACACACACACACACACAGACACACACACTCACAGACACACACACAGACACACACACACACACACAGACACAGAGACACACACACACACACACACACACACACACAGACACACACAGACACACACACAAACACACACACAGACACACACACACACACACACACACACACACACTCACAGACACACACACAGACACACACAGAGACACACACACACACACAGACACAGAGACACACACACACACACACAGACACACACAGACACACACACACACACACTCACAGACACACACACACTCACACACACAGACACACACACACACACACACACACACACAGACACACACACACAGACACACACACACACAGAGACACACACAGACACACACACACACACACACACAGACACACACACACACACACACACACACACACACACACAGAGACACACACACACACACACACACACAGACACACACACACACACAACCTGCAGCTGTAGCTGCTGTCAGCTACTATTAGCTCAGTTTGTTAGCTGCTGTTAGAAGACAGAGTGCTAACAGCAGCGCAGCCTGTGATTGGTCGGAGCTGCCTGCGGCCATTTTTATTGTTTTATATGGACGAAGAACAAACTGTGTGTCTGTGTGTGTGTGTGTGTGTGTGTGTCTGTGCTTTCGTTTATCTATCCTGGTGGGGACATTGATATGAATACACACCAACACCATGGGGACCAAAAACACCGTGGGGACCAAAACCATGGTCCCCACGGTGCGAACCACTCCAGTGAATAGAAAATGGCTTTTCAATATGGCTGGTGAAGTTTCCTGAGAAGTCCCCAGCAGGCTGTTTTTTATGACTTTGTGTGTGCTCTATTGCAATCCCAGAGCCCAAACCTGGTATTGCAGTGCTTATGCAAAGTCCCCAGCAGGCTGGTTTTCAGAATTTGTGTGTGTGCTCTAGAGGACTCCTAGAGGCCAAACCTGGCATTACAGTGTATAAAATAAGTCCCCACCAGTACTGTTTTTTCAGTGTGTGAACTTTTTATGTGACTGAATGCCATTTTTGTCATTATAATTTGTTTATTATCCTCTTATACACTTTTTGGTACCTTATTATTACATTTTGGGCCTCTTATCTCATGAGGATTTAATAGAGTTCCCTTTTTTTTTATTTGTTCAATTTTGTATGCTCATTACAGTTCTCTTTTCTTTGAGCTTTGAATTTTTACTGGCAGAATTGGTGAGGTATTGGGTGGTGGGTTCAGCCCCTAAAAGTTTAACATTTGTGCATTGTGATAATTATAGATCTTGTGGTTATCTTAATTGAATAATTTTGTGCTGTTTTTCAGTTGTGAAACGCAATTGTGAAACACAGTGAACGCACCACCAGTCAGTGCTGACTTGTTCAGTGAACTTACACTCACTTGCGTACTGCACATAGAGAGAACTGCCACTCAGGGTAGAGGACTTGATTCAAGTTCAGTAACCGAACGCTACTGCTAAACTTAGTGCTGTGTCAACTGGCCAACATCCGTGTAGCATGTTCAGTGAATGTACTGCGCACAGAGCTGAGGACTCCCATGCACTACATGTATACCACTCAAAGTAGCGCTGTGTCTGTGTCATGTACTATGGTACGTGAACGCACCGTCCCTCAGTACGTGCGGTGAGCGTGTTAAAGAGTGAATGTGAACCTCAATCAGGGCTGAATCATGAACTGAATGATGGATCATTTGGCCGTTTACCAGTTTAGGGAGTTAGAGAACTATGTACTATGCAGTCAGGGCTCCTGCTAAGCACTGAATGAGCCGGTGAATGCAGTTTTTGAATGAATCTTTTTAATGATCAGATTCTAGTGATTCATTACAGTCAAAAGTTTATCCCATCACTGGTAAAGTGGTTCAGAAGAAATTACTCAGATGTGGCAGAGACATAAC
Organism: Sciaenops ocellatus; assembly: GCA_033000465.1. Lineage (NCBI taxonomy): Eukaryota > Metazoa > Chordata > Actinopteri > Sciaenidae > Sciaenops > Sciaenops ocellatus. The sequence goes on along the minus strand of CP136883.1, from coordinate 776,718 downwards.
TATGACCTGTTCAACTGTGTTAAAAGTAACCATATATGCAAGTAATCTCATGTACAAATGTAGGCTGTGTATGTGGGGGTGTAGGTTGCTAGACTGCAAACAGCATCATTTCAACACACTTAAATACATAAGCTAACATACACATTCACATACTAAGCTACAAAAATCATGGTTCACTGTACTGTAACCAAGTATCAATTTGTCCCTCTTTCAATAACAACAAAGATGAGATCAGATTCAAATGTACTTAGCAGGAATTTATTCTGGGTCTGGCAGTAGTATGCTACCAGTAAAGTGAAGTACTAGTAAGTCCAGTAAAATAAAATAAAACATTTTATGGACTGGAACGTACCTTAACTTTAAATTAGTGTCTGTTTGTTTAACTCAAAATATGTTCTTTCATTGTAGTGACACAAGCACTCATAAAATAAATAAATAAATTAAAAATTAAAGACATAAAATAATAAAATAAAATAGAAAATAAGTTCTCTTCATAATGATCTGACTTATTCTAGCAAACAAATAGATGCCAACAATATAAATGAAATATAACAACTCAAAATCTTGTGTAATGTCTCTTTTCAATCAGACTCTTTTCAGCGTTTATCAAAAGTAAATCAGTCCTTTTGTTCTTAGATCAACAGTCAGTCCTCTCCACAAATTGAGGTGAGCTGCAATTTGGTATTTCTTAGTCCAGGAGAAAAAAATAATCTCCCAGCAAAGGAAACAAAATTTGCATACCCCAAAAAATACTATAGAGCTCTATACAAAGAAAATGTTTTCTGATACTCAAGATGGCTGGTGACAAGTCCTGGGACACAGCGGCCTCTGCCTGGCTCTGGTCACCCATGCTAGCAGGAAAACAGTGTAAGAAGTGGTGACTTGATGTGAAAGACGGCTAGCAGAGATTGACTACAGCTCGGTCATGTCTTCTCCCCTCTCAGCATTATTCAAGTGCTAACCCGCAAACTTTCCTGCTCTGAGGTCGCTGCTCTACAGCCGTAAAGCAGAGCTTACTGTTGTGACTCTTAAAAAGTGTGCCTATTGACAGTGAATAACATACTGGCTAGATAACCACTGGGTTACAGTACCAGCACAGCAGTCAGAGATCACTGTAGTGGAAAACAGCTAGCATTTATCTTTTTTAAATCAGTGTGTCGTTGTCAATGTTAGCAGCTAACAGCTAACATCAGCACTTTTCTCTTAACAAATTAGCATCCTTAAACAGTCGGAGAACGTAGGCCCCTCTGTCATGCTCACACAGTATTAACAAAGCTAATTTAGCTGTCTCCAAACTCTTTTCACTGTCTTCCTGAGTTCTAACCTTATCACTTGCTGTTGTTTCTGATTATCACAGTGTTGAGGGAGAGCACAGTTCACTGCAGTTGATTTGCAGATAAATTTTCAATAATTATTTAATTATTTCCACAGTACTATAAGGTTTGGGTTAGATTATGATTAGGTTATCAGCTGTAGTAGAACACCCCACTTGTGTTCTGCACAAATGCTCCTACATAGTGAACAATAAGTGGATTTTTTCCTGTTTAATTTTAAAATGGGCCATCTTTATACTCTCTGTAGCTGTAGCCTACCTTAGGTGTGCATTACTGAGGCCATTTTGTATGTTTTAGAGCAGCAATGCAGCAGCACGACAGAGACAAGATATGAGGTCTTAAATTTGTGAAAAATTTTTCTCTAAGGGTTGGGGTGAGATTATGAGTTGACAGTGTATGAGCATATCTACAAGTCAGTTGTTAAAAGTCTTCATTCTGTATGATAAAAACCGTAACAGATATTTTTTAGCTTTTGTAATGGGTAAGTCAAATGCTGATATTGTACATTAGGCTTTTTTATGTAACGTTGTCTGTTGTAAATATAAGTAAATAAATGAACGGGCCTGATGCAGCTGATGATGATGATAATAATAATAATAATAATAATAATAATAATAATAATAATAATAACTATAAGGTACAGGTTCTATTCACGGGTCATGGCCCCAGGCAGGTCAGGACCGGCTCTGCAAACAGGTATATCTTAATATATACTTTTGTGTGTATTTTTATGAGTGTGGTCTGTTGTATTGTGTGTTTTGATTAGTGCTTATTCCTTTAAATTATGCATCTAGCAATATACATTGTTTCATCAAATTTCTTAATTCAAACCACATATGATGAAGCCTATTGATGGTATTCATTCAAGGACCCTGGGTAACTGAAGGACTTTGTTTAATCACAATAATTTCTCTCTGTGGCCTAGTAAGTCATATGAATTTTATAAAATTTGTAACATTCTTTTAATGGGGTTTTCATCGGCCCTTTTTGGTTTTTAAGGAGTTTTTTTGAATACTCAGAGCCCTCCAGAGCCTGTGCCCCTCATAGTGCTCTTTTTAAAGCGCTGCATTTTAACCCAACCCTAACCCACACTCTTCAGGCCTTCCTCCAAGCATATGCCCGAGGCTATCAGCAGTATTGTCTGAGGGTGACTCATTTTGGTCACTATTACCACTAAAAACAAACAAACAAATAAACAAAAAGCTTCATTTTATATAATGGGCCTCCAAAGTGCTCTCTGAAACTAGGCCTGGACTAGCTTGTGTCCATGAAATGGGAAAATTAATACTTTTAATTATAGGCTACTATTAATTTAGTCAACAACTTGAGGGTACTAGATATTTGATATATTCAATCTACTGAATATATCAAATATCTAGTACAGCCAAACTAGTAATTACACTGTATGTAGATGATTTATGTAAATAAAAAGCAAAGGTTTAGAAAGTACATTATTTCCCTCTGAAATGTAGTGGATTGTAAGTATAAAGTTGCATAAAATGGAAATACTAGTAAAGTAGGCTAAAAGTACTTCAAAATACAGTAAAGTAATAAAGTAAAAGTACTTAGTGTACACCACTAGTATAGTGAAACTTGGGTTAAGGAGAGAGACTTTAATGTTAATAATTTTCTATTTTGCAGTTTATTGTAGTGTTAAATATGAAACATCAGTTATTTGCAGCACTAGTCTGTTAAACTACCCTGTGTCACAGTTGAGAAGTGGAGAAATATTGTGTGGTCCTCTGCCGAGCCTTAATTGATGGCCCATCAGCTTCAAAAGGACACCGCCGCTCTGCACCTGCAGCCAGCAGCAGAGCTGCAGAGCAACGCTCAGAGCAATGCTCTGCACGGCGCACGGTGCACGGTGCACGCCCCCCTCCCCACCCCACCCCACCCAGCTGACGATGGCGCGACGGACAAGGATGACAGCAGCAGCGGAGCGTATTAGAAGAATCTGCTTGTTTACGACTCGTCAGAATAAACGTATAACTCAGCACCAGCAGCTGGTAAGTTTTAAGTTATCTTATTTTTGCTTGAATATGTCATGATTTTTAATCGATAGTTTATGATAAACAGCGATATTACTCGTGAATGGAGTAGTTAGCGTAAGTCAGTTAGCGTTAGCTAACTGCCCTGCTAACGCTAAGTGGCTCATGTTGCTGTCGGCTAATACAGTGAACTACAGGTGTTTTATCTGACTGTGCCTCTTAACTATAGCCTCCTTTCCTAAGGCCTCTGTTTACATGCAACAACAAAAAAAAAGCTTAAGCATTACTTAGTTGAATTAATCTACAGGAGGGCTTCAGACTAGTTGTAAATACACTGAGCTTCAGACTAGTTGTAAATACACTGAGCTTCAGACTAGCTGTAAATATACTGAGCTTCAGACTAGTTGTAAATATACTGAGCTTCAGACTAGCTGTAAATATACTGAGCTTCAGACTAGTTGTAAATACACTGAGCTTCAGACTAGCTGTAAATATACTGAGCTTCAGACTAGCTGCACTGTGCTTCAGACTAGCTGCACTGTGCTTCAGACTAGTTGTAAATATACTGAGCTTCAGACTAGTTGTAAATATACTGAGCTTCAGACTAGTTGTAAATACACTGAGCTTCAGACTAGCTGTAAATATACTGAGCTTCAGACTAGTTGTAAATATACTGAGCTTCAGACTAGCTGTAAATATACTGAGCTTCAGACTAGTTGTAAATACACTGAGCTTCAGACTAGCTGTAAATATACTGAGCTTCAGACTAGCTGCACTGTGCTTCAGACTAGCTGCACTGTGCTTCAGACTAGTTGTAAATATACTGAACTTCAGACTAGTTGTAAATATACTGTGCTTCAGACTAGCTGCACTGTGCTTCAGACTAGTTGTAAATACACTGAGCTTCAGACTAGCTGTAAATATACTGAGCTTCAGACTAGTTGTAAATATACTGAGCTTCAGACTAGTTGTAAATACACTGAGCTTCAGACTAGCTGTAAATATACTGAGCTTCAGACTAGTTGTAAATATACTGTGCTTCAGACTAGCTGTAAATATACTGAGCTTCAGACTAGTTGTAAATATACTGAGCTTCAGACTAGTTGTAAATATACTGTGCTTCAGACTAGCTGCACTGTGCTTCAGACTAGTTGTAAATACACTGAGCTTCAGACTAGCTGCACTGTGCTTCAGACTAGTTGTAAATATACTGAGCTTCAGACTAGTTGTAAATATACTGTGCTTCAGACTAGCTGTAAATATACTGAGCTTCAGACTAGTTGTAAATATACTGAGCTTCAGACTAGTTGTAAATATACTGTGCTTCAGACTAGCTGCACTGTGCTTCAGACTAGTTGTAAATACACTGAGCTTCAGACTAGCTGCACTGTGCTTCAGACTAGCTGCACTGTGCTTCAGACTAGTTGTAAATACACTGAGCTTCAGACTAGCTGCACTGTGCTTCAGACTAGTTGTAAATACACTGAGCTTCAGACTAGCTGCACTGTGCTTCAGACTAGTTGTAAATACACTGAGCTTCAGACTAGCTGCACTGTGCTTCAGACTAGTTGTAAATACACTGAGCTTCAGACTAGCTGCACTGTGCTTCAGACTAGTTGTAAATACACTGAGCTTCAGACTAGCTGCACTGTGCTTCAGACTAGCTGCACTGTGCTTCAGACTAGTTGTAAATATACTGAGCTTCAGACTAGTTGTAAATACACTGTGCTTCAGACTAGCTGCACTGTGCTTCAGACTAGTTGTAAATACACTGAGCTTCAGACTAGCTGCACTGTGCTTCAGACTAGTTGTAAATACACTGAGCTTCAGACTAGCTGCACTGTGCTTCAGACTAGCTGCACTGTGCTTCAGACTAGTTGTAAATATACTGAGCTTCAGACTAGCTGCACTGTGCTTCAGACTAGCTGCACTGTGCTTCAGACTAGTTGTAAATATACTGAGCTTCAGACTAGTTGTAAATATACTGTGCTTCAGACTAGCTGCACTGTGCTTCAGACTAGTTGTAAATACACTGAGCTTCAGACTAGCTGCACTGTGCTTCAGACTAGTTGTAAATATACTGAGCTTCAGACTAGTTGTAAATATACTGTGCTTCAGACTAGCTGTAAATATACTGAGCTTCAGACTAGTTGTAAATATACTGAGCTTCAGACTAGTTGTAAATATACTGTGCTTCAGACTAGCTGCACTGTGCTTCAGACTAGTTGTAAATACACTGAGCTTCAGACTAGCTGCACTGTGCTTCAGACTAGCTGCACTGTGCTTCAGACTAGTTGTAAATACACTGAGCTTCAGACTAGCTGCACTGTGCTTCAGACTAGTTGTAAATACACTGAGCTTCAGACTAGCTGCACTGTGCTTCAGACTAGTTGTAAATACACTGAGCTTCAGACTAGCTGCACTGTGCTTCAGACTAGTTGTAAATACACTGAGCTTCAGACTAGCTGCACTGTGCTTCAGACTAGTTGTAAATACACTGAGCTTCAGACTAGCTGCACTGTGCTTCAGACTAGCTGCACTGTGCTTCAGACTAGTTGTAAATATACTGAGCTTCAGACTAGTTGTAAATACACTGTGCTTCAGACTAGCTGCACTGTGCTTCAGACTAGTTGTAAATACACTGAGCTTCAGACTAGCTGCACTGTGCTTCAGACTAGTTGTAAATACACTGAGCTTCAGACTAGCTGCACTGTGCTTCAGACTAGCTGCACTGTGCTTCAGACTAGTTGTAAATATACTGAGCTTCAGACTAGCTGCACTGTGCTTCAGACTAGCTGCACTGTGCTTCAGACTAGTTGTAAATATACTGAGCTTCAGACTAGCTGCACTGTGCTTCAGACTAGCTGCACTGAGCTTCAGACTAGTTGTAAATATACTGAGCTTCAGACTAGTTGTAAATACACTGTGCTTCAGACTAGCTGCACTGTGCTTCAGACTAGCTGCACTGTGCTTCAGACTAGTTGTAAATACACTGAGCTTCAGACTAGCTGCACTGTGCTTCAGACTAGCTGCACTGTGCTTCAGACTAGTTGTAAATATACTGAGCTTCAGACTAGTTGTAAATACACTGAGCTTCAGACTAGTTGTAAATACACTGAGCTTCAGACTAGCTGCACTGTGCTTCAGACTAGCTGCACTGTGCTTCAGACTAGTTGTAAATACACTGAGCTTCAGACTAGCAGTAAATACACTGAGCTTCAGACTAGCAGTAAATACACTGAGCTTCAGACTAGTTGTAAATACACTGAGCTTCAGACTAGTTGTAAATACACTGAGCTTCAGAATAGCTGTAAATACATGAGTGAGACTTCCACAAGACTTTGCGTGACTTTGTATTATAGCTACTTTTATAAACACGTCTGCTTCCTTGATGTAAACAAACCCATCAGTGTAAGTTTGAATAACAATATGAAGTTGTCTGTGAAAAAATTGGGATGTCTGCTTTAATGGCTGTCAGCCACAGCGTGGGTCCGCAGGGCTGTGGCTGCAAAGTGCAACCTGAATTCAGAAGATTACAGCTCACACAATATTAGGCTATTTAACATCAGCTACTATTAATTCATTGTTATTTATTTATTTGGCATATTTCCTGCTGGACATTTTGGCTGTTGATATTTTCATATGCCTGTCAATTACACTTGATGGCCATGGCATATTCTGGCTAACCTAAAGTCTGAGCACAAGATATTTTTCAGGCACAAATACTTAACTATGTCAGGACTAACTGGTATTTTGCATGTGCTGACCTCATTTGCAGGGCCAGACCCCCCCTGAAAAGTCAGAAGATCAGGAGGAGGGAGAGAAGACAGACAAGCCAGAGGAGGTAAGTGCACTTGATGTCGCACATAAAGAGTGATGCCACAGATGCAAGCAGGTACTCAAATTGGGGGAGAGAGAAAGAGGGGGAAAACGTATTTGGTGGTGAACACTAATCAGGGCTGTACACTTACTTTTTTAGGTTGTACTGCTGGAGCTAGTTAAAGCTAGTTAAAAAGAATGTAGTAGCGCACCCGGTTGGACAGTTAAACATGTTTTATTGGTGAAATTCATTTGATATTGATCCGAAATTCAGTCACATATTGTCACATTGAATGACAATTACATTGGTTCTTTAATGTTTAAACATGAGAAATGAACAGTGTTGAAGAGAAAAGAGCCAGCTGATAGCGAGGGAGAGATAAAGCATTTATTTGTGTTTGAAATTATTTTAAAATTATTAAAAGGGATAGTTAGGATATTTTGACAAAAGAAAAACAAACAATGAAAGTAATGAAAGTATCCAGACCCTTTTTCATTTTTCAAACTAAATGGACGGTACCTGAATGACCTACATGAGTGTGACAACAAAGAGTCTGAATGCTTATTGTCAAGTGATATTTCAGATTTTTTTTTAAATTCATTTGCAAAAAATGCTAAAATTCTGGGTTTGGAGTGGAGATTCATGAGGAAAAATTTGAATTTTTTTGACTTTGACACAAGGCTTCAACATAAGAAATAGTGAATAACTGAAGAGGGTCTGAATACTTTAATTACTCACTGTATATATTAGACTTTGGTTGTTACACAGCTGGTTCTCCATTTCTTACTTATTATAGTTTATTTTTCTTTGTAACAGCGAAAGCTCAATTTTTATTAATAGTTGTTATTGTGTTTATAAGCTATAGATCTATCTTAACACATTGTAAAAATGGATTATTCTGTAATTGGAAATTGTATTTGAGAGTATGTTGTTGGTAACTCTTTCAGGAAATGGACCAGTGCCCTTCAGAACCAGATGTTCCTCCACTGGAGAGAACTGAGAGTGTCTTTGTAAGTTTGCAGACAAACCAGTGTGTATTTTGAAATCAGTTGTGATGACAAAATTACAAACTATATTATTGTTGATGGGGAAGGCATAATTGGAAAATTTAAGTGGGAAATATTCTTTAAAAACTTACTAATTGAGTCCCATCTGACTTTTTCTTTTCTAGCTTACGAAGGAAATGCTTGGGATCTATGAATACCAATCAATGACAAGCAGTGAAATAAGTGAGGATGAGTATGTGCCTAGTTCTGCATCAGAATCAGAAGTACCGGAGGAAGAACCCAAACTGCTCAAGTCTCCAAGAAGCGATGTTCTACGCTTGAAGAAAGGTTGGGTCAAGCCTGTTAAATGCAGACAGAAAATGTGGTTTCCTTAAAGTCTTCAAAGATGTGGTGCTTTAAGTGAACTTTTCTACCGTTGTGTCTCTGTTTTCAAGGAGGGTCAAGACCTGTGAAGAAGATGAGACCCACCAAGAGGACACGTACAGAGGAGGACCATGAGTCTGGTACCTCATCACAGCCAAGAAAAGGTATTTTACCAATAACCTGTTTCGGTGGGTGTAATAATCCACTTAATACACAATTAATAATTTTTAATTATAATTAACTTACTTATTTTAGTATCAGAGTACTTTTACTCTGTCATTTATTGTTTTTTAAGCTGTGTTCTAACTTGTCTATTTAACTTTTACCTCAACTTTCTTTCTTCAATGTCTGCACCAGGGATAGTTTCTGTAATTTTGTTATGTGTTGATATATAATTTGATGCAAGATACGCAAATCAATATCCTCATTATACCTGGAGAAAAAACTTGAATGTTGAAAATGTATTTGAAAATATGGTTTCCTTAAAATCTTCAAAGATGCAGTGCTTTAAGTGAACTTTTCTACCATTGTGTCTCTGTTTTCAAGGAGGGTCAAGACCTGTGATGAAGGTGAGACCTACCAAGAGGACACGTACAGAGAAGGGCCGTGAGCCTGATACCTCATCACAGCCAAGAAAAGGTATTTTACCAATAACCTGTTTCGGTGGGTGTAATAATCCACTTAATACACAATTAATAATTTTTAATTATAATTAACTTACTTATTTTAGTATCAGAGTACTTTTACTCTGTCATTTATTGTTTTTTAAGCTGTGTTCTAACTTGTCTATTTAACTTTTACCTCAACTTTCTTTCTTCAATGTCTGCACCAGGGATAGTTTCTGTAATTTTGTTATGTGTTGATATATAATTTGATGCAAGATACGCAAATCAATATCCTCATTATACCTGGAGAAAAAACTTGAATGTTGAAAATGTATTTGAAAATATGGTTTCCTTAAAATCTTCAAAGATGCAGTGCTTTAAGTGAACTTTTCTACCATTGTGTCTCTGTTTTCAAGGAGGGTCAAGACCTGTGATGAAGGTGAGACCTACCAAGAGGACACGTACAGAGAAGGGCCGTGAGCCTGATACCTCATCACAGCCAAGAAAAGGTATTTTACCAATAACCTGTTTCAGTGGGTTATTTTCTAGTCTCATACAGACGTTGTTGGTTTCAGGATGTCCACTATTCCTACAATTATGACATTTTCAACAAAACTTTGATGAAAATCCGATTGAGGAAAATAGGTTTATTTTACGGACACAAAATGCAAAAACAGTATTACTTACAGCTCCCTTTCGTAATGTTTTATAACTTATAACTGGGCTAACATCCACAAACTGAACTAAAAGGTTTATTTCCAGTATGACTGCTCACTTGCGTTTTCAGTTTTCCTGCAAGTCAAATGCAATGGCGGCTGGTAAAAAAAACTGTTTGAGAAGCACCTCCAATCTCTGTCTTTAGCTCGCTTCCATTGAGCATGGAGTAAGCTTTCAAGGTGCGGCTGAGTGCATTTTCAGGAAATGCTGCCTTGTAGTGCTCAAACCTGTCCGCAAGTAGCAAGGTGGCACTAACGAGGTGGTCTGTAAAGGAGAAGCGTTCCTTGATGTGTCACAGTATGGTGTCACAGATCTACAGAGAGGAATAAAAATAAATATTTAGACATGACAAAATGCCCATTTCACCCACATCACCTAAAGTTACAACAGTTCCATTTCTAAACATGGAACTACTACAGCCATTTTATTGCCACTGCTATATTCTATGAAGTCATAAAAAGAATAGAGGAAAATATTTGCTAATTCCAAGGCCAGTTATAGAGCTGCTGTTACTGTGCAAGGCCTTTAATATCATGAAACAAATGGCAAAAGACAATAGGTTTACATTGTTGCAACTTCAACCTATATAAAACATAGGTTAGTAAAAAGTTGGCAAACAGTCTTCCACACAGATTAAAATAAAAATACTAAATTCCAGTGTAACATGGACTGTGACTACAACATAAACTCACCTCTGCTGCAATCCTTTGATGCTCCTCTGGGCTGAGTGTGTGACACTTCTTTGAGAGCAGAGAGCTGCTACTTTGCACCACCATGGAATGGAGAGAATCTCTGCGACGGACAAAGAGAGTTTATAATGACATAAAGAGAGATAATAATAAAAGAGAGAAAACAATTAATAGTAATCATTGTAAATAGTTCAATAGGATGTACAATAACAAAATATATATACATATGAAGGGCAAAGATTAAAATGCATAAATCCAGGAAGTGAAATGTTAAAATATGTTAAAAAGTCATTTTGCCTATTATTGATTTTGGGTACAAATCATTATTAAAATGAGAAGTTACATAAATTTATGTGCTTAATAAGAGACACCACTATATACATTTTTTAGTTAGTGTCTTAAGTGCTGATATCATCGTAATCTTTTTAATCATTTTCAATAGTAATAACATGAATACAATTATTACCTGATCTTTTGTATGTCATGTTGGAGCTGCTGGATGCACCCACTGATGTGGACCGAATCTATGTTCCTCTTCTGGAGCTTAGCATAGAGGAGGTGGCATGATGTTGTGAAACAGCTGCAGAAAAAACTTAAAATCCTGATCTTTCAGTAGCATGGCTTGTTATGTGCTTGTCAAAGGTTTGAGGGCTTACAATGACTCTCATTAGGCCAGCGCCCCGCACACAGGAAGTATATATAGAAATTAATAAAATAAATCATCATAAAACAAATACTTTTTATTTCATAATTATTTTGCATTTTCTAATTCATTAATGTTTAATATAATTAAGTAGATTTTGTCCAGATATTTAGAGGGGGCGGCACCCCAGCAACCTGCATAAACCAGCCGCCACTGGCCAGATGTTTGCCACTAACTCAACTGAATGGTTTCTGTCCTGTAGGATGTCTCCACAGACCGACGTTCTAATGAACTCTCCTCCACAATTAAAATAAACGAAAATAAGGCATCATTTTCTCACAGCGTTACAGACAGTAAAGACTGTTGATAATATGCATTTATTTTTCTTATAGCATTTGCAATAATAGGCTTATAAGGAGTGAACAACTCATGTTGCCTTTTCCTTATGTTCGCTTACTAATTGCATCAAATTTAGGGATGGGAATCGAGAACCAGTTCCAGTTGAGAACTGGCTCAAAATGGTTTAATCCATCAACGTCATATTTCTCAGAG
>CP136883.1:755000-760000 GCA_033000465.1 Sciaenops ocellatus | reverse complement strand
AGTCTGTTTAAGGCTGTGAGTGTTAGTTGAGCTCAGCTTCAGTCAAACAAAGAAGAACAGCGTGGTGCGTTCACTGACCTCCTCATGAATGATGGATGATGAAATAAAAGATGATTTAACATTTTAGCTTTTTAAAAAAAAGTTTATGATCTGTCGTTTAAACGTTGTTCAAACGTTTCATCAGGTTTTAAACCAGGTGTCACACGTGACTCAGCCAAATAAATGTTTCACAATAAAAGTCTAAAAGAGTTAGAGGGCTTTTAATTTGAAAACACAAACAGGAAATGTGTTTGTGGAACAAAACAAGGCTTCATACTTCTGTTACGTTAGCTGGCTAGCTTCCTCACTAATATGAAGTCATGTGACATCAGGAGTTATATTAACGTTAGTGATGTTTACTGACGTTCACTGTCTCGAACGATGCGTTCACTGTCTCTGGACGATGCGTTCACTGTCTCTGAACGATGCGTTCACTGACTTTTTAACGATGCGTTCACTGACTTTTTAACGATGCGTTCACTGTCTTCTTAATGATGCGTTCACTGTCTTTTTAACGATGCATTCACTGTCTCTTAACGTTATGTTCACTGTCTTTTTAACGATGCGTTCACTGTCTCTTAACGTTATGTTCACTGTCTTTTTAACGATGCGTTCACTGTCTCTTAACGTTATGTTCACTGTCTTTTTAACGATGCGTTCACTGTCTTCTTAATGATGCGTTCACTGTCTTTTTAACGATGCGTTCACTGTCTCTTAACGTTATGTTCACTGTCCTTTTAACGATGCACTCACTGTCTCTGAACGATGCGTTCACTGTCTTCTTAATGATGCGTTCACTGTCTTCTTAACGATGCGTTCACTGTCTCTGAACGATGCGTTCACTGTCTTCTTAACGATATGTTCACTGTCTTTTTAACAATGCATTCACTGTCTTCTTAACGATGCGTTCACTGTCTCTGAACGATATGTTCACTGGCTTCTTAACGATGCGTTCACTGTCTTCTTAACGATGTGTTTACGGTCTTCTCCTGCCAAGTTTTTTACAGTTCTCTCTCTTGATGACGATGAATCCTTGTTGAGGCTCCTCTTGTGATGCGTTTACTGTCCTCTCTGGTGGGGAATATAAGCCGGTAAAGAGTTTTCTTTTTGGAGGCTTGTTGTCGGACATGTCGGTTTCTGTTGCAAAACACAGTCATCACACACACACACACACACGCACGCACGCACGCACACACACACACACACACACACACACACACACACACACGCATGCACGCATGCACGCATGCACGCACGCACACACACACACGCACGCACACACGCACGCACACACACACACACACACACACACACACTCTATATTTAGACTGCTGCAGGAGAAAACCCGTTAATTTTTTAAACTCTGTAACTCGACTTCTGACTGCACTCTCTCTCTCTCTCTCTCTCTCTCTCTGTCTCAGACATGTTGGGATCACCGTGGTAACCCCGTGGTTTCCCGGGACGATAAGAGAGCCCTGTTGCATCATCATCATCATCATCATCATCACACACTCTTCCATAACGTCCTGTTAATCTGTGAAACCAAAAGTTCCCGTCTGAGCAACATTTCTACTCAACAGTTCACCTTTAACAAAACTTTGACGTGACACTTCTTCACCATGAAGAAGAAGAAGAAGAAGAAGAAGAAGAAGAAGAAGAAGAAGAAGAAGAAGAAGAGGTTTTCAGGCCCAGCAGTCAGCAGCTTCTATGGACATAATGGCAGAGGAGAAGAGAGTGAAGAGGACGCTGACTGGCTGTGAGCTGTGATGAAGTCGTCTGCAGCACAGCTAACTCTTCCTGTTTGACACTGACGTGTTTGATGCTTTTTAGATTGACCTTAAAGACATTCAAAGTCTTCCTCCTCCTCCTCCTCCTCCTCCTCCTCTTCTCGTCTTTCACCTCCTCCAGCCTCTCTCCTCTCAAAGCCGCCCCTCCAGTCCGCTTCAGTTTCACCTCCTCTCATCTCTTTGTAACTTTCTTTCTCCTCTAATCTCTTCTTTCACTTCACCTCCTGCCCTTCACCCTCCTGTCTGTCCTCTTCTCATCACTCCTCACTCCTTCTCTCCTTTCCTATCATCTCTTCTGACCGCCTCCTCTCATTTCTCTCCTTTTCTCTGGTTCCTCCTCTCCTTTCATTCATCCTCTTCACCTCCTCATGTTTCTTCTTCAAACTTGTGGAGCATTAACGTGACCACATGCAGAGCTACAGGTCGTTACACATGATGTTAGCATGTAGCTTTCAGTGAACACGGCCGGACCGAACAGAACCTCAGAACCAGCAGTGAGCAGCATTCTGACAGGCAATACAGCCTACCGAGGGGGTGTGACAGGTTAGAGACAGACAGACAGACAGACAGACAGACAGGTTAGAGGCAGACAGACAGGTTAGAGACAGACAGACAGACAGACAGACAGACAGGTTAGAGGCAGACAGACAGGTTAGAGACAGACAGACAGACAGACAGACAGACAGGTTAGAGGCAGACAGGTTAGAGACAGACAGACAGACAGGTTAGAGGCAGACAGGTTAGAGACAGACAGACAGACAGGTTAGAGACAGACAGACAGACAGACAGGTTAGAGACAGACAGACAGACAGGTTAGAGACAGACAGACAGACAGACAGACAGGTTAGAGGCAGACAGACAGGTTAGAGACAGACAGACAGACAGGTTAGAGGCAGACAGACAGGTTAGAGACAGACAGCGTCCCTCTGAGGTTTCCTTTTAATTAAAACACTTTTCAAAGAACGCATCACTTCCTCCTCTTCAATTAACCCTCGGCCCGGCCAATCAGACGTTATCTCGTTAAGGCGGCCGGCGTCGGTGGCGAGCGGTCACCTCTCTAATCTGTCTCTCTCTCTGCGGGACAGGAAGTGCTGGACAGCTAATTAACGCTGAGCGAGGCGCCGTCTCCCTGCTGAGCGCCCCGAACTCGACCTCCATCACCAAACTTCACCGAGAACACGAAGAGATCCAACAGGAAGGATGGGGGGGGGCTGCTGACCTGCAGAGAACAAACGAACCGAACTTCATCCAACTGCAAACTTCTTTAAGAGATTAACACTGTCGACCCACAGAACCTCAGCAGAACCTCAGCAGAACCACAGAAGAACCACAGAAGAACCAGAGAAGAACCTCAGCAGAACCTCAGCAGAACCACAGAAGAACCAGAGAAGAACCTCAGAAGAACCAGAGAAGAACCAGAGAAGAACCTCAGAAGAACCAGAGAAGAACCAGAGCAGAACCACAGAAGAACCAGAGAAGAACCTCAGCAGAACCTCAGCAGAACCTCAGCAGGACGAGGGTCCGTTCATGTTTCTGTTTTTATCTTCAAAGAAAAACAAAGAACAGGAAATATAACGACAGTTCATGTCTTCCAGGATTTAGACCGAGCCGATCAAACTTTGCTTCGGTTGCTGACGGACATTAAAGCCAATAACGACTTCGACCTTCGACCTCGTCTGTCACATGATGAAACAAAAAAAAAAACTTGATTCAACTTTGATCAGATTTTACGAGATCATTAAAAACTTCATGTGACGTCTCTCAAACTGACACAAAGACAGAAATCTGATTTTTTGTTTCTCTTCGTTTTTCAGACGTTCAAAGATTCAAACTTTAATTTGAAGATAAAAACTGAAGATTCAAACTCTGAACACTCTCCTCCTTTTTTTTGTCACTTCATGAACAAAAACATATTGAGAAAAAGACGTGACTTTCAAAATAAAAGCCTGGGAGGTTTGATAATTAACATTTCTTTAAAGACTAAAAGTTTTTATTTCTCTGAACTTTGAATCTGATCTGGAATCAGTTTGATGAACTTCAGGTTCAGCAGATGAAGACTTGAAATCACTTCAGTTTGAATAAAGTCGATGAGAAATGATCAAAATAAAGTTTCCTCTTTCTCCTGATGGAAATTTATTAATTTCTTTTCTGTTCTTTCTCATAATAAAATCAAATTTATATTTTAAATGTTTTATTTCCATTTTGTCTCCAGATGAAATCGACTTTATAATTTATTTGATTTCTTTATTGAATCTTCAAACAGTTTTACTCTGAGACGAGTTTGTGTTTATTTTATTTACGGAGGATTCAGATTAAATCATTAAAATGAGTAAAGTAATCTGAGTACTTCGTGAACACAGTAAACGTTCTCTGAATGTTCCCTGGAAGTTTGTATATCACAGAATAAAACAGACTCGTCGTCGTCTTCAGACAGAATTTTATGTTTTCATCGTTACAATAATTAGCGTCATGATCATCAGTCTCATAAATAGATCAGTCGATTCTTCGTACAGTTAAAGTCATCACAGCGTATATGTACACATTCAAACAAACAGCAAAGCAACACGCCAACGCGCCGCCCAGCACGTAGACCGACCGCCAACGCGTCACCCAGCACGTAGACCGACCTCCAACGCGCCGCCCAGCACGTAGACCGACCTCCAACGCGCCGCCCAGCACGTAGACCGACCGCCATGGCGCCGCCCAGCACGTAGACCGACCGCCAACGCGCCGCCCAGCACGTAGACCGACCGCCAACGCGCCGCCCAACACGTAGACCGACCGCCAACGCGCAGACCTCCCCCTCTCAGTCAGGCCGGACGCCTTGATGTTTCAGTGCAGCTCGACCTCACAGACGTCTGTGAAATGTTTTCATGTTTAATGATCTCTAATTCATCAGGAAACGTTCTGACGACGTTCTGACGACGTTCAGCTGCACTGAAACACGTCGACAGTTTCTGTTTTTTTAGGTTTTAACTGAAGTTTTGAGTTTTTTTTGTACAAACAAAAATGAGGCAGAAATTTACAGGCAGCGCAACATAAAACACAATCTGCTGCAACCACGACGTCCAGGACTTAGTCAGAGCCCGGACACCAGCAGCAGCCTATGGTGGACGTTCAAATCCAGGAAGTAGTCCAAAGGCAGAGCAGACAGGAAGTGATGTCACTTCCTAT
>CP136883.1:747500-750000 GCA_033000465.1 Sciaenops ocellatus | reverse complement strand
TGTTAAAAACTCGTTCACGGAGGTTTGACGGAGACGGGACATGTCGTCGTGTGGTTGTCGTGCGGTTGTCATGGTAACAGAGGGTGTTGGCCGTGGCCTCCTCACCTTCTCCTCCAGCATCCATTTCTCCTGCTGGACCTCGGCCAGTCTCTGGAACAGTTCTCCCACCTCGTCATCGGAGAGCTCAGCAGGACGCTGAGACTGAGGGCTGCCGCCGCCGGACTGACGGACAAGAGCGATAAAGTTTATTCAAACAGGACAGACGTTAACACAAAGGACGATAAAGTTTATTCAAACAGGACAGACGTTAACACAAAGAACGATAAAGTTTATTCAAACAGGACAGACGTTAACACAAAGGACGATAAAGTTTTTTCAAACAGGACAGACGTTAACACAAAGAGCGATAAAGTTTATTCAAACAGGACAGACGTTAACACAAAGAACGATAAAGTTTAAACAGGGACAACACTTGTTCCCACCCACCTTGCTCTGATTGGTCGGCTGAGTCTCCTTCATCATGTCTCTGTAGGAGAAGGACGAGACGGACGACGAGTCTCCGGTCTGCTGAGTCCGACTGGGACTGTTGATCTCTGACAGAACCAGCTCCTCCAGACCTGCAGAGGGACGACCCGGTCAGAACCAGACTAGAACCAGTCCAGAACCAGAACCACAACCAGTCCGGAACCAGAACCAGACCCTGACAACACTTATCTTACACACTCTATGGAACCTTCAGAACCATCCCTTTAAGGCGGCGCCCCGTCCCTTTAAGGCGGCGCCCCGTCCCTTTAAGGCAGAGGCCCCGTCCCTTCAAGGCGGCGCCCCGTCCCTTTAAGGCGGCGCCCCGTCCTTTTAAGGCAGAGGCCCCGTCCCTTTAAGGCGGCGCCCCGTCCCTTTAAGGCGGCGCCCCGTCCCTTTAAGGGGGCGCCCCGTCCCTTTAAGGCGGCGCCCCGTCCCTTTAAGGCAGGTGTTGTGAGATAAGTAGGCTGATTTAAAATGTCTGATTCTCAGTTTTGTGCAGAAACCTTTTAAACTTTTATCACTGCTCATAGATTATAGATGCTGCTGAGGACTGCCCTGAGAGAGAGTGTGTGTGTGTGTGTGTGTGTGTGTGTGTGTGTGTGTGTGTGTTGCCAGCACCAGCAGACGCCGGCGTGTCCACGTCAGCTCTGGGAATCAGAGCGCTGCATTAAATATTGAGCAGCAGGTTTCCGGACTGAGCCAGAACCTCCTGAAGGAGGAGAGCACGCTGCCGATTATCGGACCCATCGGTCACGTTACAATCACATCTCAGCCACTTAGGACACACACACACACGCACGCGCACACACACACACACACACACGCACACACACGCACACACACACACACACACACGCACACACACGCACACACACACACACGCACACACACACACACACACACGCACACACACGCACACACACACACACACGCACACACACACGCACGCGCACACACACACACACACACACACACACACACACGCACACACACACACACATTAAAAGGGATGCAGTCCATTTTCAGGGTTTAAATACTCGTCCTGATCCGATCAGTGTGACATCAGGTTCTGCACCATCGACAGTGAGTGGAGCTCCGAGTCTGAGCGGATCAATACACTGCAGAACAACATGGACACACTGTGTGTGTGTGTGTGTGTGTGTGTGTGTGTGTGTGTGTGTGTGTGTGTGTGTGTGTGTGTCACGACTTGCTGCAGTCCATCACTGTGTTCAGTCCAGTCTGAAGTCAGTGTGCCGTGAGGACCCGGATAGGGAGTGCTGAACAGTACTACACCAGGAGGAGTGTGTAAACAGTAGAGTACACACTTCTCTGTGTGTGTGAGGTGTGTGTGAGGTGTGTGTACCTGTCCTGGTCTTGCTGTTGGTCAGGATCTCCTGGAGTCTCTCCTGCAGTTTGTCGGCTCGCTTCCTCTCCAGCTGAAGCTGCCGCTTTAAGTCCTTCAGCTGCACACACACACACACACACACACACACACACACACAGACAATCGAGGATTTACTTTTTAATTATTAGTTTTCATGCGTGGCTGATCTTAAATTAGTCTCCTGAGCGTTGACTCACCGCTGCACTTCCCTTCTTCTCTAAAATCCTCTGACCGTCCACCGTGTCCTTGATCTCCTGCACGCGCACACACACACACACACACACACACACACACACACACACACACATTTACAACCATAACAACTCAGCCAATAACGAGTGTGTGTTAGCATTGCTGTGATGTCACAGCTGTCCTGACGGAGAAATGATGATGAAACCTGACAACAGATCAGCTCGTCTGTGAGATAAATGTGCAGGACGCAGTAACAGCTGTTGTAGTACTCATTGTTGTAGTACTCGATGTGTAAACACTCGTCTGTTTGTAGTATTTTGTTTCCGTGGTTACCTGTTTGAGTTTTCCGATGGTGTCACTGTGTTCTTCTCTCTGTTTCTCAACCTCCACCAGCTGCTG
>CP136883.1:730000-740000 GCA_033000465.1 Sciaenops ocellatus | reverse complement strand
GGTTCTACATGATGTTCTCCATGGATATGAGCTGTCAGTCTGTGATGGTTCTACATGATGTTCTCCATGGATATGAGCTGTCAGTCTGTGATGGTTCTACATGATGTTCTCCAGGTCTTTACCTGTTCTAGAGCAGCTAGGTTTGTCCTCAGAGCATCGTTCTCCTGCAGGATGCTGTCCACCTGCTCCTGACTGACTGCACTCTGATTAGCTACCTGCAGTACCGACGCACCGCAGACAGGGGGCAGCAGAGAGAGAGAGAGATCAGGAGAGAGGGAAGCGAAAAGAACGAAAAGAAACCAACAAAGAAGAAACCAAAGAAAACAAAGAAACCAACAAAGAAGAAACCAAAGAAAACAAAGAAACCAACAAAGAGTTGTGAGATGTAAAAGTGAGCAAGAAAAACAATGAAAAGGGAACAAATAGAAACAGGAAGTTAAAAACAAAACAAGAATTAGAAGACAGAGAGGAGGAGGAAGAGGAGGAGAAGAAGGAGGAGGAAGAGGAGGAGGAGGAGGAGGAGGAAGAGGAGGAGGAAAGACACAGACAGACAGATATTGACAGGGCAGCATCTTCACAGGAAAATCAGAGAACAGACTTTCTACAGTTTGAGTTCAGTTCCTCCCTTCAACCCTCTGATCTCCTCCCTCTGATCTCCTCCCTCTGACCTCCTCCCTCTGACCACCTCCCTCTGACCTCCTCCCTCTGATCTCCTCCCTCTGACCTCCTCCCTCTGATCTCCTCCCTCTGACCTCCTCCCTCTGACCACCTCCCTCTGACCTCCTCCCTCTGACCTCCTCCCTCTGACCACCTCCCTCTGACCTCTCCTCCCTCTGACCTCCTCCCTCTGACCTCTCCTCCCTCTGACCTCCTCCCTCTGACCACCTCCCTCTGACCTCCTCCCTCTGATCTCCTCCCTCTGACCTCCTCCCTCTGATCTCCTCCCTCTGACCTCCTCCCTCTGACCACCTCCCTCTGACCTCCTCCCTCTGACCTCCTCCCTCTGACCACCTCCCTCTGACCTCTCCTCCCTCTGACCTCCTCCCTCTGACCTCTCCTCCCTCTGACCTCCTCCCTCTGATCTCCTCCCTCTGACCTCTCCTCCCTCTGACCTCCTCCCTCTGACCTCTCCTCCCTCTGACCTCCTCCCTCTGACCACCTCCCTCTGACCTCCTCCCTCCTCCCTCTGATCTCCTCCCTCTGATCTCCTCCCTCTGATCTCCTCCCTCTGACCTCTCCTCCCTCTGACCTCCTCCCTCTGACCTCCTCCCTCTGACCTCCTCCCTCTGATCTCCTCCCTCTGATCTCCTCCCTCTGACCTCCTCCCTCCTCCCTCTGACCTCCTCCCTCTGATCTCCTCCCTCTGACCTCCTCCCTCTGATCTCCTCCCTCTGACCTCCTCCCTCTGACCTCCTCCCTCTGACCTCCTCCCTCTGATCTCCTCCCTCTGACCACCTCCCTCTGACCTCCTCCCTCTGACCTCCTCCCTCTGACCTCCTCCCTCTGATCTCCTCCCTCTGACCTCTCCTCCCTCTGACCTCTCCTCCCTCTGACCACCTCCCTCTGACCTCCTCCCTCTGATCTCCTCCCTCTGATCTCCTCCCTCTGATCTCCTCCCTCTGATCTCCTCCCTCTGACCTCCTCCCTCTGATCTCCTCCCTCTGACCTCCTCCCTCTGACCTCCTCACCCTCAGCCTCACCTCTGGATCTCACCAGGGACGGTCTGTCCCGTCATGGCCGTGATGCTGCTTTAGTTCGTTCTACCTACGTAGCTGAATTGTTTCTTGTTTGTCTGTTTATGTGATCTCAAGTTTGCACGGGGTGTTTTATTTTGAAAGTTTTTGTTTCTGTGTCTGACTTCCTGTCAGCTGGAGCTGCTCCGTGCAGACTGAAGCAGCGTCAGTTCTCCACAGAGCAGAGAGGCTCCTGAACGCACCGCGATGACATGGAGCGTTGTCGGTGCAGACGTGCCCGGTGAGATCGAACCTTCAGACGTCAGTGTGAATGAAGAGGTACAGGTGTGTGTACAGGTGTGTGTACAGGTGAGCTGCTGCTGAAAACACACCTGGTACAGCGGGGGTTACTTTGCCCTGCGTCAAGGCTCACAGGCTTTCTGTGAAATGTCTGCGTCAACATTCATCATCTTCACCCCTAACTCACTGTTTCATGTGTGTGTGTGTGTGTGTGTGTGTGTGTGTGTGTGTGTGTGTGTGTGTGTGTGTGTGTGTGTGTTACCTGGTCCTTCAGAGTGTGTACAGTCAGTTCATGTTCCTTCTCTCTGCTCTGTAGCTGCTCTCTGAGTTCAGCTGACACCTGAAACAGAACAAACAAACCTTCAATGACTGAAGAAACCATTGGCTGTGTGTCACTGAGCTCTCACCTGATTGGCTGTGTGTCACTGAGCTCTCACCTGATTGGCTGTGTGTCACTGAGCTCTCACCTGATTGGCTGTGTGTCACTGAGCTCTCGTCTGATTGGCTGTATGTCACTGAGCTCTCGTCTGATTGGCTGTATGTCACTGAGCTCTCACCTGATTGGCTGTGTGTCACTAAGCTCTCACCTGATTGGCTGTGTGTCACTAAGCTCTCACCTGATTGGCTGTGTATCACTGAGCTCTCGTCTGATTGGCTGTGTGTCACTGAGCTCTCACCTGATTGGCTGTGTGTCACTAAGCTCTCACCTGATTGGCTGTGTGTCACTGAGCTCTCGTCTGATTGGCTGTGTGTCACTAAGCTCTCACCTGATTGGCTGCCATGAGGTCTGACTGTAGTTTGTGGATGCGGAGGTTCATGGCCTTCAGCTCTTCCTCTTTCCTTTGGTTGATCTCATCGATCTTTGTCCTGCAGACAAACAATGAACATGTTAACATCTGTACGACTACACAGTCTGTACTGTACTGTAGTATCTGTACAGTAGTAGTAGTAGTAGTAGTAGTAGTATTGAGTGTAGCTGTGACCTGCTGTCGTTGTACAGAGCCTCCTTCTCTCCCTGCAGACGCTGAAAACTGAACAACAGAAACAAACTTCATGTTCATGTTTGTTTGACCTGTACGCCCCCTACAGGAGCAGAGAGGAACTGCAGCATCAAGATCACAACTAAGATATTATAAAACTAAAAATATATAAAACTGGAACTCAAATCTGACATCATCGTGTCTCACCTCTCCTGTTTCTTCTTTAACTTGTCAGACAGCTGGAGGACAGACAGACAGACAGACAGACAGACAGTTTTTGTGTTATTAATATTTTCCATCTTATTAATTACTAATCAGTGATGATGTTTGTTGTTGTTGTTGAACTTTTACCTTTGTTATCTCTTCCTGTAGCTTGTTGATTTCAGCCTGTTTGGACGCCTGCAGACAGGAAACACACGTTTACGTCACATGATCACAGACAGACAGGTGTGTGTTCATACAGGTGAACAGGAGACACATGATTCTCTGTTCATCAGTTTGAAATGTCACAGTGATGTCACATTACACAGAGCTGAGGTCAGCATCACAGAACATGTTCACTTCACACATGTACAGATATCTAATTAAACTATAGATAATTAAACTATAGATATCTATAATTAAACTATAGATATCTGTAATTAAACTATAGATATCTATAATTACACTATAGATAATTAAACTATAGATATCTATAATTAAACTATAGATATCTATAATTACACTATAGATAATAAAACTATAGATATCTAAACTATAGATATCTATAATTAAACTATAGATAATTAAACTATAGATATCTATAATTAAACCATAGATAATTAAACTATAGATATAATAATAATTAAACTATAGATATCTATAATTAAACTATAGATATCTAAACTATAGAAATCTATAATTAAACTATAGATAATTAAACTATAGATATCTTTACTGAAATATAGATAATTAAACTATAGATATCTTTACTGAAATATAGATAATTAAACTATAGATAATTACACTATAGATATCTATAATTAAACTATAGATATCTAAACTATAGAAATCTATAATTAAACTATAGATAATTAAACTATAGATATCTTTACTGAAATATAGATAATTAAACTATAGATAATTACACTATAGATATCTGTAATTAAACTACAGATAATTAAACTATAGACAATTAAACTATAGATAATTACACTATAGATATCTATAATTAAACTATAGATAATTAAACTATAGATATCTTTACTGAAATATAGATAATTAAACTATAGATAATTACACTATAGATATCTGTAATTAAACTATAGATAATTAAACTATAGACAATTAAACTATAGATAATTACACTATAGATATCTATAATTAAACTATAGATATCTAAACTATAGAAATCTATAATCAAACTATGGATAATTAAACTATAGATATCTATAATTAAACTATAGATATCTAAACTATAGAAATCTATAATTAAACTATAGATAATTAAACTATAGATATCTTTACTGAAACTATAGATAATTAAACTATAGATATCTGTAATTAAACTATAGATAATTAAACTATAGATAATTACACTATAGATATCTTTAATTAAACTATAGATAATTAAACTATAGATAATTAAACTATAGATATCTATCATTAAACTATAGATAATTACACTATAGATATCTTTAATTAAACTATAGATAATTAAACTATAGATATCTGTAATTAAACTATAAATAATTAAACTATAGATAATTAAACTATAGATATCTGTAATTAAACTATAGATAATTAAACTATAGATATCTGTAATTATATATATCTATAATGGTCACATGATGGTGAATGTCTGTGCTCAGTGTGATTAAAGATCTTCTGCTGCTCCTCGGCTAACATTTATGTTCGTGTCATGAATTAATTAGTTTCCTCTCTCACGTGTGACTCTTTGATCTTATCCATATTAATATTTGATGTTTGCTCTCATGTGAAGCCTTTAAACACCTTCACACACTTCACACACTTACTCAGATTAAATATCATCGTGATGCAGCAGACTGATGTTCACACATCTGTACAGAGTTCAGCTAACGGCTACGTTTGTTATATGTAACCGTCTAATTAGTCCAATCAATCACGTCTTTAATCAACAATCGAAGCAGTATTAATGAACTGAATCAATAAAATCATACAATGAATAAATAACACGACAGCAGAGCAGCATCACAATCAAACATCAAACAACGTCGTTCACTGTGCGTGTCTCAGGTGTGTGTGTCAGGTGTGTATCAGGTGTGTGTGTGTGTGTCAGGTGTGTATCAGGTGTGTGTGTGTGTGTCAGGTGTGTATCAGGTGTGTGTGTGTGTGTGTGTGTCAGGTGTGTATCAGGTGTGTGTGTGTGTGTCAGGTGTGTATCAGGTGTGTGTGTGTGAGTACCTCCAGGTTGTGCACCGTCTCCCTCAGCAGCCTCTTCTCCTCCTGCTCGGTGTTCAGTGCCATCTCCAGCTCTGGTCCAAAGCAGTGAGTTATTGGACAGAGAGCAGCCGACCAGCCTAGCGCTGCCTGCTTAGCTACAATCTTCTCTACGCTCTTCTCTGACAGGCCTAAAGGGGGCGCCGCACACAGCAGGGGCAGTCCGTTAGGCCAGACACACACTAGACCAGCTCCTCACTTAGTCTGCAGGACGCTCAGGACACAGAGACGAACTCTCTGGACCCGTTTGAGTCCGACGGTTTGTGACCGAGCTGCAAAGTCAAACATCTCTGACCTTCATGCATCTGTCCATCGCTCACACAGAGAAAGTAACTAACACGTTAGCTACCTACGTACAGACTATACTGTCTGGTCCTGGTCTCAGTCTCAGTCTTGGTCTCAGTCTGGGTCTTTGTGGTCTTGATACTGTCTTGAAGATTTTACAGCAACATTATGAATCTGTGCTGAAGTTTGAGTATTAAAGATCTGATATTATTATTATATTTTCAGTGTTTATGGATGACAGCTGTCAGAGAGAAACATTCAGAATATATTGATCATAGAAATCATTTTTATAATAAAGTAAACGTTGTAAATTGATTTAGTCTTTGCAGCTCTGTCAGCAAACTTCAGATTTATGAGTCTGAACATGTTTATAAATTAAATCATAGAAATAAATGAATGAACTCCTCGTTAGTCTTCAGTTCATCAGCTCGTAGTGTGTGTCTGCCCTGAGCCAGCTAGCTGCTCTACGCCTCAGTAAAGGCTGCAACGTCACCGTTAACTCTCAAATCAAACCGTAATAGTAATAATAATAATAGTAATAATAATAATAATAATAACAATAATAATAATAATAACAATAATAATAATAACAATAATAATAATAATAACAATAACAATAATAATAATAATAATAACAACACGGGGGGTGACAGTGTTTGAGAGCATCATGAAGGTTGAACATGTTTAAATGTGATTATTAAAACATCACTGAGTTCATGCAGTCTGAAGCTGGTAAAGATTATTAATAAAGTCATGGACAGACGTCACCTGATCAAACCGTCTGCATGATTTAATAAATCAAATCTGAACAACTGAAAATGAAAACAAGCTGAAAATTAAACTAAAACTGATTTAAAGTAAAAAATGGAAAAACTTGTCTGTCTGTTCATTCAAACAGTTTGTTATTAAATTAAATTCATTTTCAGACTGCAGTTTCGATGATCACGTGACAGGAAACGAGCTGTGAACTCACCGTGGATCTGTTTCCCCGAGTCATCCTGAGCCTCCGCCTGTCAGACGTGGACAGGAACATTAAATTAATAATAAATGTTCAAATGTTGATTCAAACGTCACATTTTATTTCTATCACAGCAGCTCGTCATGATGACGTCATAATAATTAAATATTCCTTCTGTCAATCACCTGTTCCAGTCTGTCATTGGCTCCCTCTGCTGCTGGCTCCTCCCCTCTCCCTGTGACATCAGAGACTCCGTTGGCGCTGGCTGACCCGTCGGTCTCCGTGGTAACGCTCTGGCTGCTCTGGGTGACCGTCTGTCTCTGGATCTCCTTGTCGTAGCGCTCCTGAAGGGCTGGAGGAGAACAACGGCCAATCAGAGTCATCGTCTCCGTCTCCGTCACGCCGTCACATGACCAAGAAAACTCACCTTTCATCTTCTTCTGCAGGGCGGAGTTCTCCGCCTGCAGGCGGAGCAGCTCTCCATCTACAGGGCTGGAGGCTGGGTTAGGTGGAGGGCTGCATGTGGAGGCGCCTCCTCCATCCTTCAGACTCTGATTCTCCTTTTCCAGCTGCTCGATCTGCGTACACAGCTGGAGGAGCAACGAGAGAGGAGCAATGAGAGAGGAGCAACGAGAGAGAGGAGCAACGAGAGAGGAGCAATGAGAGAGTACAACGAGAGAGGAGCAATGAGAGAGAGGAGCAACGAGAGAGGACAACGAGAGAGAGGAGCAACGAGAGAGAGGAGCAATGAGAGAGGAGCAACGAGAGAGGACAACGAGTGAGAGGAGCAACGAGAGAGGACAACGAGAGAGGAGCAACGAGAGAGGACAACGAGAGAGGAGCAACGAGAGAGGAGCAACGAGAGAGGAGCAACGAGAGAATACAACGAGAGAATACAACGAGAGAGGAGCAACGAGAGAGAACAACGAGAGAGGAGCAACGAGAGAGGAGCAACGAGAGAGGAGCAATGAGAGAGGAGCAACGAGAGAATACAACGAGAGAGGAGCAATGAGAGAGAACAACGAGAGAGGACAACGAGAGAGAGGAGCAACGAGAGAGGACAACGAGAGAGAGGAGCAACGAGAGAGGACAACGAGAGAGGAGCAACGAGAGAGGAGCAACGAGAGAGGACAACGAGAGAGGAGCAACGAGAGAGGAGCAACGAGAGAGGACAACGAGAGAGGAGCAACGAGAGAGGACAATGAGAGAGGAGCAACGAGAGAGAGGAGCAACGAGAGAGGACAATGAGAGAGGAGCAACGAGAGAGGAGCAACGAGAGAGGACAACGAGAGAGGAGCAACGAGAGAGGACAATGAGAGAGGAGCAACGAGAGAGAGGAGCAACGAGAGAGGACAATGAGAGAGGAGCAACGAGAGAGGAGCAACGAGAGAATACAACGAGAGAGGAGCAACGAGAGAATACAACGAGAGAGGAGCAACGAGAGAGAACAACGAGAGAGGAGCAACGAGAGAGGACAACGAGAGAGGAGCAACGAGAGAGGAGCAACGAGAGAGGACAACGAGAGAGGAGCAACGAGAGAGGACAATGAGAGAGGAGCAACGAGAGAGAGGAGCAACGAGAGAGGACAATGAGAGAGGAGCAACGAGAGAGGAGCAACGAGAGAATACAACGAGAGAGGAGCAACGAGAGAATACAACGAGAGAGGAGCAACGAGAGAGAACAACGAGAGAGGAGCAACAAGAGAGGACAACGAGAGAGGACAACGAGAGAGGAGCAACGAGAGAGGACAACGAGAGAGGAGCAACGAGAGAGGACAATGAGAGAGGAGCAACGAGAGAATACAACGAGAGAGGAGCAACGAGAGAGGACAACGAGAGAGGAGCAACGAGAGAGGAGCAACGAGAGAGGACAACGAGAGAGGAGCAACGAGAGAGGACAACGAGAGAGGACAACGAGAGAGGAGCAACGAGAGAATACAACGAGAGAGGAGCAACGAGAGAGGACAACGAGAGAGAACAACGAGAGAGGAGCAACGAGAGAGGAGCAATGAGAGAGGAGCAACGAGAGAGGACAACGAGAGAGGAGCAACGAGAGAATACAACGAGAGGAGCAACGAGAGAGAACAACGAGAGAGGAGCAACGAGAGAGGAGCAATGAGAGAGGAGCAACGAGAGAATACAACGAGAGAGGACAACGAGAGAGGAGCAACGAGAGAGGAGCAACGAGAGACGAGCAATGAGAGAGGAGCAACGAGAGAGGACAACGAGAGAGGAGCAACGAGAGAGAGGAGCAATGAGAGAGGACAACGAGAGAGGAGCAACGAGAGAGAACAACGAGAGAGGACAACGAGAGAGGAGCAACGAGAGAATACAACGAGAGAGGACAACGAGAGAGGAGCAACGAGAGAGGAGCAACGAGAGACGAGCAATGAGAGAGGAGCAACGAGAGAGGACAACGAGAGAGGAGCAACGAGAGAGAGGAGCAATGAGAGAGGACAACGAGAGAGGAGCAACGAGAGAGGACAACGAGAGAGGAGCAACGAGAGAGAGGAGCAATGAGAGAGGAGCAACAAGAGAGGAGCAACGAGAGAGGACAACGAGAGAGGAGCAACGAGAGACGAGCAATGAGAGAGGACAACGAGAGAGGAGCAACGAGAGAGGACAACGAGAGAGGACAACGAGAGAGGACAACGAGAGAGAGGAGCAACGAGAGAGAACAACGAGAGAGGAGCAACAAGAGAGGACAACGAGAGAGGAGCAACGAGAGAGAGGAGCAATGAGAGAGGAGCAACGAGAGAGAACAACGAGAGAGGAGCAACGAGAGAGGAGCAATGAGAGAGGAGCAACGAGAGAGGAGCAATGAGAGGAGTCACACACAGCAGGTCCAACAGACCATCAATGAATACTGAACACTGTAACACAGACAGAAGAACACTCAGCAGGTCTGCACTGACCTACAACATTAAAATCAATCAACCCTTAAAATAAATACAAATATAAATATAAATATAAAAATAAATACAAATATAAAATAAATATAAAAATAAATACAAATATAAAATAAATACAAATATCAATATAAATATAAATATAAATATAAAAATAAATACAAATATAAAATAAATATAAAAATAAATATAAATATAAATATAAATACAAATATAAATATAAATATAAAAATAAATACAAATATAAAATAAATATAAAAATAAATACAAATATAAAATAAATATAAAAATAAATACAAATATAAATATAAATATAAAAATAAATACAAATATCAATATAAATATAAATATAAATATAAAAATAAATACAAATATAAATATGAAAATAAATACAAATATAAATATAAAAATAAATACAAATATCAATATAAATATA
>CP136883.1:665000-725000 GCA_033000465.1 Sciaenops ocellatus | reverse complement strand
TTCTGTAAGTTGGTGAATATCTGCACAGAAGTGTCCGCGCTCACAGAGAAACGTTGAAAGGTTTCTGCTGAGTTCTGTGAATGTTTGTTTATCTGCTGCTCTTCATGTTTCAGTTTGTCTTTGGTGAAGTGATGATGAAATAATGATTTTCATGGGTTTGAAATGACTGTATGATGTAATATAGAAGAGCTACGGTCAAAAATATTGAACTATAAAATATGGATAAAATACACTGTTAAAATATTTGGTTAAAATACTTGATGCATTGATGCATTGGCCAAATCACGTGGTTATTTCTTATACATCTGATGAAACAGTCCCAGGTTTGTCCACAGGTGGCGCCAGAATCAACGTGAGCTCAGAGTCCCTGTAGCTGCAGCTTCGACGTCACCTGAAGAACTTTGAGCTGGTTTGTTGCTTCACAGATAAGTTTCATTTTCACATTTAAACGTTTTAAAAACAGTTTTTAAAATCTGACCGAACAAAGTCTGTCTGTTCCTTGTGCACACCTGCGTCTACACAAACAGGTGAAACTATCCGTCTCGTTAGCATTGTTGTGAGTTCATTCACTCATGACACTGAGGAAGGACATTTTAAAAATCAGTGAAGTAATCAGGTAAACTTTCTGTTATTTCATTCAGAGTTTCTTCACACTTCCTCCTTGTTCCGTGGTTCACAGATAACGTGTTCTGTTATGACCTGTGAAATCATTAACCAACGAGAACGAGAACGAGGAGGGTCAAAACAGAGACAGAAGTGAGACCGAGGCAGAGAGAGAGACTCAGAGGTGGAGAGAGAGAGACAGGGGGAGGTTTCTTTTATTTTCAGTTTTGGTCTGTAGGTCAGTATCGGTCAGTATCAGTCTGCAGCTCCGGCTCTGTCAGTCCTCTGAGGCCGGCTCAGGTGTTGGATGTTATTTGAGTCGACATGGAGCTGCTGCCGTCGCTGCTGTCCACCCTGAAGACCGTCGATCCGGGGACCGTGGATCAGGAGTACAACGTGAGTGTCTGTTTTCATCTGTCAGTAACATACGGGGACCTTTCAGCCAAGTGAGGACATTTTCAATATTTTGTTGACAGCATTTATATAATCCAACATACTGAAATGTATCTAAGTGTTAAATAATGAATAAGAATAAAAACAAATTTGTGACATTCACATGAGAATATTCTGCCTCTAAAACTGAAGTGACAGAGTGTCTGAGGTCTGAGGTCTGAGGTTTGAGGTCAGCGCTGACGCTAAAGTCTGTTTCTGTGTGTGCCACGCACTAACTGAACATACGTGTTGTAATCTTTCACATTTCAGTTACCTCCTCAGGTGGACAGCGTTTCTCTGTCGATGACTCGTCCTTTGCATTCCTGAACAAACGTTCTGTGTTTGTTAGTTTGTGGTTTTCGTCTCTACGCTCGCTATTCAAACGAGCTGATAAACGTGCTCTGTGTAAAACATGCAAATCCAAACACAGAGTTCAGTTTGTGTTTCTGTATCGACACTAAACGACTGAAAATGAAGATGGTCATTAATCAGTAATCACTTTTTAATATTTTACCAGAGTAACTGAGTATATTTACTAAAGTACTGTACAGTTTTCACATACTTGAACTTTACTTGAGTATTTCTGTTTCATGTTACTTTTACTCCTCTCACTCCTAAAAATATAATCAACACATAAATGATGATAGTCGGGCCGTGTCGAGCTCGGGTCCATCACAAACAGAGATCAGAGCAGAGTGTGTATTAATACCTCTAGTAGTAGTAGATAAGGTGATGAGTATTAGTGCAGTACACAGTATGCTGCATGAAGCAGCCTTTCATGAATGACTGTTTAAAGCTGTAATAAGTGAACGCAGCAGCATCCTGTTCTTACATAACGTGCAGCTCTGTGTGGCCACTCACAAACAGAAATAACCTGCAGACAGACAGACAGACAGGCAGACAGGCAGGCAGGCAGGCAGGCAGACAGACAGACAGACAGACAGGCAGACAGACAGGCAGACAGACGGACAGATAGACAGACAGACAGATAGATAGAGTACTTTATTTATCCCTGAAGGGAAATTCTTTCGTTGCAGCAGCAATAAAAAATATACAGAAGAAAAATAAACATATGGACTTGTGCAATAATGTCTTATCGTATCATCACCGCCTTACGAGGTCTCACCATCGTCCTCGCGTGGACGCTCCATCAGTGTCTGATAACATGTCCACTGAGAGACAGACAGCTGAAACATGTTGCTATGGTTACATGAATTAAACCATCACTGCTTTATTAAAATGTATCAGAATCAATGAAACTTTATCTGTCGTGCAGCAGCAGGACAAAAAACATGAATAACACAGAAAATATGAACGATGAACAACAAGCAGTAAAAACACAATAAATACAGACAACATAACATGAACACACTTCACTCTGTTATGTAAAAGTCGACAGCAGCTGGAACAAACTGTTAGTTTGACATTCAGGTAACAACACTGTGTTTCTTTAGTGTCTCATTCAATGTATTGAACATTTTAATGTTCTGTAATCTGTTTTTATTTTTAAACTCACAAAAGCAAAAGTAAGAACAGTCTCAATAAAACATTCATAAAAGTCTCGTCGACGTTAAAATGACGTAGTTTACGATAAAAGAATGAGCTCCTGATCATGACACACAGGGCGGGGCCACGTTCCAACCCTCAGCTCAACTTTGTGTAGTGACTGTATTAAAGAGACCGAGGATACAGTGAGGGAAGTAATGCTGATTTTGTGATCACTTACAAATAAATAAACAGTCTATAATTTTAATGATTATTAATGGTTATTTTAACAGTGAGAGACAGAATCATAATACATAAAAGTTAAAACTGGCTGTTTAGCTCAGTTGGTATAGCATCCGCCCCGTGTACGAATGCATGTTATTCCCTGTCTGTCTCTCTGTCTCTGTCTGTCTGTCTGTCTGTCTCTCTCTCTCTCTCTCTGTCTCTGTCTCTCTGTCTCTCTCTCTCTCTCTGTCTCTCTCTGTCTCTCTCTCTCTCTCTCTGTCTCTGTCTCTCTGTCTCTCTCTCTGTCTCTGTCTCTCTGTCTCACACTCTCTCTCTCTGTCTCTGTCTCTCTCTCTCTCTCTCTGTCTCTGTCTCTCTGTCTCTCTCTCTGTCTCACTCTCTCTCTCTACATCCCTGTCACTCTTCAGCTGTCTCTGTACAATAAAGCTCAAAAAGGCCAAAAAAATATCTTTAAAAAAGTTACTAAGTACTACTAAAGTACTTCTGGCGAGCACAGAGCTCAGACGTTTCTCGGAGTTGGTCCGCAGGTTTGTGAACGTGTCAGGAACCATGTTGGTCCAGTCCTCTTTGCAGATCTTCTCCAAGTCCTTCAGGTTGTTGTTGTCGCTTGACAACTCGAAGCTTCAGCTCCCTCCACAGATTTTCTAAAGGACGTCAGGGACAATTAAAATTATAGAGCGTGTCTTTACTTCTCAGTGAACAAAGTATCAAATAATTGTTTCCCTCACTGTACCTGTGTCAGGTGTCTGGACTCTGAGAGAAATGATGAGGAGCTTGTTTAATATTACAATATCATATTCAGTTATAACACAGCGAAAACAGTAAACAGCGGTGACGGAGTGCAATTAAGTACATTTACTCAAGTACTGTAGTTTAGCACAAATTTGAGGTACTTCCTGCTAACTTATACTTCACTGCATATGAGCTCATTTTATTTCATGGCGCTCAGACTGAGTGACGGAGGTCGTTTGGTTCGTTTGGTTCGTTTGGTTGAGACGACGCGTCGCCTTCGACAGACAGACTTCAGAGTTATTTGTGTCTGTGGCCTCAGCTCCTCTCTGGCCTCGTTGGTCGTCTGTGAGCAGGTAGTCTGTCCTGCATCACGCCTTTTTTCATTTCCTGTTTCCTCCAAACTGTCACATTTCAGAGGATGTAACCACCTGAGAAACAGGACAGGTACTCTGTGTCCCCTCAAACACATATAGACATTTTTTTAATGTTTTTATCAGGCGGGTCATTAACCTTTGAGCTGCTCACACACACACACACACACACACAAAGTGTGTGTGTGTGTGTGTGTGTGTGTGTTTAAGGTGTGTGTGCAGGTCGGCTGTGTTTGGCAGTTAGTTGGTCAACAGTCCTGCTTCCTCATTCTCTCAGGTTGGTTCATTATTAATCGGTGGAGCTGCTTCCTGTTGGCGTTGTTTCTGAAATGAGTCATTCAGTGAAAGTGTCGAGACCTGACGGAGCTGATCTCAGGTCAGCGCCTTCTTCCAGCTTAAAGTCTGCAGACTGTGTGTGTGTGTGAGTTAAAAACATGAACACACACTCTGTAGTTTATTTAGACTTTGACACGTTCATTCACGTAGAGCGTTCATACATACAGATGTGCTCATACATTTACAATCCTATGACGAATCATGATGAAAACCTTTCTTTTATTCAGGGATAGAGGTCAGATGAAGAAATTTATTATCAAAAAATTGTTGCATGGAGGTGGATCTCTGATGTTTTGGGGACATTTAGTTCAAATGGATGGATGGAAAGATGAATGCAGCATGTTGAATTCATCAGTGACTCCAGCAGAAGAAAGAGAAGCTTCTGGAGTCTCCTGACCTCAATATCATCATTGAGACACTCTGGGGAGATCTCAAACGTGCAGTTCATGCAAGACAACCCAAAAAACTTACAGGACCTGGAAGCTTTTTGCCAAGAAGAATGAGCTTCATCCACAACTATGAGAAAAGACTGCAAGATGTCATTGAGAATGTAAATTTATGAGCACGACTGTACATGATCAGTTCAAATCTGAGATAATAAGTGGAGATTAAATTCATGGTTCAAAAACTTAAAAAGGAAATATTCTAAGTTTGAATCAGGACAAAGCGAGCTCTGGTTCTCGACCCGGTTCTCTTCAGGATTGATGTTACGTGGACGTTTCTGAAGCAGGACGTACATTTTGTCGCCTGGTTGCGTGACTCTGTGAGCAGCTTTACGTGTCCAGGACGGTTTTATCGTTTCCTAATAATCATTATGTTTTTCTGTGACGCTCTGCAGCTTTATGTGTTTTTATGCAGACGACACGTTTCTGTGCAGCCAGAAGCCACAAAGTGACCGACGTGCTGGCGTTGTGTGACGATGTGCACAGCAGGGCGACACTAACAACTCTGTGGACTGCTGTTGTTAGCATGCTGCCATGCTAGCTGCCACAGTTTCCCCACAGGACTTCCTGTCCTCTGCTGCCAGCCGCACCACATGACTAAATTTAACCATGTCGCTGTTCAGAAACAGAGACATGTCTGCATTAAAAAACGGCTACTCAGAGAAACATCGAACACTCAAAAAAAATCTGGTTCTTGATGAGTTCTCTGGAGAAACTTTTTTACTGTTGAAGGATCTTTGAAAGCAAAAAAAGTTCTTTAAATCACGACTGCAGAACTTTAAAGAACTTTTTTATATTTAAAGGTCTTTCTAAGGTTGATTGACTGATTACTTTTCCTTTAAATCAACCTTTTGCAGCAATGTGACTTGTTTTGGATACAAAAACAACATTCAACTGATCATAAACCTCCTCCTGAACATGAACTGTCTGTAGCTGCTGGACTTTAATGCACGTCACGCAGAGATGAATATATTTTCTGATGCGTAGAAAATCTAAATCCCACCGAGCACGACGAGTTCAGGCAGCAACACGGCTGCTGAAGCTGATCGTGATCGTTCTAGATGGTGATTGTAATGTCCACTTTAAATGTCACAGTGTGTTTCAGTCTCTGTCTCTGCTCGACTGACAGAAAATATATAGTCGGTCTGTTTTTGATGGATCAAACAGATCACAGAGCAGCTCTGTAGATCTGCAGTGACTCTAACCACGGCAGGAAAATGTCCTCAGACCAGGATTCAGACCTGCAGCGATCTCTTGATGGACGATCTCATATGATAGTTTTTACAACATCTTCATGTTTGTCATGAGGTGTTGCAGCCATCCTCAGTCACCTGACGAAGACATGACAGATCTGATCTGAGTGTATTCAGGAGCAGTTTGGGGTTCAGTATCTTGCCGGGCATCGAACCACCGACCATCTGATTAGTGCTCTACCTCCTGAGCCACAGCTGTACTTCACCTGTTCAAGTTTTTACTTACTTAACGCTGTCTGATTTATTTCTCGACAAAGACCGACTCACTGTGCAGTATCCCAAGTACTACTTGGCTACTCATGAAAAGACACAAAATGATGATTTAAAGCTGATTTTATTGATTCTGCTGTGAGTCCATGATTAGGCCTACATCTACAGCAGCAGTCTGATATTCATAGTACTGACCAGAATCGAGTATTTAACAAAGCCGTGTTATTACAGAGACACTGATATACTGAATTATGGATATTAAACACATACATAGATAAATGCTCTAATAAATATATTAGTTTAACAGTTTCAAACTGTTATTTTGTTCTAATAATATTTTTTTATGAATGAAAAAATCATCAGTTTATTTTAATATCTGTGATTTCCTGCAGTTGTCAGTGTGTGGTGATGCGTTCAAGTACACTACATGTCTGAAACAGATCACGTGGGTCTGATGAGGTGAGGTGAGATTTCGGACTGTCCATGAACGCACCAACAGGGAGGCCGTGTTGCTCATGAGAACTTTGTTTTCCCAGTTTTTCAACCTGCAGCTCACGAGACTGACAGGCAGCGTCTGTCATCACACGGCTGACACAGGAAGTGTGTGTAAACACACACACAATGAGGATGTAGGTTTCAACACGCCTGAACTGTACACAGATTATGACCCATGATGCCGCGGGGGTGAGCTGACAGTGACCTGGTTATTGGTCACGCTGGTTTCAGGTTCAGATCCACAGAGAGCCGCTCTGCGTCTGTGGTCTTTAAACGCATCACATCGGAGTCAAACCTCACGGTGTGTTTAAAGACTAACTGAGAATCAGGAAAACAGAATGATGGAAACCTGTGGTGTGTTTGCGGCCTGTGGGACTCACGGCGAGCAGTTTCCTAATAATCATTATGTTTTTCTGTGACGCTCTGCAGCTTTATGTGTTTTTATGCAGACGACACGTTTCTGTGCTGTCAGAAGCCACAAAGTGGCCGACGTGTCTGATGCAGGACACACATTTAGGTGTTGTTTTGCTGTCATGCTAGCTGCCACAGTTTCTGGTTACACCGTCCCCATAGGACTTCCTGTCCTCTGCTGCTGGCCGCACAACATGACTAAATTTAACCAGGTGGACTGCACGCAGGGCGCCGTTCAGAAACAGCCACATGTCTGCATTAAAAAACTCCACGGCTACTCACAGAGACATCAAACACTCAAAGAAAATCTGCACAGACAGTGACAGATGATGGAAACTGGTAATTATTATAATTATCATTATCATTTGTGGTCCTGACCTCCACTAGAGGTCACCAAAGCTTCACAGAGGTTGAAGGGCTTCTTATGAGATCAGATGTCAGTCTTTACAGTTTCTCTAGTTTAAGATGCAAAGATATATATATATATATATAAAATATGTGTGTGTGTGTGTGTGTGTGTGTGTGTGTGTGTGTGTGTGTGTGACAGATGGTGCGTTCACAGACCTCTGCATTCAAGAGAGAACTGGGTTTGACAACTGAGTCCGGAGCGCTGAAGGAAAACATCAAGAAGAACAGATACAAAGACATCCTGCCATGTAGGAACATCTCTGTGTCCTCACCTCCTTCCTTCCGTCCTTCCTTCCTTCCTTCCTTCCTTCCTTCCGTCCTTCCTTCCTTCCTTCCGTCCTTCCGTCCTTCCTTCCTTCCTTCCTTCCTTCCTTCCTTCCTACCTTCTCAGACCAGAGTTCACTTTTGTTTCTTTGTTTGTTTGTAGACGATCAGTCGAGGGTGGTTTTGTCTCTGCTGACATCAGACTGTGACTCTGATTACATCAACGCCAGCTTCATCAAGGTGACTCACCAACAGCAGACATAGCAGCCAGCTAATATTACTGACTAGTCCAACAGCAGTCAGCCCAGCTCGGCGTCTGTCTTTCAGCCTTTTATTTCACCAAGCTCTCACCAACCACTAAAAGTCAGTCCCAGATTTACTCTTGTCCATTATGTCCATAGAAGCTGCTGACTGCTGGGCCTGAAAACCTCCTCTTCTTTCCAGAAAACATTTTCTCCATAAAATATGATCCAGTTTCACCAAAATCAGTGAAATAGTTGGTGGTGTGTGACTTAGTGCCGTAAAGCGTTACGTACTTCTCCCGACCCGGAGCCCAAAGTTACATAGTGTGAGAACAGACGTACGAATGACAGAGACACCATTCACCTGATCACAGGTCAGTGTAGATCAACAGGCGGTAAACATGTTCTCTGTCTGCTGTGTTCACTTGTCTTCCTCTCTTCTGTCTAGTTGTAATGTTGCTGTTTGTCCTGCAGGGGGCGTCAGCAGACTGCAGGTACATCGCCTCTCAGGCTCCTCTGAGCTCCACGCTCGTCGACTTCTGGAGGATGATCTGGCAGCACGACATCAAGGTGTGAGAAACAAACACACCCTGAACCACGCGTGACGTTTGAGCTGAACTTTTTTTAATAAATCAGATTTAAATAAAGTTTATCATCTGATTAATGTTTGTGTGTTTCAGGTGATCGTCATGGCCTGCAGAGAGGTCGAGATGGGAAAGGTAAAATCAATTAATGAATTTCAAACTTAAACTGATGTACTTCAATTTATTTAATTCACACATGAAGAATTCATCTGAAATCAGACATTAATTCAATTACATCTTTAATTCATTATTATATATATTCAGATTTTCTCTGTTCAGTGTTTGATCGTCTGTTTTTGTTCTCTGCAGAAAAAGTGTGAGTGTTACTGGAGTCCACTCCATCAGTCAGCTGAGTTTGGACCGTTCAGTGTGTCCACGGTAAGAACACACACACACACACACACACACACACACACACTCACTCCATCATGTTTTTATGTAAAATGTGAATCTTTAAAGGTCGATCAGATATTTGTGATGTCAGCTGATCATGTGATCAGAACGATGATTTTAAATGTTTGCAGCAGGAGGAAACTCGTCCGAATGAAGACCTGGTGATCAGAACTCTGACGGCCACGTACCAACAGGTAACATCACACATTATAGATCATTGATTAGATCCATGAGGAGGAGTTCATGTAAAGATGTTCAACATAAATCTGATCTGAACATTCTAAAGTCTGAAACACGTCATGTTAAGTTACCCATCATGCCGTGTGCTCTCTGTCTGTTGACCTGTGAGCTGATAACAGGTCGGATGGTTCCTCTCCTCTTTAGGAGGACACGGCATCCATGATGTGGACAGTTTTACACTTCACCTCAGTCCACCTTAAACAAGCTCAGTCCACCTTAAACGAGCTCAGTCCACCTTAAATGAGCTCAGTTCACCTTAAATGAGCTCAGTCCACCTTAAACGAGCTCAGTCCACCTTAAATGAGCTCAGTCCACCTTAAACGAGCTCAGTCCACCTTAAATGAGCTCAGTCCACCTTAAACAAGCTTAAATGAGCTCCTGTCTGCTCTGCTGTCTGCAGGGCCTGAACATCACCGACACACATGATTGGTTTTCAGCCCTGTCCCTTGTTACAGAGCTTTCTTCTGATTGGCTGAATCTTTGAATGATATGATGAAGTGTAGACGATGAAATCCACAGATTCTTTGTCATTTTACGTTGACAAACATTATTCTTAAATTGTTGCTCACAGAGTGGTGAAGTCCTCCACATCTTTACTGCACAAACACTCAGAGATACATCTTCTCTGTAATGGTCACACAGTCCTCCACCTCCACCTCCACCTCCTCCTCCTCCTCCTCCACCTCCACCTCCTCCTCCTCCTCCACCTCCACCTCCTCCACCTCCTCCTCCTCCACCTCCTCCTCCTCCTCCTCCAGGACACCCGTTCACTGATTCAGTATCAGTTCTTGTCGTGGCCAGATCATGACGTTCCCTACGAGGCTGCAGGAGTCCTGGACCTGCTGGAGAGAGTCAGAACCAGCCAGGGAACACACACCACGCCTCTGCTGATACACTGCAGGTACACACACACACACACACACACACACACACACACACACTAAACGGCTGTTAACTCCACATCATTACTGACGCTTGTTTTTGCCAGCAGCACAGATCGCAGGTCAGATGGTCATTAACATTCAACAGGACGTGTCACACATATGGCAGCTTATCTCACACTCACACACACACACACATACACACACACACACATACACACACACACACACACACATACATACACACACACACACCCACACACAAAGCAGGAGGCTGTGAATATGCAGCAGGTAACACCTGCTAACGATGGCACGGCTAACATGCATCTGTTCCTCTGTGTGTGTGTGTGTGTGTGTGTGTGTGTGTCACAGTGCGGGCTGTGGGAGGACAGGAGTCATCTGTGCTCTCGACTACATCCATGACCTGCTGGTTACCAAGGTAACACACGATAACACAGCATGTGACAACACAAACTGACTGAAGACATACTCTGAAACAACATCTCTATAAACCAGAGAGTACTCGAGTATTTGTTCTGATTACATTACTTCTGATCAAAAACTAGCTCTCACCAACCACTAAAAGTCAGTCCCAGATTTACTCTTGTCCGGCGGCTTCTTGCTCGCTCACTCTCTCCTTTTCTCTT
Source organism: Sciaenops ocellatus (assembly GCA_033000465.1). Classification (NCBI taxonomy): domain Eukaryota; kingdom Metazoa; phylum Chordata; class Actinopteri; family Sciaenidae; genus Sciaenops; species Sciaenops ocellatus. Next base: position 714,324 of record CP136883.1, on the reverse strand, counting down.
CTTAGCTTCCTCCGTCAGCGTCCTCTTCACTCTCTTCTCCTCTGCCATTATGTCCATAGAAGCTGCTGACTGCTGGGCCTGTAAACTTCTTCTTCTTCTTCTTCTTCTTCTTCTTCTTCTTCTTCTTCCCGGTGTTTGTACCGGCATTAAAGAGTTGAGGCGGAGCAGCCGGAGGACATCAGAGGGAAAACCAGAAAACATTTTCTCCATAAAATATGATCCAGTTTCACCAAAATCAGTGAAATAGTTGGTGGTGTGTTACGTTACGTACATCAAAAGTTACATAGTGTGAGAACAGACGTACAGAAGAAGAAGTCCAGCTCGGCGTCTGTGTTTCAGCAGCCGGCTAATATTACTGACAGGTTTAAGACTTTTATTGTGACAGTTTCCTGTTGGTTTCTTCTGCAGCAGATCACGACAGACTTCAGCATCATGAAGATCATCCTGGAGCTCCGTAAACAGAGGCCGTCTGCTGTCCAGACCAAAGTACGAACACATGAAGGACGCTGTTCTTCAGAACTGAACACGTTAAAACACAGTTAGAATTTTAAACTGAAGAACTTCATCGTGATGTAAAGACGTTCAGTTATTAAATGGACCTGTGGTGTCTGTTGGTGTCATCACTGCGACTCTTTGGGTGGAGGAGGTGAAACAGTGACATCACAGATGACACACACTGATGAGGGAAACTTTCAAAAGTGGCAACAGTCTGAACTGAAATATTAAACTTCCTGTTTCCTGTCAGGATCAGTATCAGTTCATCTTCACCACCGTCACCGTCATGTTCGAGCGAGTCCTGCAGGCGTCCCGCGGCCCGCTCTACTCCAACCTGCCTGAGGTAAAACACACATTTTAACGTGAGCGTAATGTGAGTGTTCATGAGGTCAGCCAGTCAGCTGAGCCGCTGAAGGAAGTAGAAAAACAGCAGCTGCAGAAAGAGGAAGCGATGCCTAACGCTGACTTCCTGTATGTAAATTCACTGCAGCAGAAGGTTTGAGAATAAAAACAGTTAGTCAGAGAAGGAGAGAGGACTGTCTGCTGACTGTCTGCTGACACAAATCAACTCAAACTGACGAATCTACAGACGACACCTGCTCACAGGTACGTTCACTTCACATCACAAACATCCGATCAACCTGCTGATACCTGCTGATATTTTCATCCTGTGAGGACGAGGTCACTCTGTTCAACAACGACCTGATTACATATTCATTATAATTCATGTTTAGAAACCTGTTTTCTGTGCGTGTACGTCAGTAAAATGAGTTTAAACTGTGACTGTTGTTGAGCCGGAGCTCATTCTGGGTTCATCTACATCGAATGTTTGCTTTGTAAAAACTCTGTGACACTTTCACTGTGTTTAAAGCTCGCTAACATTAGCACAGAGACATTCAAATGATTGAAAGGAGAAGCAGCAGTTCTGAAAAATGATTTCATTATCTGTCGATACACATATCTGATCCTGCACAAAGCCCGCCCCTTTACACTCTGTGCTCCAATCACAGTTGAGTACTCCTCGGTCAACTTCAAGGGGGCGGGACTTAAGGAGGGCAGGTGGTTTCAAACTGTTGGGTCGTCAGATTTTATGAACTCTTCATGTTTGTTTGTAAAGAAACTGAAGTTCAAGACTTACTCTGATGGAGTCGAGTACAAGTACTTCATATTTGTACTTGAGTGCAGTACTTAGTTACAAACTAACAAAGTTATAAAATAAAAGCAGAGACAGGAAAGAAGTGAAGAAGTGTCATTTGCTTCGTTGTCAACAGTTTGTAAACCACAGATCGTCACAGTTAACACTTGGGAACCACACAACAACACACGTGTCACACGTTAGCTTCAACAACAGCTCACATGCTCTGTGCTTGCTAAGTTGTTTGCACGCTAGGTTAGTTTGTCCAACGACTGAAGAGTCCTCACAGCATACAGTAAGGCTAACATGTTGCTGAAGTTTCTTTAGCATTGTACATGTTTCAAGTTTCAAAATTCAGACGCACTAATTCACTAAAATCAAACACAAACACGAAACTGTCACTTTGATTATTTTTAGATATTATTCTATATTATATATAATATATATTATTATGTTACATTGTTTTACAGAGCTAACATTAACGTTAGCTTCTCCAGCAGGCTAACAAGCTAACGTCATTGTTTGTGAAGCTGGATTGTGTTTTTTGTTTTTGACATTCATCTTATAAGATTCAATAAAGTGCCATGAAGTGTGTCTTCATCTTTTAATATCAATCATTGATTCTGCAGTCTCTGCACGCCGTCAGAAATCAGACCATGTGACCGTCTCACCGTCACACCGACCACGATATAAAAGACAGAAATGAAAACCAGAGGGGATTTTTAAAACCCTTGAAAACCTGGAAACCAGCTGCATGTTTTTTAAAAGACTTTCCAGGTCCTTAAAAATAAAAATAACCTGATAACCCTTATGTTTCTGACAGCTGCAAAAACCAGAGAAGAACAAAAAGACACCTGCTGCCAAGAGGTACCTGTCTGACTGCCTGTCTGTCTGTCTGACTGCCTGTCTGTCTGTCTGCCTGTCTGTCTGTCTGCCTGTCTGTGTGTCTGTCTACCTACCTGTCTGTCTGTCTGTCTGACAGACAGGATGTCTCACCCTAACGTGTTAAATTAACACTTTCTCACCCTCCTCTGCCGTCCCTCCATCCCCATATGTTACCACGTTACCATGGAAACGCAGCAGAGAGAGGGCACAGAGGAGAAGGAGAGAGGAAACAGGAGGAAGGAAAAGTAGGAGGCTAGGATATGAGGAGAGGTGATGGATTAATAAGAAAGGAAGGAAGTCCTCTTCTTTAAAGGAGAGAAGGAGAGGAGGTGAGGAAAGAAAGAGGAAAGAAGAAGGGAGGAAACAAGGAAAGGAAAGAAGAAGGGAGGAAACAAGGAGAGGAAAGAATAAGGGAGGAAATAAGGAAAGAAGAAGGGAGGAAACAAGGAGAAGATATAAGGGAGGAGTTTGATGATGAAGATGAAGAAGATGATGATGATAAATCACATCTCACAGACTAACCGCTTCCTGTATGAAACACTTCAGCCCATCCAGCTGCTCTGGTTAGCCCACACTGGTTACAAACTCTGTCACCATGGCGACTGTGGTCGAGCAGGAAGTTGAGCACAGTGACTTCCTGCTGAGATGTAAATATTGAGCGGTGTTAACCCGACAGCGCGTGACGCCGCACTGATGATATAACATCACTTATATATATACTGTTTAGTTCTGCAGTGCATCATGGGACCTGGAGTTCTGTTGCAGATCAGACTGAGTGACATGTTGCGTCTTATCAAAGACAGTGATGTCACTGGAGGCGTGGGTTCAAATCCCACCACTGGCACTTGAGTGTAGCTATACATCAGTGTGCTGGCCTCATAGAGCGCTCCTCTCAGTCAGCTGAAGTGTTGCATGTACAGTCTTCATCCGTCAGAGCAGATAAAGCTGTGAAACTGTTCAGGAGGTAGAGCGGGTCGTCCACTAATCAGATGATCGGTGGTTCGACCCCCGGCTCCTCCAGTCTGCATGTTGAAGTGTCCTTGGGAAAGATACTGAACCCCAAACTGCTCCCTGTAAGTCGCTTTGGATAAAAGCGTCAGCTGATCAGATCAGACATGAAACCACAAGCTGTTTGTTCTGTTAGCAGAGAGGAACGACACAAAGGCCAGAGAGCTAAAAGAAAACTTCCTCCAACACGACAACATTTATCTGATAATCTGTGACACATTTCTTCTTTTTAAATCTCTCTTATGAAGATAAAAGTTCATTAGCCTAGCTTAGCATAAAGACTGGAGGCAGGGGGAAACGGCTAGCCTGGCTCTGTCCACGCATGCTACATCTATTAGCAGCTTACTCTCTCTCTCTCTTCCTGTTTACAGAGTGTCACAGCTGACTGACATGAGTGACACGTACGCTGTGGTCAACAAGCCCAAACACCCCCTCCCACCTTCACCAAACGCCGCCTACTCCACTGTAGCCACGCCCAGATCCAGGTAAACAAACACCTTCGTCTAACAAGACACGGTGAACAGAGATGACATAAAATATTTATAAATATAAAATGTTTTATGAAGCTGAAATTACTTTTTTATATATTTTAAACTCAAAAGAACTTAAAAAAACATAAAATAAACTTTAAACAAACTTAAAACAAACTTAAAACAAACTTAAACTTAAAAGAACTTTAAACCAACTTAAAACAAACTTTAAACAAACTTTAAATAAACTTAAAACAAACTTAAAACAAACTTTAAACAAACTTTAAACAAACTTTAAATAAACTTAAAACAAACTTAAACTTAAAAGAACTTTAAACCAACTTAAAACAAACTTAAAACAAACTTTAAACAAACTTTAAACAAACTTAAAACAAACTCAAAACAAACGTTGTTTAAAGCGATGTCAGTAGCTGTTGGCTGTCAGAGTGAAGCTGTCTGTTCTCTGTTCACACGTTCACACTCTGACACTCACACATGTATTCATAGTTTCATCAGTGTGATGAGACAAAATGTTTGCCGTCAAACGTCCATGATCCCAGAGACCAAGTGCAAATTTAAAACACCTGCAAAAGTATTCAAGTACTTTAAAAGTATTCAAGTACTTTAAAAGTATTCAAGTCCTTTAAAAGTATTCAAGTACTTTAAAAATATTCAAGTCCTTTAAAAGTATTCAAGTCCTTTAAAAGTATTCAAGTACTTTAAAAATATTCAAGTACTTTAAAAGTATTCAAGTACTTTAAAAGTATTCAAGTCCTTTAAAAGTATTCAAGTACTTTAAAAGTATTCAAGTCCTTTATCAGCAGACCAGAAATAACGCTGTCTAACATTAAAGTAACGTTGGTCTAACATTAAAGTAACGCCGTCTAACATTAAAGTAACGTTGGTCTAACATTAAAGTAACGCTGTCTAACATTAAAATAACGTTGGTCTAACATTAAAGTAACGCTGTCTAACATTAAGTAACGTTGGTCTAACATTAAAGTAACGGTCTAACATTAAAGTAACGTTGGTCTAACATTAAAGTAACGCTGTCTAACATTAAAGTAACGGTCTAACATTAAAGTAACGTTGGTCTAACATTAAAGTAACGCTGTCTAACATTAAAGTAACGCTGTCTAACATTAAAGTAACGGTCTAACATTAAAGTAACGTTGTCTAACATTAAAGTAACGTTGGTCTAACATTAAAGTAACGCTGTCTAACATTAAAATAACGTTGGTCTAACATTAAAGTAACGCTGTCTAACATTAAAGTAACGTTGGTCTGGTATTAAAGTAATGCTGGTCTAACATTAAAATAACGCTGTCTAACATTAAAGTAACGTTGTCTAACATTAAAGTAACGTTGGTCTAACATTAAAGTAACGTTGGTCTAACATTAAAGTAACGCTGTCTAACATTAAACTAACGTTGGTCTGGTATTAAAGTAATGCTGGTCTAACATTAAAGTAACGTTGGTCTAACATTAAAGTAACGCTGTCTAACATTAAAATAACGTTGGTCTAACATTAAAGTAACATTGGTCTAACATTAAAATAACGCTGTCAAACATTAAAATAACGTTGATCTAATATTAAAGTAACGCTGTCTAACATTAAAATAACGTTGGTCTAACATTAAAGTAACGCTGTCTAACATTAAAGTAACGTTGGTCTAACATTAAAGTAACGTTGGTCTAACATTAAAGTAACGCTGTCTAACATTAAAATAACGTTGGTCTAACATTAAAGTAACGCTGTCTAACATTAAAGTAACGTTGGTCTAACATTAAAGTAACGTTGGTCTAACATTAAAGTAACGCTGTCTAACATTAAAATAACGTTGGTCTAACATTAAAGTAACGTTGGTCTGGTATTAAAGTAACGTTGGTCTGGTATTAAAGTAATGCTGGTCTAACATTAAAGTAACGTTGGTCTAACATTAAAGTAACGCTGTCTAACATTAAAGTAACGTTGGTCTAACATTAAAGTAACGTTGGTCTAACATTAAAATAACGCTGTCAAACATTAAAATAACGTTGATCTAATATTAAAGTAACGCTGTCTAACATTAAAGTAACGTTGGTCTAACATTAAAATAACGCTGTCAAACATTAAAATAACGTTGGTCTAATATTAAAGTAACGCTGTCTAACATTAAAGTAACGTTGGTCTAACATTAAAGTAACGCTGTCTAACATTAAAGTAACGTTGGTCTAACATTAAAGTAACGCTGTCTAACATTAAAATAACGCTGTCTAACATTAAAGTAACGTTGGTCTAACATTAAAATAACGTTGGTCTAACATTAAAGTAACGTTGGTCTAACATTAAAATAACGTTGGTCTAACATTAAAGTAACGTTGGTCTAACATTAAAGTAACGCTGTCTAACATTAAAATAACGTTGGTCTAACATTAAAGTAACGCTGTCTAACATTAAAGTAACGTTGGTCTAACATTAAAATAACGCTGTCAAACATTAAAATAACGTTGGTCTAATATTAAAGTAACGCTGTCTAACATTAAAGTAACGTTGGTCTAACATTAAAGTAACGCTGTCTAACATTAAAATAACGTTGGTCTAACATTAAAGTAACGCTGTCTAACATTAAAATAACGTTGGTCTAACATTAAAGTAACGCTGTCTAACATTAAAGTAACGTTGGTCTAACATTAAAATAACGCTGTCTAACATTAAAGTAACGTTGGTCTAACATTAAAGTAATGCTGTCTAACATTAAAGTAACGTTGGTCTAACATTAAAGTAACGTTGGTCTAACATTAAAGTAACGCTGTCTAACATTAAAGTAACGTTGGTCTAACATTAAAGTAACGCTGTCTAACATTAAAATAACGTTGGTCTAACATTAAAGTAACGCTGTCTAACATTAAAATAACGTTGGTCTAACATTAAAGTAACGTTGACGTTGCCCCTCAGGACTCTGCCCCCGTCCCATCACTATGACAACGACTCTGCGGGGGCAGCAGCGGCGGCGGCGCCGCTGTACAGCATCGTCAGGCCTCGAACTAAACCTGCGAGCCGCCAACACTCGACAACGCCCATATACGACACAGCAACACTGACTAATCACAGGCTGGGGGAGGGACCGCCGCCGCTAAGCAACAGCGGAGACTATCACCTGATTTCAGGTAAGGAGGAGAGGAGGTAAGGAAAGGAAAAGAGGTAAGGATGGAAGGATGAAACATGTGACTGACTGACTGACTGACTGTTTCTCTTCCAGCTGATCCAGCTGACGATGATTATGAAGATTTCTCCTCCTCAGCCACAGACGTGACCAACCCGTGTTCACCTGGTGGGATCGGTCAGTACACCTGTTCACCTTCTTAAAGGGACAGCACATCATTTAGAGAAACACTCCTCTCTGCTGTGTTTACTCAAAATCTCCAGCGTTGACGTCTTTCGGGTGATTTTCACGTCATGACGTGTCGCTGAGACGTCGGTGTTCTCGACATGCTCGGTAACCGTGTTAACGTCTCTGCGTGGACGCCGAACGTCCTCAGGCGCTGTTACTGTCTGTCAAAGGCTGCAGCTCAGTTTTGATTATATTAACTGGTGTCAAACTATCATTATTATATGGGCCTTTAAAAGTCCAGTATCAGTCGACAGTAGCTCATCATGGAGGCGACTAAATAACTTTATTTCATGTGTAAACGTTGTATCAATGTTTCCTGAATGTTTTTTCAGGGTTTAACTGTCGGATCCAGAAGCCCAGAGGACCCAGAGACCCTCCAGCTGAGTGGAGCCGCCTGGAGAGATGAAGCACCTGTTTCACCTGGTCTGGTTCACCTGGTCTGGTCTGGTCTGGTCTGGACTGGTTTGATTGTGTTTGTAACTGGCCTGTGATCTGACGCTTTCATATTTATGTTCTTCATGTTTTTATAAAAGATGTTTTCTCATCACTTTTCTTCAGACGTGTGAAAAAAATAAACCTGTAAACAAACAGCAGTTTATTCTATTATTGTTGTTATTATAATGTTATTATAACGTTATTACAATGTTATATAAAGATGAATTATGCATTATTTAAATGTTCCCACTAAGACAGACGACAACAAAAAGTTAAATCAATAAAAAATAAATTCGATTTTTTTAATTTAAACTCCAAAATTCACATTTAACTTATAAAACTGATTAATATTAATAAACTTTATAAACAATACACATAAAATAAATGTAAGAAACACCACCAATAATAATAATAATAATAAAACTGAATTTATTTAATTTAATTTCAGATTAACATTATTTAATAATTTGTGAATCAGACAGTGAACTCAGATTAGCTCTGTGGAGTTTAATTAATATAAAATCTTTAACGTTCTGACTCTCGTGTGTCTCAGTTCTGTCCTGGTCTCACCCGGCCCGGACTCTCTGATCCAGACTGAGGAACAGACTGTCCACAGGAGGACATGCTAACGTAACATCTGCTGCTCATGGAAACTGAACAGCAGATGTTACGTTAGCATGTCAGACGTCAGATTAACATCTCAGAGATGAAAACACATTTACATTGAAATGAACAGCTGACTGAAACTGTGACTGACCACAGTCCACCACAGTCCACTACAGTCCACCACGACCCGACTGTAGAAAGAACTTCTGTTCCACCACCGACCACCAGGAGGCAGCAGAGCAACACCAAACACCAGCTAAGTTACAACACACACACTGAAGAAGAGGGTGGTTTCAATTAAACCTTTGGCATGACTCTGTGTGTGTGTGTGTGTGTGTGTGTGTGTGTGTGTGTGTGCGCACACACACACTTGTCCGTCAGTGTGATTCTCAAAAACCACTAAGTGCAATTCTCTCACTGCCAGTTGAGTGTGTGTGTGTGTGTGTGTGTGAGTGTGTGAGTCCTGTGCTTACAGCAAAGCATGATGGGAGTGCAAGACCTGTGGTTGCAAAGGATTAACACACACACACACACACACACACACACACACACACACACACAATGAAAACATACAAGGACACAATTACAGCATGTTATGTAGGTTTTGTGTGTGTGTGTGTGTGTGTGTGTGTGTGTGTGTGCTGAATCACCTCTGGTATCTTTGGTAACCTGATTCAGATCTGATGATGTCACACACACACACACACACACAGGTCATGGGTGTTGGCTCTCTGAATGGTGGAGAGACCACAGGCGTCCACAGAGAGAGAGAGAATAGAAATAGACGGAGGGATGAAAAAGAGCAATAGACTCTTTAAAAGAGTTTGACATGTTCAGATGAACACGCTACACGCTAACAGACGCTCATGAGGCAAGCCTCACAGACAGTCACACAGGAGCTGATACTAAGCGCCATTAGCTAGTTATCTCAGGTAGCAGTCCTATCAGCTGACTCATACTTTGTCCTACTCTGCTTCTGATTGGCTCGTGCTTGTTGCCTTTGTTTGTTGGGTTGGTCTGGTTTAGGTAGGACCAATCAGATTGGTTGGTTAGGGTGAGAATGTCAGGGTGAGCCAATCAGAAGCAGGGTGGAGAAAGACGGGTCATCTGTTGCCATCTTAGAAAAATAAACACCAACTACAACAACATACAACCTGTTAGCTGCTGTTAGCTCAGTCTGTTAGCTAATGTTGGCTCAGTTTGTTAGCTGCTGTTAGGTCAGTCTGTTAGCTAATGTTAGCTCAGTTTGTTAGCTGCTGTTAGCTAATGTTAGCTCAGTTTGTTAGCTGCTGTTAGCTAATGTTAGCTCAGTTTGTTAGCTGCTGTTAGCTGCTGACAAGGAGCAAAGCCAGAACCAGAGCTGGGCAAGCGGGCAGTGTAACCGGGCTCAGCAGCTTCTATGGACATAATGGCAGAGGAGAAGAGAGTGAAGAGGACGCTGACGGAGGAAGCTAAGAAGAGAAAAGGAGAGAGTGAGCGTGGTTTCTAATCTCATATTTAGATTTCTGTTTCTGTGTCAATGAAACTGAAGAGGAGAGAGTGATGTAAGACGGAAAAAAGAGAGAGAACAGAGTGATGAAAAAACAGATAGAGATTTAAGAGAGAGAGAGAGAGAGAGCAGCCTTGTTGCTAGGCAACTGAGCAGCTCCTCTTTGAAGTTTTCCCTCATTGTTTTTTTTTTTTGAACAATCAGGTCAGAGCACGGCTCAGCGGTAACCATGGAAACCAACTCAGCACCAAGCCTGGAGGAGAGAGACAGAGACAGACCATCTAAAACCTGGACGTAGTCTCCGTGACGTCCCCGCAGACTGTCTAAAACCTGGACGTAGTCTCCGTGACGTCCCCGCAGATTGTCTAAAACCTGGACGTAGTCTCTGTGACGTCCCCGCAGACTGTCTAAAACCTGGACGTAGTCTCCGTGACGTCCCCGCAGACCGTCTAAAACCTGGACGTAGTCTCTGTGACGTCCCCGCAGACCGTCTAAAACCTGGACGTAGTCTCTGTGACGTCCCCGCAGACCGTCTGAAACCTGGACGTTGTCTCCGTGACGTCCCCGCAGACTGTCTAAAACCTGGACGTTGTCTCCGTGACATCCCCGCAGACCGTCTGAAACCTGGACGTAGTCTCTGTGACGTCCCCGCAGACCGTCTAAAACCTGGACGTAGTCTCCGTGACGTCACCGCAGACCGTCTGAAACCTGGACGTTGTCTCCGTGACATCCCCGCAGACCGTCTGAAACCTGGACGTAGTCTCCGTGACGTCACCGCAGACCGTCTGAAACCTGGACGTTGTCTCCGTGACGTCCCTGCAGACTGTCTAAAACCTGGACGTAGTCTCCGTGACGTCCCCGCAGACCGTCTAAAACCGGGACGTAGTCTCTGTGACGTCCCCGCAGACCGTCTAAAACCCGGACGTAGTCTCCGTGACGTCCCCGCAGACTGTCTAAAACCTGGACGTAGTCTCTGTGATGTCAAGTGGACGTTTGAGGAACTGTTTTTGGAGGTTGATTATTTTTAATGATCGGTGTGTCGTCGTGTTTTCTGCTTTAGTGTGTGTTCTGGATAATAAACACACACTCACCCACACAGATGTGTTGGATATCAGACAAACCTCAGAGATGTAAAAATAAATAAAAAGAATCAGAGAATTTGTTCTGCTCCGCGGCTTCGACCTCGTAAACTAACAGCTGCACACACACACACACACACACACACACACAGGTCCATTGTCACGCATGCTGCTGGCTGTTTCACGCCGTCTTAAAAACATTAACGTGATCGGCGTCAGTTTACAGAGAGGAGGGGGCGGGGCCTGTGAGTCTGAGTTGAATTTAATTACTCATTTTTAATGAATTGTTCTGTGTCGCATGTTTGTTTGTTTGTTTGTTTGTGTCCTCTGATGTTGTAAGGGTGTGATTTTATTGGTTTCCCAACATAATCGGCTGTGATGTCATCATTTATCATCTGTGATGTCATCGCTTATCATCTGTGATGTCATCATTTATCATCTGTGATGTCATCACTTATCATCTGTGATGTCATCGTTTATCGTCTGTGATGTCATCACTTATCATCTGTGATGTCATCACTTATCATCTGTGATGTCATCGTTTATCGTCTGTGATGTCATCATTTATCGTCTGTGATGTCATCACTTATCATCTGTGATGTCATCGTTTATCATCTATGTTCAGGTCATGTTTAGTGAAGCTCCATCAGTCTGCTCAGGTAACATCAGGTAAGTTAGCCCCGCCCACAGCATTTACAGTTCAGTCTGACCTCACAGTTGTCTGTCTGTCCTTTGATGTTTCCTTTCATCCTTTCCTTCAGATTCTTCCTCACCTCAAAGGGAGAAGTAGGAAAGGAAAGGAAAGGAAAGGAAAGGAAAGGAAAGGTAAAAGTAGAAAACAGTGACGGAAAGACATGAAAGAGGAGAAATAGAGAGGAGAGGAGAGGAGAGGAGAGGAGAAAGGAGAGGAGAGGAGAGGAGAGGAGAGGAGAGGAGAGGAGTGGAGAGGAGGAGAGAGGAGAGGAGGAGACCCCTGGAGTGGCTTTAATTAAGTAAATTACAGAGGGCTGATGGGAGACGTAGTGAGGAGAAACCCGAGCTGTCAGCCTCTGACATGATTACAGGGTGAAGCTTCAGAGTCATGACGGTCTAACCTCAGTCTAAACCTGAACCTGAACCCAGCCCACCAGAGTCCACCAAAACCAGGAAACCAGCCCGGGGCACGCTATTTCAGGATCCAGCTGCTCCAGCAGGGCTGGAAATACTGAGTCTGCTACTCCAGACCACAGAGTCCACAGAGTCCACAATCTGAGTCTGAGTCCACAGAGTCCACAGAGTCTAACAGAGTCTGACAGAGTCCAACAGAGTCTAACAGAGTCTGACAGAGTCCAACAGAGTCTAACAGAGTCCAACAGAGTCCACAGAGTCCACAGAGTCTAACAGAGTCCAACAGAGTCTGACAGAGTCCAACAGAGTCTAACAGAGTCTAACACAGTCCAACAGAATCCACAGAGTCCACAGAGTCTAACAGAGTCCACAGAGTCTAACAGAGTCCAACAGAGTCTAACAGAGTCTGACAGAGTCCAACAGAGTCTAACAGAGTCCAACAGAATCCACAGAGTCCACAGAGTCTAACAGAGTCCACAGAGTCTAACAGAGTCCAACAGAGTCTAACAGAGTCTGACAGAGTCCAACAGAGTCTAACAGAGTCCAACAGAATCCACAGAGTCCACAGAGTCTAACAGAGTCCAACAGAGTCTGACAGAGTCCACAGAGTCTAACAGAGTCCACAGAGTCTAACAGAGTCTAACACAGTCTAACAGAGTCCACAGAGTCCAACAGAGTCCAACAGAGTCCACAGAGTCTAACAGAGTCCAACAGAGTCTGACAGAGTCCACAGAGTCCACAATCTGAGTCTGAGTCCACAGAGTCCACAGAGTCTAACAGAGTCCACAGAGTCTAACAGAGTCCAACAGAGTCTGACAGAGTCCACAGAGTCCAACAGAGTCTAACAGAGTCTGACAGAGTCTAACAGAGTCCACAGAGTCTGACAGAGTCCACAGAGTCCACAGAGTCTAACATAGTCCACAGAGTCTAACAGAGTCTAACAGAGTCTGACAGAGTCCACAGAGTCTGACAGAGTCTAACAGAGTCCACAGAGTCTAACAGAGTCCACAGAGTCTAACAGAGTCTGACAGAGTCCACAGAGTCTAACAGAGTCTGACAGAGTCCACAGAGTCTGACAGAGTCCAACAGAGTCTAACAGAGTCCACAGAGTCTAACAGAGTCCAACTGAGTTCACAGAGTCCACAGAGTCTAACAGAGTCCACAGAGTCTAACAGAGTCCAACTGAGTTCACAGAGTCCACAGAGTCTTACAGAGTCCACAGAGTCTAACGGAGTCCACAGAGTCTAACAGTCCACAGAGTCTAACATAGTCCACAGAGTTCACAGAGTCTAACATAGTCCACAGAGTCTAACAGAGTCTAACAGAGTCCACAGAGTCCACAGAGTCTAACAGAGTCTAACAGAGTCCACAGAGTCCACAGAGTCTAACATAGTCCACAGAGTCCACAGAGTCTAACATAGTCCACAGAGTCTAACAGAGTCTAACAGAGTCCACAGAGTCTAACAGAGTCTAACAGAGTCCACAGAGTCTAACAGAGTCCACAGAGTCTAACATAGTCCACAGAGTCCACAGAGTCTAACAGTCCACAGAGTCTAACATAGTCCACAGAGTCCACAGAGTCTAACAGTCCACAGAGTCTAACAGAGTCCACAGAGTCTAACATAGTCCACAGAGTCCACAGAGTCTAACAGTCCACAGAGTCTAACATAGTCCACAGAGTCCACAGAGTCCAACATGGTCCACAGAGTCTAACAGAGTCCACAGAGTCCACAGAGTCTAACATGGTCCACAGAGTCTAACAGAGTCTAACAGAGTCCACAGAGTCCACAGAGTCTAACAGAGTCCACCGAGTCTAACAGAGTCTAACAGAGTCCACAGAGTCTAACAGAGTCTAACAGAGTCCACAGAGTCTAACAGAGTCTAACAGAGTCCAAAGAGTCCACAGAGTCTAACAGAGTCTAACAGAGTCCACAGAGTCTAACATAGTCCACAGAGTCTAACAGAGTCCACAGAGTCTAACATAGTCCACAGAGTCCACAGAGTCCACAGAGTCTAACATGGTCCACAGAGTCTAACAGAGTCTAACAGAGTCCAAAGAGTCCACAGAGTCTAACAGAGTCTAACAGAGTCCACAGAGTCTAACATAGTCCACAGAGTCCACAGAGTCTAACATGGTCCACAGAGTCTAACAGAGTCTAACAGAGTCCAAAGAGTCCACAGAGTCTAACAGAGTCTAACAGAGTCCACAGAGTCTAACATAGTCCACAGAGTCTAACAGTCCACAGAGTCCACAGAGTCTAACATAGTCCACAGAGTCTAACATAGTCCACGCAGTCTAACAGTCCACAGAGTCCACAGAGTCCTCAGAGTCTAACAGAGTCTAACAGAGTCTGACAGAGTCCACAGAGTCTGACAGAGTCTAACAGAGTCCACAGAGTCTAACAGAGTCTGACAGAGTCCACAGAGTCTAACAGAGTCTGACAGAGTCCACAGAGTCTGACAGAGTCCACAGAGTCTGACAGAGTCCAACAGAGTCTAACAGAGTCCACAGAGTTTAACAGAGTCCAACTGAGTTCACAGAGTCCACAGAGTCTAACAGAGTCTAACAGAGTCCACAGAGTCTAACAGAGTCCAACTGAGTTCACAGAGTCCACAGAGTCTTACAGAGTCCACAGAGTCTAACAGAGTCCACAGAGTCTAACAGTCCACAGAGTCTAACATAGTCCCCAGAGTCCACAGAGTCTAACATAGTCCACAGAGTCTAACAGAGTCTAACAGAGTCCACAGAGTCTAACAGAGTCCACAGAGTCTAACATAGTCCACAGAGTCCACAGAGTCTAACATAGTCCACAGAGTCTAACATAGTTCACAGAGTCCACAGAGTCTAACAGTCCACAGAGTCTAACAGAGTCCACAGAGTCTAACAGAGTCCACAGAGTCCACAGAGTCTAACATGGTCCACAGAGTCTAACAGAGTCTAACAGAGTCCACAGAGTCCACAGAGTCTAACAGAGTCCACAGAGTCTAACAGAGTCTAACAGAGTCCACAGAGTCTAACAGAGTCCACAGAGTCTAACAGAGTCTAACAGAGTCCACGGAGTCTAACAGAGTCCACAGAGTCCACAGAGTCCACAGAGTCTAACATAGTCCACAGAGTCTAACAGAGTCCACAGAGTCCACAGAGTCTAACATAGTCCACAGAGTCTAACAGAGTCCACAGAGTCTAACATAGTCCACAGAGTCCACAGAGTCCACAGAGTCTAACATGGTCCACAGAGTCTTACAGAGTCTAACAGAGTCCAAAGAGTCCACAGAGTCTAACAGAGTCTAACAGAGTCCACAGAGTCTAACATAGTCCACAGAGTCTAACAGAGTCCACAGAGTCCACAGAGTCCACAGAGTCTAACATAGTCCACAGAGTCTAACAGTCCACAGAGTCCACAGAGTCCAAAGAGTCCACAGAGTCTAACAGTCCACAGAGTCCACAGAGTCCACAGAGTCTAACATAGTCCACAGAGTCTATCAGAGTCTAACAGAGTCCACAGAGTCTAACAGAGTCTAACAGAGTCCACAGAGTCTAACATAGTCCAGAGTCTAACAGAGTCTAACAGTGTCCAGTCTGTCTCTCTGTCTGTCTCACTGCCTGTCTACCTGTCTCTCTCTCTCAGAGGTGTAGCAGTTCGTCTGACTCATCAGTGTGATCAGCTTGAAACAAATGCAGTATATTTTATAAAAGTACTACTGTACCATTACTCTGTAACAGTGAAAACTACTGTCAATATTTCACGTGTTCATATTTTGGATGACACATACAGGTCCAGTGTGTAATGTTCATGGGGCTCTACTTACAAATTAATAATTAATAATAATAAACTGTAGTTTCTCCTTTCTCTGTTTTATTCATCTGTATCTTTTCTTTTTGTTTCTTCTCTGTCTTCATCTCTTTTCATCATCATACGTCTCCTCCCTCTGCCTGTATTTCTATATAGACATCACTCCATACATCTGTCTGTCTCTCTCTCTGCCTGTCTCTCTCTCTGTCTGTCTCTCACTCTCTCTCTGCCTGTCTGTCTCTCTCTGCCTGTCTGTCTCTCTCTCTCTCTGCCTGTCTGTCTCTCTCTGCCTGTCTCTCTCTCTCTGTCTCCCTCTCTCTCTGTCTGTCTCTCTCTGCCTGTCTCTCTCTCTCTGCCTGTCTGTCTGTCTCTGCCTGTCTCTCTCTCTCTGTCTGTCTCTCTCTGCCTGTCTCTCTCTCTCTGCCTGTCTGTCTCTCTCTCTCTCTCTGCCTGTCTGTCTCTCTCTGCCTGTCTGTCTCTCTGTCTCTCTCTGTCTGTCTGTCTCTCTCTCTCTCTGCCTGTCTCTCTCTCTCTCTCTGCCTGTCTGTCTCTCTCTGCCTGTCTCTCTCTCTCTCTCTCTCTCTGCCTGTCTCTCTCTCTCTCTCTCTCTGCCTGTCTGTCTCTCTCTGCCTGTCTGTCTCTCTCTGTCTCTCTCTCTCTGTCTCTCTCTGCCTGTCTCTCTCTCTCTCTCTCTGCCTGTCTGTCTCTCTCTGTCTCTCTCTCTCTCTCTCTCTGCCTGTCTCTCTCTGCCTGTCTCTCTCTCTCTCTCTCTGCCTGTCTGTCTCTCTCTGCCTGTCTGTCTCTCTGTCTCTCTCTCTCTGCCTGTCTGTCTCTCTCTGCCTGTCTCTCTCTCTGCCTGTCTCTCTCTCTCTGCCTGTCTCTCTCTCTCTGCCTGTCTGTCTCTCTCTCTCTCTCTCTGCCTGTCTCTCTCTCTCTCTCTCTCTCTCTCTGCCTGTCTCTCTCTCTCTGCCTGTCTCTCTCTCTCTGCCTGTCTGTCTCTCTCTCTCTCTCTCTGTCTCTCTCTCTCTGCCTGTCTCTCTCTCTCTCTCTCTCTCTCTCTCTGCCTGTCTGTCTCTCTCTGCCTGTCTGTCTCTCTCTGCCTGTCTCTCTCTCTCTCTCTGTCTGTCTCTCTCTGCCTGTCTGTCTCTCTCTGCCTGTCTCTCTCTCTCTCTCTGTCTCTCTCTCTCTGCCTGTCTGTCTCTCTCTCTCTCTCTCTCTCTCTCTGCCTGTCTCTCTCTCTCTCTCTCTCTCTCTCTGCCTGTCTCTCTCTCTCTGCCTGTCTCTCTCTCTCTGCCTGTCTGTCTCTCTCTCTCTCTCTCTGTCTCTCTCTCTCTGCCTGTCTCTCTCTCTCTCTCTCTCTCTCTCTCTCTGCCTGTCTCTCTCTCTCTGCCTGTCTGTCTCTCTCTGCCTGTCTGTCTCTCTCCACATCTGGCTTCAGTAGAAAAACAGCACATTCAGGCTCTGCTGTGTTCTGCTCTGGTGTTGGTCTGGTTTGGACTGAACCATTGTTCTGGTGTGTGGGGGTGAACAGCTGGTTCCAAACTAAAAATAAACAAACAGAACTCAATGTTTGATCAGAAAATCATTTTTAATTTTCATTTAAATTATTCAAATTACTTCAAACGTTTCAAACTCGACACTAATGACTTTAATGAGTCGATTAATTGACGTTTAATCGGTTTGCTCGCCCCCCTCTCTCGCCCCGCCCCCCTCCCCCCCGGGCTCGGAGTGGTACGGTCCAGATGGGGGGCTGGCTGTGGCGGAGCAGGCACAGACCGAGCCGAGCCAAGCCGAGGCAGGCTGTGTGTGAGTGGGGGAGACGCGCCGCGCCGCTCCGCTCTGACCTCTCTGTGGATTACCGCGTCTCGTTTGGACCCGTCCGGACATTTCCCGCCGCTCTGCACGCGCACACCTGGAGCAGCTCGCGCAGGTTTCATGTGAGGAGACGAAGAAGAAGAAGAAAGGAGCCGCGGCAGCGCGCGTGGACTGTGGATTTAAATCACTGATTGGACTTTTACTGCGCGTTCACGTCAGGTAGGTCCGCACGGGTCCGGGGTTTCCTCTGCGGGTGGAGCGGGGTGGAGGTTGTTCAGGTCCGGGTGGCAGATGTGGGGGTAGCGGGGTGGTGGAGGTGGTGGTGAGGGGGTGCAGTGTGGATGTTTGCGGGGGAAAACGCCTCGCCTCCTCGCCGCATCCCCGCTCATCTGCGGCTCCTGCTCCGCGTGGAAATGTCCTCTTTCTCCGGTCTGTCTCACGCACGGTGTGCGGGGTGAAGCAGCGGGGCCGGGTGGGGGTTGATACCGTCAGGTAGGGCTGCTCCCCCCTCCTTCTCCTCCTTCTCCTCCTCCTCGGGGGTATTTTGGAGGCACGTTCGGCCTCTGTGCGTGCACCGTGCGGGGCGCCTCGCTTTGCGTTTTTTCCTCCATTTTAAAGTGAAAGATTCGCTGCGTGAAAGATGCGTTTGTGTCTGTAAATGTGTTTTTCTGCGTGCGGTGGGGGAGGTGGTGGTGGAGGAGGTGGAGGAGGAGGAGGGGGTCTGTGAGGCTCCAGACGCTGATCCATTAAAGAAGAACAAAGGGGAGGGGGCCGCAGGAAAACGTTCAGAAAACGTTTAAAAAACGTCCAAACCGTTGCTGCGTGCCGCGCGGACACACCGCGAGCTGCTGCCCCGCAACTCACGCACCAAACCCGCATTAGTGTTGCTCTGATCCTCCGTCCATGTGCGGAGAGCAGATCCATCCTCACAGAACCGAACCCGGATCGATCCGGATCATGAAGGTGATCTATCAGATGTAAATCACGTGATCATCGATCCTCTGATGACCTCTGGACCGATCAGAAATCAGCTGGTGATCGATTCAGAGATCAGTGAGTGATCAGCTGATCAGCTCTGATCACAGCGACAGCACGTCATGATCAATAATAAATCTGATCAGCTCATCAGGCCTGTGTGTGATCAATAACTGATCAGGATGGAGATGATGCAGCAGGTTTCCCCCACACTGACCTCAACAGATGTTTAACTGATCAATGACCTGATCAATAATCTGACGATCAGTCAGAATAAATCTGATCATGTTTAAGCAGAAACGTTTTATTGATTCTTATGTGATCAAACATTAAAACAAGTTTCAGTCTGAATCAGCTGATCAACAATCAAAGTGTTCGATCAGCTGATCAGATTGGTCAATTCATTTAATTCATTTATGGAATCTGATCAATGAATCAGTTCAATGAATGGTTTCTCTGATCAGTGGATCCAGACAGTAATCAATAATCAATGATTAGCTGTATTGAAACAGGAAATGAGCTCACACATTACAAAATAAAACATTTAGTTTTAATTAATAAAGAAAAAAAGTAACTTTGATTTAAAAACCAGAGTTCATGGGAAGTCTCGAAAGTTTGGAAAATGCTTAAATTTAAATGTTTTCAAGGTTTGTAAGGGCCTTGAATTAGTTTTTAGATTGTTTGTGTTCACTCGTCAGTCAGCTGATGAATCCTTGATTGATCCTTGAACGATCCTTGAAACTAAAGATACATGTAAGTGTTGTAAATGGAGCGCTGTGGTTATGAAATCGTCCAATCAGAGTTCAGAGAGCAGCCGGTCATCGTTGTGTTTAGATTAGGAGAGCCTTGAAATGTTTGGTCCAGGTACCTTGAAAGTACTTGAATTCTCCGCTGAGTCTGCAGTCAGATGAGCTCTTCAGCAGGTGATCAATACAGCGATCGATCACTGATCAGGTTTATTATTCCTCTTCACTCACTCAGACTCGTTAGCGCTAACGAAGCCGCTCTCTCTGCGTCCATGGTCCCTGAACGCAGCACTGCTTTGTGTTGTGTTCGAGGACCTTAAAGGAGCTGCTGTTTGGCTCCGTGGCGCTCGCAGTAGCTCAGTTTATGTTCGTCTGTTAGTCGACTAATAAACAGAAAGACGAGCCGAGCGAGCAGACGTTTGTTTGACTTTTCTGTTTGTCAAACATCTCAACAACATCAGAACAACGTCCAGGGAACGTTTCACTTCATTCATTGGACATTTAATGTCCAAAAGAACTACAGACAATCCCATCAGCCTCAGCTGGGCTTACTGCCAATCAGCTAATATGGTGACCATGATAAACGTCACGTTAGCATCGAGCTGTTAGCAGCCGTTAGACAGTGACTGGAGCCATTGTTTGCATGCTAACGTGCTAATCTAAGACCTGCTAAACATTACGTTAGCATGTTTGTATTAGCAGTCTACAGTTGGCATGTTAGCACGACTGGAGACTGTGTCTGTTTCTCTTATTTTGTGCTAATCAGCTAATGTTAGCATGCTAAGACTATAAACATTAGCATGTTAGCTTTCAGTGTGAGGTGGCTGCAGCGCCAACACAACAGGAAATCAATAATAAGTCCAGAGGTCAGAGGTCACAGCTGTCTGACTCTGCCGGGGTCAGATTACTGCTTTCATGTGGAAACCTCCAAACTCCGGTTTCACTTCACGCTCACGCTGCACGTGATCAAGTGACACGGCCAGAACCGGCCTGCTGAAAGGTCCAGAACCGGCCCGCTGAAGGGTCCAGAACCGGCCCGCTGAAGGGTCCAGAACCAGCCCGCTGAAAGGTCCAGAACCGGCCCGCTGAAGGGTCCAGAACCGGCCCGCTGAAGGGTCCGGTCCGGCCAGCTGAAGGGTCCAGAATTGTCCTGCTTAAAGGTCCAGAACCGGCCTGCTGAAGGGTCCAGAACCGGCCAGCTGAAAGGTCCAGAACCGGCCCGCTGAAGGGTCCAGAACCGGCCAGCTGAAAGGTCCAGAACCGGCCCGCTGAAAGGTCCAGAACCGGCCCGCTGAAGGGTCCAGAATCGTCCTGCTGAGAGGTCCGGTCCGGCCCGCTGGATGACTTTCCAAAGAGCAGCGGCATATTAAATATGATCTTGTTGTTCTCTTTCTTCAGACTCGTCCAGCTGTTCGTTCTTACACTAACAGAAACGTTTGGATTGAGTTATTTTTAGGTTACTCGGTGGTTTTAATGGACCGACCCACTTGAGATCAAATTGAGCTTCACGTGTCTGTAAACAGTCAGCTGAACATGTAGAAACACTCTAAAAGCAGAAGTCAGCCGAGTGAAACAGATGTGAAAATCTCAGTATGTAAAAATAATAATGATCATTTTATAAATGTGGTTTGACTCGTCGTCATGTGACCGTCGCTGAGCACTCATTGGATACTGTCAGGCACGGCGTGAACGATGACGTCACTTTTCAAAACAAAGACTTTTGAAAGTTTGACACGTTTGAAATAAAACGTTCTAACGTGAATAAAGTTTTAACGGGATGATCACAGCTGTGATATTTAAATATTAATATAACGTTCCCACTCTACATGTGTGGTTCCCACTCTGTCTGTGGTACTTTGAGTTTAATTCACTTTCATTGATCATCAACAAAGAAGAGACGTGATCGTGAATTCGTTTGGCCGTGGTCGGTCTGTTGACTTTTCCTGTCACAGATGATTTGTTTGTTTGTTTTCTCAGATTTGAATTAAAATATTTCATATTTTTAATATTTGGTTTTATTTTGAAGGTTCCGTGTCGGCGTCTGTAACTCGACTCTTTGAAGCTTCGACATGTTTCCACTCCGACTGCTGCAGATTGAACATACATCACTTTTTCCACACGCCCATGTGTGTGTGTGTGTGTGTGTGTGTGTGTGTGTGTCACCAGTATCAGTCTGGTCTTCAGTTCAGCTCCAAAGGGAATTAAACCCTCAACCCTACAGGACACTGTGTGTGCGTGTATGTGTGTGTGTGCGTGTGCGTGTATGTGTGTATGTGTGTATGTGTGCGTGTGCGTGTGTGCGTGTGTGTGTTAAATCCTTGTATTGGAAATCCATCAGTGCTGCTTATTATGAATTATTGATCATATATAAATGTGTGTGTGTGTACTTCATTATAATTCAGTTGAAATCAGGTCAACTTGTTACCTGCAGCTGTGTGTGTGTGTGTGTGTGTGTGTGTGTGTGTGTGTGTGCGTGCAGGTAGAAGTGTGTAAGTTAAAACTAAATCATTTGGTCTTCCTCTAAAACACACACACGTCATTATTTATTAGTTTACAATTAGACTCCAAAATAAACACACACACACACACACACACACACACACACACGCTGAGTCAGTAATAGTCAGCGCTGAGGAAACGCTGAGTCAGCAGACAGACTCTGATATGATATTTTCAGCCTGCAGTGTTTCACCTCCAAGTGTCTGTCTGTGTGTCTGTCTGTCTGTGTGTCTGTCTGTCTGTGTGTGTGTCTGTGTGTCTGTCTGTCTGTGTGTCTGTGTGTCTGTGTGTGTGTCTGTCTGTCTGTGTGTGTGTCTGTCTGTGTGTGTGTCTGTGTGTCTGTCTGTGTGTCTGTCTGTCTGTGTGTCTGTGTGTCTGTGTGTGTGTCTGTCTGTCTGTGTGTGTGTCTGTCTGTGTGTGTGTCTGTGTGTCTGTCTGTCTGTGTGTCTGTCTGTGTGTCTGTCTGTCTGTGTGTGTGTCTGTGTGTCTGTCTGTCTGTGTGTCTGTCTGTCTGTCTGTGTGTCTGTCTGTCTGTGTGTGTGTCTGTCTGTCTGTCTGTCTGTGTGTCTGTGTGTGTGTCTGTCTGTCTGTGTGTCTGTCTGTCTGTTTGTCTGTCATGACGTACCGTGGCAGTAATGTCATCTTTGTCTGTAGAGGTCTGTAGAGGTCTGTAGGTCTCTGTGGAGGTCTCTGTAGAGGTCTGTGGAGGTCTGTGGAGGTCTCTGTAGAGGTCTGGAGGTCTGTGGAGGTCTGTAGAGGTCTCCGTAGAGGTCTGTGGAGGTCTGTAGAGGTCTCCGTAGAGGTCTGTGGAGGTCTGTAGGTCTCTGTGGAGGTCTGTAGAGGTCTGTGGAGGTCTGTGGAGGTCTGTAGAGGTCTGTGGAGGTCTGTAGAGGTCTGTGGAGGTCTGTGGAGGTCTGTAGAGGTCTGTGGAGGTCTGTGGAGGTCTGTAGATGTCTGTGGAGGTCTGTAGGTCTCTGTAGAGGTCTGTAGAGGTCTGTAGGTCTCTGTAGAGGTCTGTGGAGGTCTGTAGGTCTCTGTGGAGGTCTGTGGAGGTCTGTAGAGGTCTGTGGAGGTCTGTAGAGGTCTGTAGAGGTCTGTGGAGGTCTGTAGAGGTCTGTGGAGGTCTGTGGAGGTCTGTAGATGTCTGTGGAGGTCTGTAGGTCTCTGTAGAGGTCTGTAGAGGTCTGTAGGTCTCTGTAGAGGTCTGTAGAGGTCTGTAGGTCTCTGTAGAGGTCTGTAGGTCTCTGTAGAGGTCTGTAGAGGTCTGTAGGTCTCTGTAGAGGTCTGTAGGTCTCTGTAGAGGTCTGTGGAGGTCTGTAGAGGTCTGTAGGTCTCTGTAGAGGTCTGTAGAGGTCTGTAGGTCTCTGTAGAGGTCTGTGGAGGTCTGTAGAGGTCTGTAGGTCTCTGTAGAGGTCTGTGGAGGTCTGTAGAGGTCTGTAGGTCTCTGTAGAGGTCTGTAGGTCTCTGTGGAGGTCTGTAGAGGTCTGTAGGTCTCTGTAGAGGTCTGTAGGTCTCTGTAGAGGTCTGTAGAGGTCTGTAGAGGTCTGTAGGTCTCTGTGGAGGTCTGTGGACATTTGTTTGTTCGTTTGAGGCAGTTTGAGTTTTACAGACTGAAGCTTTGAGTGAAGTTCCTCAGGTAGACGTCATCTCAGACACAAAGCATTGTGGGTTGATTTTCTTGTTTCAGACGTGGTCTTCAGACAGACCGGGCGGTTCTGTCACCGGGCGGTTCTGGATCACAGGTCTGTGGGTGTGAAGCAGGAAGTCTCAAAGATCAGCAGGTTCTTTAGGTTCTTCAGCAGAACGTTGTCGTCATGGCGTCCATGTGCAGAGCAGTGATGACATCATGATCCTCATCCTGATGTTCCAACACAGCCGGGCCGGTTCTTCTTCAGTCTGTTGGACGGGCTGGTTTAAACCGGATCAGGATCAGGATGTTGTTGGAGCTGTCAGGTGATGAGACAGTCCACATGTGGACTTTGACCCACGAGACCAAAAACCACTTCTCAAGATCATCGAGGAGACGGCTGAGGACGACAGGAGGAGCTTTATTTTGAAAGTCTGACAGGATGTATGTATGTGTGAGTTTGATGACGAGGATTGGACTGGACTGATACCAGAACCACCAGAACACGACGGGGTCAGCTGATCAGCCACAGATGACCCGACTCAGCGTTTATCTGTATGACCTGTTTGTCATACGGATACACACACACACACACACACACACACACACACACACACACACACACACACACACTCAGGATGAGCTGAGACACAGGCAGGAAACAATCAGCTGACACTCACTTCCTCCCTCGACGCCTCCTGACCTCTGACAGCTGTGTGTGTGCGTGTGTGTGTGTGTGTGTGTGTGTGTGTGTGTGTGTGTGTGTGTGTGTGTGAGGTCAGAATAAATCAATAAAATCCCATCAGACGCTCCATGTTGGATCAGAACCCTGTTTGGACCTCTTGGTGTTGGACCGCTCTCATCATCATCGTCCTGTTGAGGGAACTGATGTTGGGGACAGTTATTCTGACCGGACCGGTTCTTCAGTGTCGGGCTGTGTTCGGATCAGCGCCGTCATCTGGAGCAGCAGCAGGATCAGCATACGGAGAGTTACCTGCAGCAGGTGAACGCTGATGTTCACGTCAGTCTTCATCTGTTCTCCTCCAGAGGCCGGACCAGATGGGATCTGTAATCCCTTCAGCAGGTTCTGGTTCTGCCCGGGTCTCCTCCCAAAGGAAGGAGCCCAGGAGGATCCTGATCATAGCCCTGACCCACTTTAGGAGCAGCTCTGAGTCCAGAACCCTCCAGAGGAAACCGCTCCAGTCTGAGAGCTCCTTCTTTCAGTTCTGGCCCAAAGCTCACCGTGACTGTTGGACCGGTTCGGCCCGCTCAGCACAGTTTGGGTGAGCTCAGCTCGGCTCAGCTCGGCTCAGCTCGGCTTGGCTCAGCTCGGCTTGGCTCGGTCAGCATCCTTCTAAAAATCAGGAGATGTTTTGGAGAAACTAAGTGAGCTCACGTGGATCTGCTGCTGAACAGAACATGTGTGTTCTGTGTTCAAGGTTCAGGGTCAAACACATGTATGAACGAGTGTGTGTGTGTGTGTGTGTGTGTGTGTGTGTGTGTGTGTGTGTGTGGCATCCCTGCAGCTGTTGAGCCATAGAAATACTTTATGAAGCAGCGGGGACACGAGGACTGACTGTATGTACTGAGTGTGTTCAGGGCGGAGTCAACAGAACTTTTGGTCCTGTAAAGTCCAGACCCGGCTTGTCTCTGTGCGTTTCTGTCTGGACGTATAAACACAGTTTGTCCGGCGCTGCTCAGGAATGTAAAGTACTCTGATTTGTAGTTAATGAGTTGTGAAAACGGCGGTTTGCTCCTTTAAACTGAGACGCTCAGACGTGTTTAATCGGTCTCTTTTGTTCTGGTCCGTTTGGACTTCACCTCTCAGGCGTCCACGTCTCTGTTTAAACCATTAAAGATGAAGTGAAGTGTGTTCGGCCTGAGATCTTATCCTGACAAATATTTAGCTTCACTAATCATAACATGTTCAGACGAACAGGAGAGACTGAGCAGACACGCTGAGCCTGAACCAGACGGCACCGGGCCGGGCCGGGCCGGGCCTTTTACAGATTGAGCCTGGTTTGAAAGTAAAAAGCTTCGTGTTGTATCGACGTGGAGCACTTTAAGATCCAGTTTCATCACTTATTTTGTAACATGAGCGAATAAAGAGCACCAACACCGACAGCACAGGCGCTCCTTCTGCTGCTGAAGAGTCGAGGCGCTTTAGTGGAGCTCTGAGCTCACAGCCCGGCTAACAGACTGAGCTAACAGCAGCTACAGCTGGCAGCAGTTCACAGACGTACGAGCATCAACATGACCTTAAATGTGAGCGGGAACATGAAGATATTTGAAGTGTGTGTTGTGTTTGAACAGAGCGTCTCTAACGTGTCCGTTAACGTGTCCGTTAACGTGTCACACAGCAGCACAGGGTTTCCCGCCTCGCTCTGGACCGACTTCACAGCGCCTCGTTAAGGCGTCGGATAAACGGGCTTCATTAGCCGCTAATGAAGCAGCAGAGCGTCTGTAGTTTGAAGAGTGAAGCTGCTGACGGACACGCTCAGACGTCTGAGCCAGCTCGGCCTCAGCTGGGACATAAAACATGTAATGCGTGAAGTTTAAAGGAGCACGTCGTGTTTTCATGTTTCAGCTCGTTTATCACAGCAGCCATGTCGGCCTCTAGCCCCTCCCTCTGGCAGTGATGTCACAGCAGCCATTTTACCTGTAGCAGTGAAGGTTCAGTCAGTCAGCTTCTCTTCTACGTGTTGTATTTCTGTGCTTTGGCGTGCGGACCGTGGACAGACTCTCTCTGTTTTTAGCCTCTCGCCAAATTACCAATTAACTGTCGCCTCCTTAATTTAATTCATTAGAGTCAGACCTCTCGTCCAATCACAGCGGACCAGTTAGCAACCGCTGGAATGTTTTAATGGAGACGACGACGTGAACGTTTACTGACCTGGAAGCAGCCGGTAAGAACAGAGAAACAGTCAGATACAGCCTGCTAACAGACGCTAACAGAAGCTAACTGCTTTGACTCTGCAGAGTCTTTATAAATTAGTACCTGTTGAACAGTTGAAATTAATTAATAAATTTTAAATTTAGTTTTTTCAAATGTGAAACAAAACCTTTGAGATTGAGATTTAACGTATCCGTAACCAGGCTAACGTTAGCTGAGGAGCTGTAAGTGAACAGACTTTCTCGCTAACGTGTGTTAGCTACAGATTGTTTCAGGCTAACGTTAGCTAATGTCAGCTAACGTTAGATAGCTGAGAAGCTGTAAGAGAACAGGTTGTATGTGGCTAACGTTTCAGCCCTCACAGTTTGGTGTTGTTGTCTCTCAACATAAGGTTCCGGTCCCCGGTGCGGACTCGGGTTAAAGGTTCCCGTCCTGACTCTTCCTCTGTTCCTCCTCAGTCGTCTCTCCTCCACTATATTTATCTCACAGTGCTTTTAATATTGCAGCAGTGTATTGACCACAGATAATTACTGTGCTCTCTGCTCTGAAGGATCTGTTTAACTCCCGTCTCACGTTCCTCTCAGCAGCGTTCATGCAGCTCGTGGCTGGACTGTGGATAGCGTTACTGTCAGGGCAGCCTTCAAACCGCCGCCAGCGGCGCCGCCGTCCTGCAGCATGAAATAAAAATGAGGCGAGCGTTGAATCATAAAGTTTTGAAAAGGTTGAAAAATGAAGGTCAGAGCTGGTTTCATTCATCACAGACTCTGCTGCTCCTGCTGACTCGCTGCTTTTCTTCTCCACATCACATTTTCATGACAAACGCCTCAAATATCCGTCTGATGCTCGCCGCCTGCTTCCTGCAGCTTTATTACATCTGCATGATACTTTGATTACTGTAAATATTGTCCCATCATGCATCACTCATCAGCCCCCGTTCACCGACATGTTCACGTCCATTAGCAGCGCTCGCGCTCTGATTCGTCCTTTAATGTTCCACATATAAACATGATGTAACCTGATTGGTCATGTGTTCCGTACGGACCAATCAGCACGCAGTCTGTGACTCCTCGTGACCTCGGAGGACGACATAAATTTAGTTTTCAGAGTGGACAGTCACGGGAAAATAAACTTTGTTTAGATTTTCTGCCTCACGAGTCGGTGATGTATGGAGAGGTCAGAGGTCAGCGAGCCGTCCAATGAATGGGCTTCCTGTCAGTTTGTTTGTTTTGAACCTAAAATAGGCCGAAAGGCTGGAAACACTGTAAAAAGTGTTGAGACGGATGTTGACTGGACTGCAGGCCACAATGTTAGTTTAATGTTAGTTTAACGTTAAACCAACATTAAACTAACTTTAGCTTAACGCTTAAAGTTAGTTTAACATTAAACTAAAGTTAGTTTAACGTTAAACTAAAGTTAGTTTAACGTTTGGTTTCGTCTGATTTTCTGTCTTTCCGCTCAGTTTTTGGTCTCCTCCGCCTCCTGATCAGAGCTGCTTTGATTGCGCTAAAAGAGGCTGAAAGGCTGCAGACGTATTAATGAATGTAACTTTACCTCCAGTCTGCCCCACAGAGCCAACATGGCCGCCGCTGTAACCGCTGTTTAGACGTGCGGCGTCTGGTTTCCATCAGCTGATCCATTAAATCAAAGGTCATGTGATTAACAGCTAATGAAATAACACTTTGATGGACTGATGATGGCGAGCGCCGCCTGTGTGGTCTGAGTCCTGCTTCATGCACACAAACACAGAGCAGCTAATGGAGCGTTGATGTGTCGGCTCGTTGCCACGGAGACGGTTGCTAACATCAACAACGTCCTGACAATCGCCGTCCGATGACATCACTTCACTTCACCTCCGTCTGAACGAGATACAACGTGTTCGTCTGTGAGCCAGCCAGGCTAACACTTTCCCTCTGTTTCCAGTCTTTATGCTAAGCTAACAGCAGTCACATGTGGAGCCGGTTAAAATGTGGCGAGTTGTTAGAGAGAAATAAACTTTGTGCTTCGTGTAAACAGTTTGACTTTGAATAAACTGTCACACAGAAGTCGTTTTCTTCTTCTCTGGTCTTAAATAAACGTCACGTCAGCGACAGCAGCAGCTCGACGCTCAGATTTCCAGACGGACAGTGAAGTCACAGGACAGGCGTGTTAGCGTGTTAGCGCTGTAGCTCCTAATAGCACAGTGAAGACAGTTTACAGTGGTTTGTAATTAGAGAGGCCGGCTGAGAAGACACAGTCAAATTAAAGTGCACCGCGGTTTACACTTCACTGTGTTTGTGTAATTACAGGAAGTGACACAACAATCAGACTGAATTAGATCAGAGTTATTGTTGCAGCAACACGACGCGTTTACAGACGATTTAAAGGTCAGGCTGTCGACTTTACATCCAGACATGTAACAGTAATGATTCATCATACACAGACCATTCAGAGTCAACTTACTGCCTCTGTCCAGAGCTTTCTACTGGAACTTCAAGCATCCTGCTGCTCCAGTCAAAAGAACTTTAGAACTTTATTAGAACTTTATTCACATTTTATTCACAATATATTTGCTGCTTTTCTCTCTGATGTCCTCCGACTGCTTCAACTCTCTTTATGATGGATACATAGCTTTAGCCTCACCACTCGCTAAAGTAACTAACCGCTAATTAACTGCTGCTAACTGAATCTGCCGTTAGCATGCTAACAGAACCGGGCTCAGCAGCCGGACCAGACCAGGTCGAGCAACAGCCTCTGAGACCAACAGGGAATAACGTTACAGTACCGAGGTGATTTACAGCCTTTATGATGGAAACATTGATAAGTAGTGAAGCGCTAACTGTGGTTAGCTCGGTCAGCCGTGAAGCTAACTGAACTGACTCAGCCCGGGATGCCAGGAGCCAAACCCGGCAAGAAAACCACCTCGGTAGGCTGCTGTATTCACTGTTAGACTGGACACTGCTGGTTCAGAGGTTCTGTTGCTGTATTCACTGTTAGACTGGACACTGCTGGTTCAGAGGTTCTGTTACTGTATTCACTGTTAGACTGGACACTGCTGGTTCAGAGGTTCTGTTACTGTATTCACTGTTAGACTGGACACTGCTGGTTCAGAGGTTCTGTTGCTGTATTCACTGTTAGACTGGACACTGCTGGTTCAGAGGTTCTGTTACTGTATTCACTGTTAGACTGGACACTGCTGGTTCAGAGGTTCTGTTGCTGTATTCACTGTTAGACTGGACACTGCTGGTTCAGAGGTTCTGTTCGGTCCGGCACTGGAAGGTAGATGCTGATGCGTAAATTGAACAGCGTTTTCTGAGTTTTGGATGTGCATTAAAGGTTCAGTGTGTTACGTGAGTCAAACACGTCCACGCCGGTTCAAACATTACTGCTGACGTCACCATCTTTGCGATGAATGTTTGAATTTTTTGTCCATTAGACGTCAAAATGTCTCTTCTGACCGGCCGTCCAATCGTTTTCAGTTCAGAGCTGAAAATGTTCGATCAGCTGATGTTTGAGCGCTGAGCTCTTTGTCTTTATCAGTGTCCAGCTCTCAGCTCGTTTCTCCTCCATCTCCTCCCTCCACCTCTTTATCGGACCACCCTGAAGCTCTCTCCACCCTGACCCACCCTGCAGCCTCTTCTACCAGGAAGCTGCAGCACAATGTGTCTTTGTTTGCTGTTTATTGGAGCCTGAGACTCAAACAGAGCCTCAGTCACAGAGATGGAGGGGTGAGGAGGGGTGAGGAGGGGTCACAGAGGGGGAGACGGATGCAGATGGAGGTGATGGACGGGGGAGGAGTCTGTGTGGATGGGGGTGCGTTGGTTTATGGCTCCTGGGATGGGTGGTGACAGAGCAGCTGGGTGGAGTTAGGATCATGTTAAACATACACATGATAATAATAATAATAAGATGTGATGATGCAGCACGTCTTCTGTCATTTCTGTCTGTGGTTCACTGTCATTGTTCTGTTTACATTTACACTGACAGACTGTCTGCAGACACTCAGACAACAAAGATTCATCTCCACGTCTATAAACAGAGTTTTCTAATGATAAGTCACGTATGAATAAAAAGTCTGTCACACTTGTGATAAATATTAGAACACAGATCTGACTGGACCGACCTGAGAATCACCTGCTGAATAAACCAACCTGAGCGTGAAGCGTCACAGTCCGTGATGACGCGTGTACGAAACATCCAGCAGAGCAGCAACACGTCTCTTTATTACTTTAAAATAAAACTTCATTTCAGCCTCAAACACTGATGCTGTGTGTCAGACTCTTCTTCTGTCTTTGAGGTTCGTTTGATCGAAACATATTCAGCAGAAATCTGAGCTGAAAGTGATTTTCTTTGGCGCTGTACAAACGATGATTATTTAAGAGAGTTAATGTTCCATGAAATAATAATCTGCTGTACAGACGAGCAAATATTGGAACGGCTGTTTAATTTAGTTAAAGTTTGTTAATTTTGTCTCAGAAGTCTGGAGAAGAAGCAGGAAAGATGATTGAGTTCATGTTTATTCAGAGTTTGAATGTTTCTGTTTGTAAATGAGTTCATGATGTCTCGTTAGAGCGTCGTTATACGGAAGACACGAGAAAGACTTTCATTCATTCATTCATGTTAACTGGTTTAACGACAATGAATGATGAACTTTGGCTGACACCGGACGTCATCACAGTTTGGATGGGTCATGTTTCAGTGTAATCATTATTATTATTATCAGAAGAGGTTCTCGAGATGTTTCAGGCGGTCTCGTGGTCGTCATGACGGTTTGTAAGAGCCTTCAAGGGTCGATATTGGTGTGTGTGTTATCCCATATCCAACAATATATTAATTAATCTGTGTAATTACAGCAGATTAAGTTGAATCTCATCTAAATTTAAGAAAGCAGCTTGTGCATATCAGTGTCATACATGTGTCATATGTGTAAATCCACATAAAACATCCATGTTCATTCCACCACCACACACTGAATTTTCCGTCTATAATCACTGTTCAAAAATCGCGTATCCGTCGGGCTCGAGTGGCCTCTCTGGTCTGAATGATACAACATGAACGCGGCGTTAGCATAGGTTAGCATGTAGCTTTTCTGGCCCTCACACACACACACACACACACAGACAGTCTGTGGTTTACAGGGTGATGGATGGTCGAGTGAAATCGTAGTCCAGTTAAAGAAACTCGATCCGTCTCCTCTGTCTGCCCAGCTGTCTGTTGTCTGCACACACACCGTCACGTTTCCATCACTTCAGAGGACGCTACGTTGACTTACATTCATTTCTGTCAGACTAACCTTCATCTAACCTTCTCCTAACCTTCACCTAACTGTCTCCTAACCTTAACCCAAGCCTTCGCCCTGACATTTAATGATTTTCTTTATGGGGACCTGAGTTTTGTCCCCCAAAGGACAGCAGGTCCTCACAATGTGACTGTTGTATGTGACTTATGTCCCCACATCATGCATAAGACGTGTCTGCACACACACACTCTTTCTCTGGTCCATCTGTCGACCTCTCCTCTCCGGGCTCCCCCTCAGCTCAGCAGGCTAATTAACTAATGTGCTGATCTTTCACTGCCTCTTTGTGTTCATGAGTGAGTGTGTGTTTCTGAGTGTGTGTGTGTGTCACAGGGTTAATTGTTGCACTCGGCTTGCCGTACCTCGGTGCTGCCGTAGTAAAAACTTTATTATCCGTCCTTTCAGAGAGCGTCCTCGCCTCCATGTTTCTGTGGCTGTGACACTTGAAGAGTTAATCTGAGCTCAGCAGTCACCACGTGGACGGTTTCTACCCGTCAAAGCACTTTGTTCTTCTTCAGATGTATTAATGAAGCTGCTGCTGGGAGCAGCTCAGACCTCCACTGAAGTCTTCTTCCATTCATTGTGTAAATTACAAACTGACGGCGTAATTAACGAGACGCAGCAGTTTGTTTGAGAGGACGCGTGACGGCTGTCAGTTTGTGTTTCTAATCAAACTGTTCAAAATCAGTTAACGACGCTTCACAAAGAAAAACTGAAGAACACTTTGTCTCCTTATAGACGTTCTCTTGGATGTTCTCTTGGACGTTCTCTTGGATGTTCTCTTGGACGTTCTCCTGGACGTTCTCCTGGACGTTCTCCTGGACGTTCTCCTGGACGTTCTCTTGGACGTTCTCCTGCATCATGTTCTCGTACAAACAGCAGTTTAAGCTAGCAGTTTCCCCCTGCTTCCAGTCTTTGTGCAGCTGTCTGTTTGGCGGACATTTTTCCGTCAGTTTGTTGACACTTGTAGTTCTTGTGAACGTCGAGGTCACGTGTCACGTATGTGATGGATGGGGGAGATGGAAAGTTTCCACTGTTTGTGTGTAATGACAGGTTAAACACAGCGAGCTATGAGCGGTTTGACGTTTGTTTGCAGAGCTGCAGAAGTAACGTACAGTGTGTGTTAGTGTGTGTTAGTGTGTGTTTGTTATAATGAGTGACCCTGAACGCAGCATCAAGATAAAAACCTGACAGCAGACGAGAAGTGACAGTGAACGCAGCTCTGACGGAGGACGACCTGATCTTTGTTTGTTTCCACATCCACTTTCTCAGATTCTGTTATTGATTCAAACGTCTGAGCTGAACACCAGAAGCACGATATGAAGCCGCTACAGTCGAGGGTTCAATTCCCAGCGGGGTGCCCACGCCGCGAACACACACACACGCAGACACGCAGACACGCAGGAGGCATTTTAATGCAAAACCTGCAGCCGACGACCAGAAACAACGACGAGGAGGAAAGCCTCCATTTTGTGTCGTTCACGGCACGACTGGAGAGATTAGGATTAAACCGACGATTCGCAGAGAAACATTATGGATGCTGTGTGTGTGTGTGTGTGTGTGTGTGTGTGTGTGTGTGTGTGTGTGTAATCAGACCTGTCAGTCAAACGTAAACGGAGTAGAAATGGCTGCCAGGATGAGAGTGAAGTTTCCATCGAGCTCAGTGTTACTGGAGCTGCTGAAGCTTTATGAGAGAATCAGTGAGAAGACAGACGGAAACAGATCGATACCACACTCACACACACACACACACACACACTCACTCACACACACACACACACACACACACACACACACACACACTCTCTCTCAGATAATCTCTACTCTCGCTGCTTTCAGGTGAATCTTATGATAGAGAGCTTCTTATAAATAAGTGTCCTCGTCAGACTGAAGGTGAAGGACAGAGTGCAGGAGTCAGACTGAACATGAACGCTGCAGCAGATTATTCAACCTGATTTCAATAAATCACAAAGCAAATTCTCTCTCTTCTCCTCTGCCATTATGTCCAGAGAGGCTGCTGAGCCCGGTTACACTGCATGAGGTAAAATCAACAAATGGCTGACATCCACTACAACAGAGTCCAAAGTCAAAGCTAACGTTACTGCTAACATGTCAGATATTTTGTCATGTTGTGGTTTAGCATATTTTGATACTATAGCTAGCTAGTAATTTGTCCAAGAAAGCTAACGTAACAAAACCCAGCCTTGGGTAGAAACATCGTCCAGACTCTGGCCTGAAGGTGTCTGTGTTGTCGTCAGTTACATGCGGCGTCGTTAACATTAGCTTGATGTTTGCTAATGTTATCACGAAAAAACACTCTGGGTGGATGTGTTATTTATAGCTTTCCAAATGAGCTTAGCAGCTAACGTGATCCGTGGTACTCCGGTCTGATCCAGCTCCTGTTCTGGCACGACACCGGCTCCGCTCCCCGTCAGCATTCTGGGCCTGTAAACTTCTTCTTCTTCTTCTTCTTCTTCTTCTTCTTCTTCTTGGTACAAACACTAACACTCTCCCGGTGCTCTGAGCTCACAGTCCGGGCAGCACGGCTAACAAACTGAGCTAACATTAGCTAACTAACATGACTTATTATGTTGTCATGTTCCTGTAGCTAACTGTCTCTCTCTCTGTCTGTCTCTCTACAGTCATGACCGATTGAAGCTGACTCTTCATCAGACCTGCAGTCAGCTCTTCTCTCCTCCTCCTCCCCTCCTCTCCTCCTCCATCCCTCCATCCTCTCCTCCTCCTCCTCCTCCTCCTCCTCCTCTCTCTATCCACCATGCTCCCCTCCTCCTCTTCCTCTATTCTCCTCTCCCTCCTCCTCCTCGCCACCCCCCTCCTCTCCGCCCCGGCTGTTCCTTCCCCTCCCTCCGTGGCGTCGGGTCGGGTGGTGTACCGAGCGTTCGACACCTCCCTCACCCACCTGACGGTCCACCGGAGGACGGGCGTGGTGTTCGTCGGCGCCGTCAACCGAGTGCTGAAGCTGTCGGCCAATCTGACGGAACTGAGGAGTCACATGACCGGACCTGTGGAGGACAACGCCAAGTGTTACCCTCCGCCCAGCGTCAGGGCCTGCGCCCACAGGTCGGTACACCTGTCTGTCCTCACACCTGTCTGTCTGTCTTTGTGCTGACTCACCTGTCTTCCTGTCTAACACTCACCTGTCTGTCTGCCCTCAGGCTAGAGTCGTCAGATAACGTGAATAAGCTCTTACTGGTGGATTATACTGGGAACAGACTGGTGGCGTGCGGCTCCATCTGGCAGGGCGTCTGTCAGTTCCTCAAACTGGACGACCTCTTCAAACTGGGAGAGCCGCATCATCGCAAAGAGCACTACCTGTCCGGAGCCAGAGAGGCTGATGGGATGGCAGGTAAGCTAACTGCTAACCCAGGATAACGTTACATGCTGGGATGGTCATAAAAGCTAATTGTTAACAAGCTAACGTTACTTCTGAAACAGAATAAACATGCCACAGTGGTTATGCTAACTGTGTTTTGTCTTTGAGATTATAACGAAGCTATTTCTTCCCTGTTTTATTTGTTGGTCCTGGGTGTGTTTAGCTTAGCTTAGCACAAAGACCTTTGCTAATACCTCAACATAGCTGAACAGGATGAATTGCTGACTAGCTTGTTAGCTAACAAGATGCAACAGCCTTGAAGTTGTTAACAGTCATATTTCTTCACCTTTGGTGGAGTTACGCTAACGGTTTCCCCCTACTTTCACCCTTTGTGCTAAGCTAAGCTAAACGTATCCTGTTAGTTTGACAGTAGTTAATGGTTCTGATGAAATAACCACTGGTTAAGGTGACTTATGTTTCCTGATGGTCCAAACAGTGATCACACTTGTTAAAGAATGAGCAGTTTGTCATTATTCAGTTAGTTTTTATGAATCGTGTCATGAACACAGTTCTGTTTGTACAGTCGGAGCTGTCTGCTGTCTGTTCGCTGCAGGTTTACACTCCGAGGTGTTGAGCAGATGTTTTGCTGCTATCATGTCAGAGTTTTTGGTAATTTTGATGCCAGAACAGAGAAACAAAGCTGTCGTGTTTCCTCTCAACCTGCAGGTGTCAATCATGTGTCAGGGCGTCAAAGTGTTTTGTAGGTTTTTGTTCTAAATCAGCTGCCGTAGTTTTTTTAGTTTGAACAAAAAAATGGATGAAGACTGTCGATGACTGACAACCACACTGTGTCAACACAGCTCATAGCAGAGCTCTGTCATATATGAGGATTACTTAAATATTAACAAACAGTGCGTTTTTGGTGCTTTCTGGGATCCAGGTGAAGTCAGCAGGTGCAGGACACGATATGTGGTGCTGCTATTCTCACTTTTCTTTCACCTTTGAGCCCAAATATACTTTCAGAGTCCATGTGGAGCATCAGCATGTATGACTGTACGCACCAACAGACACGTCAGACGTGTTGGCTCCAGTTCACACGCACAGGCTGAAGCTGTTAGGTGGCCCAAAGTGGGTCGTTAAGGTCACCTGTGGGTCGTTAAGGTCACCTGTGGGTCCTTAAGGTCACCTGTGGTTCGTTAAGGTCACCTGTGGTTTGTTAAGGTCACCTGTGGTTCGTTAAGGTCACCTGTGGGTCGTTAAGGTCACCTGTGGTTCGTTAAGGTCACCTGTGGGTCGTTAAGGTCACCCTGCCCTCATGTGAGCCGTTAAGGTCACATGGTGTAGATGGTTGTTGAACTGCCTGGAAAAGGATTTCAGGACTGAAATTGTCTTCAAGACAGTCCTGAAGTTTTTATGTTTTTTTTATTGTGTACATCCAATCATGAGCAGCCACAGTGCTGCTGAGACTTGAAAGAACCTGGAACTTGGATTTCGTATCACTCAAGTGTAAACGTGGCGTGAAGTCGCCCGTTGTTAGTGGACAGTATTTTGAACCTTTGAATTTGGCATCTTGTTTGGAGCCGTACATACGTTGGGCTCTCGGTCTTGATCGTGGTCCGACCTGGTCACGAATGTTCTCGTTTTCCAGATAAACAGGGACTAAAATCGCTTGTTAAATTCCCGCTATAGAAAAAAGGTTGTATGTTCCTGATTGGTTCATTCAGATGGAGGGCGTGTTCATGTTGATGATGTCACCTGTAAGTGTCATGAATGTGCTCTTCCTCCTCTCCAGGTGTGGTTGTTGGTGAGGACGACTGGACGGCTGACCCAAAGAGGAAGAAGCCGTTGAAGGGTGGCAGTCGCCTGTTCATCGGCGCCGCCATCGATGGGAAGTCGGAGTACTTCCCCACGCTGTCCAGCAGGAAGCTGGTGGCAGACGAGGAGAGCGTCAACATGTTCTCGCTGGTCTACCAGGACGAGTTTGTCTCCTCGCAGATCAAGATCCCGTCAGACACGCTGTCCCTCTACCCGGCCTTTGACATCTACTACGTCTACGGCTTCTCCAGCCGCACCTACGTCTACTTCCTGACCCTGCAGCTGGACACGCAGCTGACGCAGATGGACGCCGGCGGTGAGAAGTTCTTCACCTCAAAGATCGTCCGGATGTGCTCCAACGACACAGAGTTCTACTCGTACGTGGAGTTTCCTCTGGGCTGCACCAAAGACGGCGTCGAGTACCGACTGGTTCAGGCCGCCTACAAACAGAAACCAGGGCGGCGGCTCGCCCACGCGCTCGGCCTGTCCGAGGACGACGACGTCCTCTTCGTCGTCTTCTCACAGGTGATTTACCTTCAACATCTTACTGTGAGCAAGTGCCTTGCTTCAGGGTTTGAACCAGCACCTCTCAGACTGTGTTTCTTGGTGTTTTCAGGGTCAGAAGAATCGCTCTAACCCTCCCAGAGAGACCGTCCTCTGTCTGTTCACCCTCCACGACATCAACCTGGCCATGAGAGAGAGGATTCGCTCCTGTTACCGCGGGGAGGGACGACTCTCGTTACCGTGGTTACTCAACAAGGAGCTGCCCTGCATCCACACGGTGAGAAAACGTTTGAGTTCAGTCTGTTTGTGAACCACAAAGAGCATCAGCGTCTACCTTCCAGTAAACACGGCGGGACCAAACACAACCTCTGAACCAGCAGTGTCCAGTCTAACAGTGAATACAGTAACAGAACCTCTGAACCAGCAGTGTCCAGTCTAACAGTGAATACAGTAACAGAACCTCTGAACCAGCAGTGTCCAGTCTAACAGTGAATACAGCAACAGAACCTCTGAACCAGCAGTGTCCAGTCTAACAGTGAATACAGTAACAGAACCTCTGAACCAGCAGTGTCCAGTCTAACAGTGAATACAGTAACAGAACCTCTGAACCAGCAGTGTCCAGTCTAACAGTGAATACAGTAACAGAACCTCTGAACCAGCAGTGTCCAGTCTAACAGTGAATACAGTAACAGAACCTCTGAACCAGCAGTGTCCAGTCTAACAGTGAATACAGCAACAGAACCTCTGAACCAGCAGTGTCCAGTCTAACAGTGAATACAGTAACAGAACCTCTGAACCAGCAGTGTCCAGTCTAACAGTGAATACAGCAACAGAACCTCTGAACCAGCAGTGTCCAGTCTAACAGGGAATACAGTAACAGAACCTCTGAACCAGCAGTGTCCAGTCTAACAGTGAATACAGTAACAGAACCTCTGAACCAGCAGTGTCCAGTCTAACAGTGAATACAGCAACAGAACCTCTGAACCAGCAGTGTCCAGTCTAACAGTGAACACAGCAGCCTACCGAGGTGGTTTTCTTGCCGGGTTTGGCTCCTGGCATCCCGGGCTGATTCAGTTCAGTTAGCTACATGGCTGACCGAGCTAACAACAGTTAGCGCTTCACTACTTATCAATGTTTCCATCATAAAGGCTGTAAATCACCTCGGTACTGTAACGTTATTCCCTGTTGGTCTCAGAGGCTGTTGCTCGAACCTGGTCCACCTGCTGAGCCCGGTTCTGTTGCTGCTAATGGCAGATTCAGTTAGCAGCAGCTAATTTAGCAGTTAGCTACTTTAGCGAGTGGTGAGGCTAAAGCTATCTGTGATGTGATGCTATGTGTGATTAGCTCGCTCAGTCTAATCTCAGGTGGTGATCAACATGTTGGTGTAATGATAGATAACTGTAAAGGTGCACAGGTGTTGAACACTCGTCAGGTGTGTTAGTGAATCAGTTGTTAACGTTCACGTCGTGCAGCTACAGCCGCTAAACGAGGAGCAGCTCGTCTTTCTGTCTCACTTTCTTCAATTCTTTGTTCGTTTTCCACCGAGAATACCGAACATCATCAGGCCAGAGGCTGCCCTGAGGCTGCAACACACACACACACACACACACACACACACACACACACACACACACACCTTTGCTGTCTGTCTGTCTGCAGCGGGGTTATTTCAGGTCAGGGGTAGACGATGTTCTTATTCATGGTGGTAATGGCCTGCAGTGGTAACCATGGCAACCGGGCAGGGAATCCCGCCAGGATCCGAGTCCGGGGGCCGGGTTTGGGTTTGGGAAAGGGAGGGGGAGGGGCTGTGGGGTTGCCCACGGCAACCAACCATCTGACCGACTAACTAACCAACCAATCACAGCTAATCAGACACAGACTGACCACAGTGATGAAATATGAGCTAATGACCCGTGTGTGTGTGTGTGTTACTGTGTGTGTGTGTGTGTGTGTTACTGTGTGTGTGTGTGTGTGTGTGTGTTACTGTGTGTGTGTGTGTGTGTGTGTGTGTTACTGTGTGTGTGTGTGTGTTACTCTGTGTGTGTGTGTGTGTGTTACTGTGTGTGTGTGTGTTACTCTGTGTGTGTGTGTGTGTGTTACTCTGTGTGTGTGTGTGTGTGTGTTACTGTATGTGTGTGAGAGAGAGAGATGAAGGAGGCGGGGCCAGTGTGTCCACGCTCTGACCTCATTCTTTTATCAAAAACAGTGGGGTGTGTGTGTGTGTGTGTGTGTGTGTGTAGGTGTGTGTGTGTAGGTGTGTGTGTGTGTGTGTGTGTGTGTGTGTGTGTGTGTGTGTGTGTGTGATGTAAAATGTTTGTGTGTTTCTTGTTTTTCATTAAGCGTCACCAGCAGGTCGCCTGTCTGCACGACGTGTAACAATCTGTCCTGTGTGTGTGTTCAGGTGTGTGTGTTCAGGTGTGTGTGTGTGTCCTTGTTGAACCGTGTCACCTCCCGTGAGTCAGAACATGTTTCCGTGTCGTTCATCACTGAGAGTAACATGATGAACGTCCTCACACAGAGTAATGAGTACTCAGAGTAATCAGATTACTCTGCCTGCAGCAGCTGAACATTGTTTCAACATGAGCGAGTCTTAAATCTGTCAGGCTGGTCCGGTTCACTGCTTCAGTTCTGGACTGGCTCCGGTCCAGATACCAGCTCCAACCACAGGCCAAGTCCACGCCTGCTGCCCCAAATTCTACTGTGTCTTTACTGCACTCTGTGTGTCTTTACTGTGTGTCTTTACTGTGTGTCTTTACTGCACTCTACTGTGTGTCTTTACTGCACTCTACTGTGTGTCTTTACTGTGTGTCTTTACTGCACTCTACTGTGTGTCTTTACTGCACTCTACTGTGTGTCTTTACTGTGTGTCTTTACTGCACTCTACTGTGTGTCTTTACTGTGTGTCTTTACTGTGTGTCTTTACTGTGTGTCTTTACTGTACTCTACTGTGTTTTCGTCGCTCTGTTTTCTGGCCGTGGTCTCCTCAGTTCAGTTTTTGGTTCATCTGTCGCTAAAATAGATTCACTGAGTTTCGACTGTATCAAATCAAATCAAATCAAATTTTATTTGTATAGCCCAAATTCACAAAACACATTTTGCCTCAGAGGGCTTTACAATCTGTACAAGGAGTGACACCCTCTGTCCTCAGACCCTCTGTCCTTAGACCCTCTGTCCTCAGACCCTCTGTCCTTAGACCCTCTGTCCTCAGACCCTCTGTCCTCAGACCCTCTGTCCTTAGACCCTCTGTCCTTACACCCTCTGTCCTTAGACCCTCTGTCCTTACACCCTCTGTCCTTAGACCCTCCGTCCTTAGACCCTCTGTCCTCAGACCCTCTGTCCTTAGACCCTCTGTCCTTACACCCTCTGTCCTTAGACCCTCTGTCCTCAGACCCTCTGTCCTTACACCCTCTGTCCTTAGACCCTCTGTCCTCAGACCCTCTGTCCTTAGACCCTCTGTCCTTACACCCTCTGTCCTTAGACCCTCTGTCCTCAGACCCTCTGTCCACCCCCTGTCCTTAGACCCTCTGTCCTTAGACCCTCTGTCCTTAGACCCTCCGTCCTTAGACCCTCTGTCCTCAGACCCTCTGTCCTTAGACCCTCTGTCCTTACACCCTCTGTCCTTAGACCCTCTGTCCTTACACCCTCTGTCCTTAGACCCTCTGTCCTTAGACCCTCTATCCTCAGACCCTCTGTCCTTAGACCCTCTGTCCTTACACCCTCTGTCCTTAGACCCTCTGTCCTTAGACCCTCCGTCCTTACACCCTCTGTCCTTAGACCCTCTGTCCTCAGACCCTCTGTCCTCAGACCCTCTGTCCTTACACCCTCTGTCCTTAGACCCTCTGTCCTTAGACCCTCTGTCCTTACACCCTCTGTCCTCAGACCCTCTGTCCTCAGACCCTCTGTCCTTACACCCTCTGTCCTTAGACCCTCTGTCCTTAGACCCTCGGTTCGAGTGAGGAAAAACTTGCCCACAAAAACCCTTTTAACAGGAAAAAAGGTGGAAGAAACCTCAGGAAGAGCCACAGAGGAGGGATCCCTCTCCCAGGACGGACAGACGTGCAATAGATGTCACATGTACAGAACAAATCAACAGAGACATATTGTACAATTACAATGAATGATAAAATGATTACAGTATACAGAGTACACAGAGATATGGTAACAATAATGACAGTAATAATATAAGTAGTGGACGTCGTGCAGGACCACAGCACCAGCCACGATCCATGAGAACCTGCTGGACGAGAGAGCACAGAAACTCCGGGGAAGAAGTTCAGTTGGTAACATGCATTAACATGCATCAGTTGTGTCTTTACTCTTCTCGTCGTATGAAGCAGCTTGTCGTGTTTCACCAGGTGACAAACATCTGCATCAGCTGTCACTAATTAAAGTTGTGTGTGAGCCGCTCAGCTTTCATTCATATCAGATCAATAATCTGAACTGATAGCTGTTTTATCAGTGAGATTCATATTTAATCAACGTTCATGGAAACAGAAGATCTGACTGCAGATCAGCAGAAACCAAACAGAGATCAGACTTCATTCTTTTTGTCTGTCTGTCCTCCATCTGTCTAACGGACACGCATTGTCGGAGTATCTGTGAACGTATGAGTGTCATTGTACTGTTTCTAAAGACAGATAATGTTACGAGAACGGGACGTTCACTCAGTAACAAACGACACAAACGTTTTAAATAGACTGAAATTCACAAATCAGCTGATCGGAGTCCTCAGAAGTCCAGATAAACTAACATCGGCCTGAACCCGCTAATGACAGGGTGTTAGCTAACCTCTGTGTGTGTGTGTGTGTGTGTGTACCCTGTAATAACCCGCTCCGCCCTGTTTCTATACACTCACACATATGAAACACGACTACAGACGACCTCACTGACATTTAAATCAGTCAGTTTGTCTATGTTACCATGTGGGGACCGTGGTCCCGGTACAACAGTCCGAGCCTGTTTGAGCTGCTTCTTTGTTCAACGTCCAGAAATATTTGGACAGTGACATAAGTTTTATAAATCTGGCTCTGCATGCCTGTGTTGTAGTCAAGACCAGACTGAGACTGAGACAAGACCAACACCAGACAGTACGGAGCAAACTTAGGTAGTTTAGCTAACATGTAGCTAATATTCACCAAATCTGTTTGAGGGCCGACGTCTCACAGATGTGATGTTACCGTGATGTTACCGTGATGTTACCGTGATGTTAAAGTGTGTTCTTACTGACCCTGAACTAAACGTTGTCATAAACACCCATCCTACATATTGAGAGTCAAACAGTCAAAGTACTGACTGTACAGACGTTAGCTGTGAGCTAGCTTTCAGTCAGCGACATATAAAATGTTCAAACTCTCCAGCAGCAACTTTTTTCCCAGAAGCAGATTTTTATATTTTTGTTTTGAGTTTTTTTCTTGTCATAGATTTGAAATGCAGCGTCCTCTAAAATGAGCTCTGTTTACAGTATATGACAGTCTGTGTTTTTTTCTGCAATAACTGGAATGTGATAAAAACCCAGCAGAGTTTCTTTATGAAAAACTCGTCAATGAGATGAAGTGTGTTTTTAATGACTTCATGTTGTGTTCTGTGCATTTTATTTTACTCATTCTGTTTTTATATTAGCTCGAGGAAACAGGACAGACTGATGTTAGCATGGCTTCAGCAGTCTGTTAGTCCTTTCTTCAGTCTGTCTCCGTAACGGCTCCGTAACATCTCCGTCCTCTCTCAACAGCCGAAGCAGATCGGAGATGATTTCTGTGGTCTGGTGTTGAACCAGCCGCTCGGAGGCCTGAGAGTCATCGAGGGCTCTCCGCTGTACGAGGACCGGACCGAGGGAATGGGCGCCGTGGCTGCCTACACCTACGGAGAACATACGGTGGTGTTCGTGGGAACCCGGAGCGGACAGCTGAAGAAGGTAGGACGGAGGGGGGGATGGAGGGATGGAGGGATGATGGAGGGATGGAGGGATGGAGGGATGGATGGATGATGGAGGGATGGACAGATGATGGAGGGATGGAGGGATGGACGGATGGAGGGATGGACGGATGATGGAGGGATGGAGGGATGGACGGATGATGGAGGGAAGGATGGATGGAGGGATGGACGGATGATGGAGGGATGGATGATGGATGGAGGGATGGATGATGGATGAAGGGATGGACAGATGGAGGGATGGATGATGGATGGAGGGATGGATGGATGATGGAGGGATGGACAGATGATGGAGGGATGGACAGATGGAGGGATGGATGATGGATGGAGGGATGGATGGATGATGGAGGGATGGACAGATGGAGGGATGGATGATGGAGGG
Source organism: Sciaenops ocellatus (assembly GCA_033000465.1). Taxonomy (NCBI): domain Eukaryota; kingdom Metazoa; phylum Chordata; class Actinopteri; family Sciaenidae; genus Sciaenops; species Sciaenops ocellatus. The sequence continues at coordinate 670,657 of CP136883.1, read as the reverse complement.
ATGGATGATGGATGGAGGGATGGATGGATGATGGAGGGATGGACAGATGATAAAGGGATGGATGGATGATGGAGGGATGGACAGATGATGGAGGGATGGATGGGTGATGGAGATGTTGCTGGTTGATTTGTTGATTCTGCTGTTTGCTGTTTTTGGGCTGCTGTGAAAGAAGAAAGGATTTTTTGTTTTGTTGAGTTAATTTTTCTGTTAAAAGAGTTTTTGCTGCTGAATGTTTTAAATGTTTTAAATGTTTTAAATGTTTTAAATGTTTTAAAATGTACGACAGGTCCTAAGTATCAGACAGACAGACAGGCAGACATGCAGACAGGCATGCAGACAGACAGACAGACAGACAGGCAGCGATGGCGTCCTCGCCTGAAGCTGTAAAGTTGTCTCACACTCTCTCTGTCAGAGAAATGTCCCACTTAGCAGCACAGAGTCTGTTCAGTGTCTGTTTGGATAAAGACTCGACGTCTGCCTGCAGGACAGTCTCACAGACTGACAGACACAGACTCAGTCTCACAGACTCAGTCTCACAGACTCTGACCTCTCAGGAGGATTCAGCACAGACACACATTTAACCAGAGTGTGAATAAAACACACACAGTCAGAACTTAACCAGTCTTCATCGTCTTGAACATGTTTACTGTCCACAAACAGCGAACACTGCTGTGTTAAAGCTGGTGTTAAAGTCTTACTTACTGAAAACTTACAAAAACTTGAATCTGAAGAAGTTAGATCTTAAAACAGACGTTTGCTTTGATTTGATTGGTTCAAAGGTCAGTTTGATGTAAATGATGAATCTGATTGGTCTGTTAGGAAACACGATGATCCGCACACAGACACATTAATCGACTTCAGCAGTCATTAAAATTAAAAGATGCATTTAAACGAGCTCTTCTCTGCTTTCACATCTGACCTCACAATCATCTCCATCTCCAGCCGTGTGAACGATGAATTTTAATTGGCTGGAAAGTGAAAAGATGGAGGCCGGGTGATGTGAATGAATCCTCTTGGCGGTCACCCCGCTCACCTCTCCTCCCACACAGCTGCCGCTTTAATATTCATCGACATGGAGAGATATTCCTCTGAAAGCTGACCTCAGAGCGACGGATGGAGGAAGAGCCGGAGGTGTAGTCTGTGAACACAGCACATTGGTGGATAACTCCGGGTTTGGTTGTAGATGTTGGCGGAGAACACTCGTTCTATGTTTAGTGAAGCCTCCTCCTCCTCCTCCTCCTCCTCCTCCTCCTCCTCTGCTCTCTGAGCTGCTCAAACATTTTTCATGTTCTCCAACATTAAATTACAAATAATCATTTTCAAACCGTCACTGAGAGCAGATACATCCAGTAAAACATGAATACAAATCTAAATGATACAAAACTACAGAAACATCAACAAGGTCACCAACAGCAGACATAGCAGCCAGCTAATATTACTGACTAGTCCAACAGCAGTCAGCCCAGCTCGGCGTCTGTCTTTCAGCCTTTTATTTCACCAAGCTCTCACCAACCACTAAAAGTCAGTCCCAGATTTACTCTTGTCCGGCGGCTTCTTGCTCGCTCACTCTCTCCTTTTCTCTTCTTAGCTTCCTCCGTCAGCGTCCTCTTCACTCTCTTCTCCTCTGCTATTATGTCCATAGAAGCTGCTGACTGCTGGGCCTGAAAACCTCTTCTTCTTCTTCTTTTTCTTCTTCTTCTTCTTCTTCTTCTTCTTCTTCTTCCCGGTGCTCTGAGCTCACAGTCCAGGCAGCCCGGCTAACAAACTGAGCTAACATTAACTAACAGCAGCTAACAAAGTGAGCTAACATTAGCTAACAGCAGCTAACATTAGCTAACAGCAGCTACAGTTGGCAGCAGTTTATTATATATTTCATTGAGATGTACGAGCAATAAATCCTCCATGTTGTAAAAACATCATTATTATCTTCACCGTTGAATAATATTCATCCTTCAGTCTGTCTTTATGTTTGCTCTGCCTGTTCTTACGGGCTGCTTTCAGGTCAGTAAACGTTCACGTCTTCGTGTCCATTAAAACATTCCAGCGGTTTCTGACTGGGCCGCTGTGATTGGACGAGAGGTCCAACTCTAATGAATTAAATTAAGGAGGAGACGGTTAATTGGTAATTTGGCGAGAGGCAAAAACAGAGAGAGTCTGTCCGTCACAGAAACACGTAGAGCGGCTGCTGAGTGTTAGCGCTCCCCTGAACGAGGCACGGTGCCTTCAAAGACTCAATAAAACACAGAAGATTTCAACGTCAGAGCTGCTTTATTTGTTTATCTCTTATCGTAATGTTGAAATTGAATCATCTGATTGTTGGACACAAACATAACTCATCACACACAGACGGTCGGTGTGTGTAAACTGTTGGAGGGGATTCCCGGCTGGACTTCTGCCACACAAAGACGATTTCATGCTCGTTTAAACATCTAACTGGGTTTGTCGTCGAGGTCAAAGATACACGTCGTCACGCCAACATCAGTGAAAAGACATTTGTTCGGTTTAATACAGAACAAAGACCAAATATTCAGCTGAGAAGTAGCTAAACGCTATCTAGCTGCTGCTAACGGAATCTGCTTAGCGGTGGAGGTGTAGCGCTCGCTCGCTATTGGCTGCTGTATTAGCTACCTCCTGATATGAGTTTTTTTTTGGAGCCAGGCTAGCTGTTTCCCTCTGCCTCCAGTCTTTATGCTAAGCTAGGCTAACCCCATGCTGACCTTTCCTCTGAACATAACACACTATATTTAAAGTAATCAGAGTATTTCCCAGAATCCTTCCTTCAACACAGTCTAAATAAACGTGCCTTGCTCTGGTCACACAGGGAATTGAACCCTCGCCCTCGACAGTCTGTCTCTGTGGTTCAGTGACTGCAGGAAACATCCCATAATTCATAGTGTGTGCGGCGTGGAGCCATCTGATTCATTTCACATGGAGGCTGCTCGCTGCGCTATGACAGAAGAAGAAACAACAAGCCGTAACTCAGCCTGCATGTTGACTTTATCTGTCTGTCACACTCTGCTCCTCCACCACCTCCTCCTCCACCTCCTCCTCCACCTCCTCCTCCTCCACTCCCTCCTCCACCTCCTCCTCTCGTCTTTCTGTCTCAGTGACTTTTCTTCCTCTCAGTGTTTTCATCCAGTTTGTTCACCATCAAAGTACAAATATCACGTACTTGTACTCGAGTGTTTCTCCTTGTACTCGAGTATTTCTTCTTGTACTCGAGTGTTTCTCCTTGTACTCGAGTATTTCTTCTTGTACTCGAGTGTTTCTCCTTGTACTCGAGTGTTTCTCCTTGTACTTGCCTCTCAGAGTAACTCTTTTTAGACAGCTTTAGTGAACAGTTCATAAAGAACAGCTCAAACATCGGCTCATCTTAAGCCCCGCCCCTGTCGCTCTGTGCTCCAATCACAGTTGAGCAGACCTCAGACTTCCATGCAGAGTGTTGTACTGTCCCTTTAAATCCGACCCGGCGGCGCTCTCATGTCTCTGAACGGTCCGCTTTGTTTGAAGTTGAGTCTGGGTCCATTTGTGTTGGACCCAGTTAACAGAACCTGACCCCGGCAGCAGAATCCTTCAGGTTCTGGCCCGGTTTGAGGCGGTGTGTGTTGTGCAGCAGCAGCAGCAGCAGCAGCAGGCGAGTGTGTTGTTGGACCTCGGCCCGGTCCGTCTCCTCTAACAACAGAATCACATCAGTTCTGACTGTCGACACGCCGAGATGGGAGATTCACACTGAAACCTGCCCGGACCACCACGGCCCAGGTTAGAGCTACAACTCTGAGCCCTGCAGGAGGATCCAGAACCTTCAGTACAGATCCAGAACCTTCAGTACAGATCCAGAACCTTCAGTACAGACCTCTGACCTCCCAGCAGTCATGTGAGCGTGATCGTCGTCGTGGCGTCCTCGACACACTCGGCAGGTCTGGTTGTAGTAGCAGCGGTCGCCATGGTAACAGTAGTACTGGAGTCTATCAGTGTTGGTTTTTGTATCAGCTGATCTGACGGCCGATTGGCTCGGAGAGAGAGTGATGTCATCAGCGTGTTGAGAAAGAACGTGGCGACAGGAAGCTGGAGGGGGGCGTCCCACGAGGATGGGTGTGTGTGTGTGTGTGTGTGTGTGTGTGTGTGTGTGTGTGTGTGTGTGTGTGTGTGTGTGTGTGTGTGTCAGTAGCTCTTTGTTCAGTGTCCAAAACAAACAGCCCTGAGGGGAGAGGAGACATGCTGCACTGACCGCACCTCCCACCACACACACATAAACACACACACACACACACACACACACACACAGTCTGCTGTCCAATCAGAGCTCAGGATGTGTTCAGGTCTCTGTCAGGTCTGAGGAGGTCGATCAGCTGAGACAGAAGAAACACTGACTGTCCTGATGGAGGAAGTGTTGGAGCAGAACGTAACCACAACGCTGTCACAACATAACACATCATTATTTAACAGATAACGGACGTTTAACGTGACGTCATGACGCACGTAAACACTGAAACACAGCGAGAGATTCAAAGAGTGTGTGGTTTACAATGCTAATGCTATGATGCTAATGTTACGCTGCTAACACTACAATGATAACAACACAATGCTAATGCTACAATACTAATGCTACGATGCTAGTTTTATTCCGTGATTGAGTTGATAAGTGACATCAAGTGTTATCAGGCTAACGTTAGCTAGCTGCAGTGTTGTGTGAGAACAGACTGTGTGTAGCTAACATTAGCTAGCATTAACCCTGACTGTTCAGTTGTGTGTCAGCATCAGACTGCAGCTCTTTTTGTCTCCATCTTTTTGTTTTGAATCTCTTGTGAAGGTTCAGCACTCTTCACGTCTTCTCCGGCTGATTATCAGACTAAAATATGACTTCTTCTACTACTTTGATTTTTGCTGTTACCATAGTGACGGTTGCTAACGCTGCTGCTGCTGCTGGCTCCATTAGCGCTGCTCGTGCTCGTCCAGCTGGCACGCGGCCGACGACTCTTTGTGTCAAAAATGTGCAGATTTCTGATAGAGAGATGTTTCTGTGTTTTCCTGGATATAAAAGAACACTTCCTCTTCCTCCTCATCTTCCTCCTCTTCCTCTTTTCCATTAGCACAAAGTGAATTAGCGGAGATGAGTCAGCCAATCAGCTGTGGCATTCAGAGGGAACGGAGCCATTATTGGCTAATGAGGCGACGGGGAATTGAAGCTTTTATTCTGCTAACAGTGATGTGTGATGTGTGTGTGTGTGTGATGTGTGTGTGTGTGTGATGTGTGTGTGATGTGTGTGTGTGTGTGTGTGTGTGTGTCTGTGTGTGTGTGTGTGATGTGTGTGTGTCTGTGTGTGTGTGTGATGTGTGTGTGTGTGTGATGTGTGTGTGTCTGTGTGTGTGTGTGATGTGTGATGTGATGTGTGTGTGTGTGATGTGATGTGTGTGTGTGTATGTGTGTTTGCACCTGCTTCTTCCAGACATGATGAGGAGAGGAAGTTAATCTGTTCATTCACATTCACAAAGATCATCATGATTATTATTATTATTATTATCAGGAGATGCTGCACCTGTTTCACAGCTCAGAGCAGATCTTCACAATGATCACATGATTACTGATTCACTTCTGTTTGGACGACACCTGCACGTCTCACCTGACGGCTAACCTTCACTCCTCCACCTTCAATAGT